>JAESUZ010001675.1:0-452480 GCA_017311185.1 Proteles cristata cristata
AGAGAGAGACAGCGTGAGCAGGGGAGGGTCAGAGAGAGAGGGAGTCACAGACTTGAACAGGCTCCAGGCTCTGAGCTAGCAGTCAGCACAGAGCCCGACGCGGGGCTCGAACCCACGAACCGCGAGATCATGACCTAAGCGAAAGTCGGACGCTTAACCGACTAAGCCACCCGGGCGCCCCTCTTTTCTTTATTTTTAAAGGTAAGGAAAGACCTTAGCTGAAAGTATTATTGCCGTAGGTGGAAGGTGATTATTGCAATAAGGAACACTTTGGATATTTTTAAATCTCCCTTCCCCTCTACCACAAAATCATTTTTGGTGCTAACTGTGGCAAGAGACAACCACGCAAGCCCAGCCACTCTCCACTGCGGTGCCCCTCGGGACCTCCAGGGGAGATTTTGAAACACCAGAGTCTCCTCCTACAGAGGATGTTCCCGGTGAATCTGCCGCACCCTTCCTCCGCAGGGACACCTGTGGCAGCAGGAAGAGAGATACACGACCCAAGAGAGACAGATCGTAATGTCCTTGGAAGCTTCCAGAAGAAGGCCTCCATGAAGGGTGTCCCTTGAGATGGGTCCCGATAGACGGACAGAGAGTCTGCCAGGCAGAGAAAGGGGGTCCGCGACCTGATGATACTGTGAGCTGGGAGCCGGGGAGCAGCAATCTCTCCCAGCTTTTGGTGGCTGCCCTGGTCACTGTCGGAGGAACCCGGCCATCGTGGACGCAAGCCGGGCCGGGATGCATGCGGGTGCATCCACAGGCGTTTCTGCAAGCGCAGCCGGGCCAGAAGCCCGAGGAAGACTCTCCTCCTTCGACTGCGTTCGAGAAGCCGCATCGCAGCCCCCTGCCTGTCCGTGGCAGGGAACGCCCAGTGTGTTGTAAAGAAAACAGGGCTGGAGAGCTAAAGGAGGCTGGTGCCCTGGGCACAGTCCCTGCCAGAGAGCAAAGCTGGTCCACAGGGCTGGCCCGAACGAGTCCCGGTGGGGAAAAACCCAAGGACTAGGAAAGCAAACAAAGACTGGGCTAGGCTTCCGCAGTTCCCAAAAAGGACCTCATCGTCCTGTTCCTCAGGGCAAGAGGGCATACTTTTTTTTTTAATGTTTCTTTTATTTTTGAGAGAGAAAGAGACAGAGACAGAGCATGAGCAGGGGAGGGGCAGAGAGAGAGAGGGAGACGCAGAATCCGAAGCAGGCTCCAGGCTCCGAGCTGGCAGCACAGAGCCCGACGCGGGGCTCGAACTCACAAACCACGAGATCGTGTCTTGAGCTAAAGTCCGAAGCATAACCAGCTGAGCCACCTAGGCGCCCCTAAGAGCACTTTTTTTTTTTTTAACGTTTTATTTATTTCTAGGAGAGAGAGAGAGAGAGAGAGAGAGAGACAGCGTGAGCAGGGGAGGGTCAGAGAGAGAGGGAGTCACAGACTCTGAAACAGGCTCCAGGCTCTGAGCTGGCAGTCAGGACAGAGCCCGACGCGGGGCTCGAACCCACGAACCGCGAGATCATGACCTAAGCGAAAGTCGGAAGCTTAACCGACTAAGCCACCCAGGCGCCCCTAAGAGGGCATCTTTAGCGGCCCCGGGAATGGTCTACTTCTTGACCTGGACAGCAGTCATGGGGGTGTCTACATGTGTATGCTGGGCCCTCAAGTCTCCCCCAAGTTCAATGACGCTCTGAGAAGGCTCATGGCTACCGTGCATTACATACAGCACAGGACACAAAGTAAGGTCACCAAAGGGGAGGGTGCAGGGGGCGGGGCCCACAGGCATCTGCGTCCGAGCACCTCCTCCCCGGTACAGTCACACGAGATACCCCTTGCTCCCCCAACAACGGGTAGGGAAGAAATGTCCCCAGTGTCACCATGGGCTACTCGGCACCAGGGTTTTTTATCGGGGGCTGGTCACTCAGGCACCCTCTGCCCAGCATATTCCCAAATTCCAGACTCTGGGAAGGAAGGCAGGTGTTCCACATAAACCGTACCGTTTGCAGTGTCGGCCGGGTGAACCGTCCTGAGCAGTTAGGATGGGGGGGACCCTCTGGCCAAGCGCCAACTTTGTCAGCAGGGCTTTCACACGATAAACAGGCCTGTATGTCAACAACTGTCCACACAATACATAGACCCGTCAGGCACACACTTAAGAGATGGGCTCCAGGGGCGCCTGGGTGGCTTAGTCGGTTAAGCGTCCGACTTTTGCTTAGGTCATGATCTCGCGGTTCGTGGGTTCGAGCCCCGCGTCGGGCTCTGTGCTGACTGCCAGCTCAGAGCCTGGAGCCTGTTTCAGTCTGTGACTCCCTCTCTCTCTGACCCTCCCCTGCTCATGCTGTCTCTCTCTCTCTCCTATAAATAAAATAAAAAACATTAAAAAAAATTAAAAAAAAAAAAAAAAGAGATGGGGTCCAGATTGTAAATTACAGATTATAAATTATGCCTCACCAGAAGCAAGCAATAAACCAGAATCCACAGACAAGTTTGCTTGAAATGGGAGACACTATGTAGCTATTGACACAGGATCTTTTGTTTGCCTTCCCTCAGACAGCTAAGAAGATAATTACGCATCTACAGGACAGATGCCATAGCGTTTAGGGTAAAGCTAGAAGCAGATCGATTCTGCCTCTTTTCCTCAAAAGGTCAAGCTTCACCCTGTTTACCGAGAGGAGCCGCCAGCTTTGATGCTGTAATGAGTGTTTTGTTTCAACAGCCCTGAAGGCTATTGACTTACAACTCCACCTCTATGAATGATGTTGTCTTTTGTTAGAATATTTGTGGTAGAAAACTATCCGGTCATCCGAGGTTATGAGCTACTGAGCTACCTCCACACCTACCAGGAAACTGGCGGGAATCAATTCAATGTGTTGATTGTCTTAAAATGAGGAATACAGCCGAAGGCTTCTGATTCCTTGCACACGATTAGTTTTGCAAGCCAATCACTGACACACGAGCTTTCAAATGCAGCACACGGCATCTCCCAATGCCACCCACCAGCAAACCCATAAAGGAGCTGAAAGAAATGGCAACGGAACCAGCAAATTGGCGACAAGTTCTGGGAGAAGGGACTGGCCTGAGTCAGGAGGCTTTGCCAGCTGGAGTCAGGTTGATCAGAGGAAGCGGGCGACAGTCAATGGACCCGAGCATGGGTGACAGGTGACCTTAATGCTCTTCCCCATCCCCACTCAACCCTTCCAGAAAAATGTCACTTGCTCAACCTTACGGGCGAGGAAAACAGAGCTGCTAAGAGGCTGCGCGGCAGGAATTTGAAGGCGGCTGCACCTTCCTCCAAAGGCAGCACAGCTCAGGAAGGGGACACAGGCAGTGGTACATCCCCCCCCAAAAGTGGAGGCTTTGTAGTGACAGGTGAGTCACTAAGACAGATGGGAAGAGCAGGTGGTCTAAGAGGGCGTCTTTCCTAGACGCCAGCTCCGACCACGGATGCAGGCTCTGTCCCAGGCTCATCCCCCGCCCTGACACCGTCCCACACAGGACCGACACGGGCTCTGTGTGGAGGGAGCCAAGCCCCGTCCAGATTGGCGGTCTGAGCCTTGTGCGCCCTCCTTGCCCATATGGGCAGCCAACTGTCCCCTGTGGGCAAATGTCCCAGGGACGACACCGGGAGACCCAAACACGTGCACAGGAGGGGTCTCTGGGAGGAGCCTGCGCCTAGTCCAGAATGACCTTGGTGGGCACGAGGCCCCTGGGCTCTGAGCATGAAGTGGACAGGGGGCCTTGTGTGTCACAGGAGGGATGAGGAGAGGGGACACATAAAGGGGTTCTGAGCCTCATTGGGTGGAGAGGAGGAGGTGGGAGGGACACTCGGACTTCACCCCTGCTCTGGCCCTCCTTCCTTCCTGAGGACGCTCATCACCCCAGTGTCAAACTGCACACCCTCAAACAGACAGAACCCGGCACTGGCTAGAGCCCAGTTTCAGGACTCAAGGACCCATCAGCCAGTTCCCTTGAGAGCCTGGGGCCACACCACAGCTGCTGCAGCTCCCAGGAAAGACCCAAGTGGGCAGAATTAGAGCAGTGGGGCAGGAGGTCCCGAAGAGCAGGGCTGGAGACACCACCTCCTCCAGGAAGCCTTCCCAGAGAGCCTGCCCCTGCAGGCTGCCTCAAGTGCCCTCCTCTGAGGAGCCCCAGCCTTCCCTCTGAGTATCATCAGTTCTCTCGGCAACTCTGCTCCCCCACCAAAAGGCTGTCCCCTCAGTAGCTGTCCTGGCCACCTCTTCTCCCAGTACCCAGAGTGGAGCCAGACCCAGGCAAGGGGCCCAGAGCACGGCTGTTGAATGAATTAAGCAGATTAAGGAGGAAGACGGGGCTTGCCTGGTGTTGATGGCCTCAGTGGCAGCCTCAGTCTTCTCATTGCAGGGTCAGGGCACCTGTGCTTTCCAGACCCGAGGGGCCCATCCCCAGTGGGCAGTGAAGCCAGAGGACCTGGCATCTGTCTACTGTTCTGTCCGTTGGTGCGGTTCCCCTCCATCAGTCTCTCTGGCTCACAGAGCACCTTTCAGATGCGACACCTGACCTGCTCCCCTGCTCAGGGACCTCCCCGGGCCACTCACTGGCTGCTTCCTGAGCTTCGGCGCTGCTGCCCTCTCTCCCGAGCTCCTTCTCTACCCCCTCGCTCCCCACATACCCTGTGGAGGGGCTGGGATGCAGCCTGGCGTGGGGATACCCACTTTTCCTCTCTGCACCTGGGTTTCTACTTTTGAAGGCAAAGCGGGTGACCTGTGCTTCCCCATCAGAGCTTGCTCTGACACCTGCTTTTCTTAAAAAAATTTTTTAATGTTTATTTTTTGAGAGAGCGTGAGCAGGGGAGGAGCAGACAGAGAGGGACACACAGAATCCGAAGCAGGCTCCAGGTTCTCAGCTGTCAACATGGAGCCTGATGCGGGGCTTGAACCCACGACCCCATGAGATCATAACCTGAGCAGAAGTCGGACGCTTCACCGCCTGAGCCACCCAGGTGCCCCTGACACCTGCTTTGCACTGCAAACCGAAAAGCACCGTGGAAATGTGAGGGATGCCCACTACTGCCGGCCTTCCGACTCTCTGCTTGGACTGAGCTCAGACTTAGCAACATGTCAGCCACACCGTGGAGCCACTGAGCCCAGGGAGTGACGTGAGGAACAGCACGCGGGCCCCCGGGGGGCCAGCTGGGATCCCAGCTCTGCCACTGATCCACCTCTTCGAGCCTCAGTTGCTTTATCTGAAAAATGAGCATAATTGTAATTTCTACTTCAGAATGGAGCACTGAGGCTCATCTGTGTCGATCCAAGTAAAGCGCTCAGCAAATGGCCAGTGTTCACATGGCTGGCACTGTATAGTGACTCAAGGGACCGATGGCACCTGGAGGTTAATTCCTCCACCACCGTGACGTGAGTCAAGAGAGAAGGAGCCCTGGTGTCTTCCCATTGCTCCCCATGATGGACCCTGGAAATGGAGGCCTGAATGTCCTTCCCCCCGAATGCCCCCCAGCATCACTGAATTTTCCTGACCTAAAGTGTAAAAAAATGGCTTCCATCCTAGAGGCATCAGTACACATCATTTGGCAGGAGGCTGACCAGATTTTCCTTTTGTAGAAGGCACTGCTCTTTCCTGTCCACCCACGGGCCAGTCCACACTGCTTGGCACCGGGGTGCAATCAGCTGGGGGGAGGGGTCCACCAGCCCAAGCAGGATGCCCTGGGGACTGACCAGTCCTGGGCTTGGGACACAGCGATGGGCAGCTCCAGCCATCGGGACCTGTGTGCCACGTGCTTGGAGACTCTGTTACCTTCCTGCTGGCTATGACCCCGCAGAGAGGAGCCGGGGCGAGCAGCCCTGCTGGGTGACAAGCTCAGAGCCGGGAGGGGCTCTGTCTTTTTATTTTTTGGCACTTCTTCCCCAGATGGGCTATTGGGGAGCACCAGAGCGAGCCATGCCTCCGGCTAGGTGTGCTCCCACAACAGTGCTCCAGACCGCGGGAGGCTTCTGGCTGGTGGGTGGCCAGGGGGACAGAAGGGACCGAGGGCAGTCAGGCAAACCAACTTCCCTGAGCCTTGGGATTTATTTCCTAGAGGTGGGCCTTGCTCTCCTAATGAGGCCGCCACTGATGTCAGGCCCAGGCTGGGATTTCAGGGGGCCCCCGGAAACGCGGCAGGGCTAAGGCACAGAAGAAAAGTGCACAGGTGCCGGCAGCCCAGGGAAGGCAACTCCTGGGGGCCACGGGTGTGATGGGTCCTGCTCGCCCTCTGTCAGGAAGGCAGAGGAGTCAACAATTCCTGGGCATCCCTCCAGGTGGCTGCTGGGACACAGAGGTGGGGGAGGGACGGCAGGCGCTGTGCGGTCTCCTGGCCCTTGGCCGCCGTTCATGGGAGGTGCCGAGGGGTCAGGACCGGGTGCCATCACTGACTATAACCAGCTGCATACGTGTTCACGTCTACGTCCATTATCTGTCCCCATGCAGAGAGCAGGGACTTTAACACATATTCCCTCTGTGCATCCAGAGCCCAGAACGGTATCTAACCTATACTGGGTGCTTGTGAAATATTTGAGAAATGAATGGGCCAGAGGGAAGGTGCTAATTCCATCATCCCGATTCATTTAAAACAAATTTTTTTTTGTTTATTTATTTTTGAGAGAGAGAGAAAGACAGAGTGTGAGCAGGGGAGGAGCAGGGAGAGAGGGAGACAAAGAATCCAAAGCAGGCTCCAGATTCCAAGCTGTCAGCACAGAGCCCGACGCAGAGCTCAAACCCACAAACTGCGAGATCATGACCTGAGTCGAAGTCTGATTAACCTACTGAGCCACCCAGATGCCCTCCCCCTTCACTTTTAAAGAGCAAGAGTATTAGCGAAATACAGAGTGAGGTGCACTACACGCCGGCAGGGTGTGTCAGTATCCCCGGGGGGTCCAAAGATCCCTGCTGAGCCCCAGGTGACTTGTGAGCAGGGTGGCCAACACCCCGGTTTGCCAGTCTGGGTTTAAAGTCCCTGGGTTTCAGCACGTGAAGTCCCGTCTCCTAAGAAACCCCTCAGACCTGGGCTGACCCGGATAGCCAGTGGCCTTACCTCCCAGTCACCACATTGATGCCGAGGTCTAGAAGTTGAGAGGGATCAGCCCTCTATTCAAAGCGAAGTCCCATCAGCTATGGGCTGAGGAGGTCTCACCCTCTCTGGTGGTGGAACAACCACCATCAGCCCCCACCATCAGCCCCTGCCATCAGCCCCCGCCATCAGGCCCCGCCATCAGTCCCCGCCATCAGCCCCCGCCATCAGGCCCCGCCATCAGTCCCTGTCATCAGGCCCCACTATCAGCCCCGCCATCAGCCCCGCCATCAATCCCCGCCATCAGCCCCCGCCATCAGCCCCCGCCATCAGCCCCGCCACCAAGCCCCCGCCATCAGGCCCCGCCATCAGTCCCCGTCATCAAGCCCACTATCAGCCCCGCCATCAGCCCCCGCCATCAGCCCCCGCCATCAATCCCCCGCCATCAGCCCCCGCCATCAGCCCCCGCCATCAGGGCCATCCCGCCATCCAGTCCCTGTCATCAGGCCCCACTATCAGCCCCCGCCATCAGCCGCCATCAGCCCCCTGCCACCAAGCCCCCGCCATCAGCCCCCGCCATCAGCCCCGCCATCAGGCCCCGCCATCAGCCCCCGCCATCAGCCCCCGCCATCAGGCCCCACTATCAGCTCCCACCAAAAGCTCCCGCCATCGGGCCTGTTCAGAGTCTGGCACAGAATGCTTCCCAGAAAGCCCTAGCCCTGGGCCATAGTGTGGCAATCACCCTGGGGCTTGGGGAGTTCAGAGACAGGGATTGGGGTGCAGTGGCCGGACTGGGTGTTGTCAGCCACTGGTGGCCCCGCCCTGGGGAACGAAAGCTACGATCTGGACTCAAGCAGTTAGTGCCTGGCAAGTGGATGCAAGACACGGTTTTCTATCCAGCTTTTCTTGTCCTCGTATTGATTCCTGGCTGTTTTGAGTCATTTATTAGACATTTACCAGGTCTGGCCCTGGGTCGGGCAATAGTAATCCTGGCATCAACCAGACAGGGACCCTCGCCCTCAGGGAACCCCAGGATTTCCTGATGCTCTGATGGGGACAGAGGGGCTAAGTGGATGCGGAGGCGGAGGGGTGGGGGGATGGAAGGGATGACCACGTCCAGAGCAAGCTTCCCCTGCTGCAGCCCCCAACCCGGCTCCTCCCGCCTCTTGTGGGCGCCTCCCCCCGCCCACGGCCAGCCTCTGGCGCCAGCCTGTCCGGGCTCTGGAACAGCTCACTGCGGCCACAATGCCCTCTGGGCACACGGGCTCCAGGGAAGAAGACAGGCGACCAGAAGGCTGGGCTGTGGAGGCCCGTGACACAGACCCACACCTGCCGGGGCTCGGGGCTCCCTGCCCTCCAGTGCATGCTGCGGTCCGTCAGCTGCTACCCAGCTGCTACCTGGGCCCTGGCTCAGACCCGGCCCGGCCTTACCCCTTCCTACCTGGGTGACTTCGGACCAGACCCCCAGGCTCTCTGAGCCTCCGTGCCCCTGTGTGAAGTGGGCATGTGGCAGGCGGTCGTGCACACAAAGCCGGTCTTCCAGGTGCCCCCAGGCATCCACCCCACCCGCCTCCTCTTCCACCCGAGGGCAGGCTCCCGCCTCGCCTGCCTGCGCGCCTGACTGTGACGTTCCTTACGCCACGTGCGTTCACACAATGCTGATCAGGGTGACCAAGGTGACGAAGCCTGATAATAGCTTCTCTCGGACACCTTGGGTCCCTTCCTCTCAACACGGCATGGTGGGGGGGGAGGGCTCTCCGTGGCATGCTGCCCACGTGGTCCACCCTCCCTGGTAGATCTGGTTGTTGGGATGCACAGTAGGGGCCCCTGGGGAGTCCCCATGGGGAGGGAGAAGGGCTGGGGCTGGCGGGACATCACAGAGGAGGCAGGAGCTCAGCAGCGAGGCAGGGGCGCGGGGGCCTGGGAGAGCGATTAGTCACCTCCCTCGGGCGCCCCACCCCCCCGCCAAAGGTGCTGGAAGCCAAGTTTTACTGCATTTCTTTTTTTTTTTTTTTTTTTAATATTTTTATTTATTTCTAGGAGAGAGAGAGAGAGAGAGACAGCATGAGCAGGGGAGGATTAGAGAGAGGGAGTCACAGACTGAAACAGGCTCCAGGCTCCGAGCTGGCAGTCAGCACAGAGCCCGACGCGGGGCTCGAACCCACAAACCGCGAGACCATGACCTAAGTGAAAGTCGGATGCTCAACCGACTAAGCCACCCAGGCGCCCCAAGTTTTACTGCATTTCTAACCGGCCCCCACAGCCCCCTGCTGAGAAGACGGATGAGGGGCTGTTAGGGGGTCCGGAAAGGACACACAGGGGCCCAGCTGTGGGCGGCCACCTGGCCGGGCCTGAGGCTACATCAGTCCGCTGCCCATCCCAGTGCCCACTTGCATCCCTTTGGGGAACGAGGCTCCCCATCGTGCAGGAGCCTGGGTGGGGCCCAAGTGAACACACAGGCCTGACTTCTGCACCACAGCACCGGCTCTCTCAAGGTCACACGGCACCCGGGACAAACAGGCGGCGATGGCAGCGTGGGAAGGAACATGCTCTGTCCGTGCACGGTTCGGCTTTCTAACCCTGGCAACGGGGACTCACCTGTGATGTTAAGTGCATACACTGCCTGCATTTTACAGCTTCCAGAAGCTTCTGAGACGTGCCAGACTGAGCAAGGCACCGCAGCCAGGGCCCGGGGGAGTAAGCAGTGGGCCAGATTCAGACTCGACTGTTCCATCCCTTTTTCCACAGTGCAGGAAAGGAGGAAGGTGTAATCACAGCTGTTAAAAACACAGGCTTGGGAAAACTCTGCTTCCAGCCAAGATGGAGGAATGGGGACCGGATCTTCCCTTCCAGATGAAACAACAACAAAAATGTACAAAAGATATAAAAATGGTTTGCAAGACATGGGCATCAAGCAGGTGCAGAGCAGGACTCTTGAGAGGCAGGAAACAAACCAGGTGATCCCTGCAAGGACTCAGTTTCCCACCTGGGGGAGAGTTTCCAGGCTGCGGAGCAGGAAAGGGGAGCCCAAGTAGAGGCCAGTGGGCTCCTCGAGTGAAAGGACTGGACTGAGAGTCGGAGGAGAAAATACAGCTGGAGACAAGGGGGTGTAGCTTGGAGGGAACACAGCTGTCTAAAGAGGACCCTGGGGGTCAGCGGGAGACCCCTCAGATATTCGGCAGAGGACAGAGGAGTGCATGTAAGTGACTGGCACTCTGGAGGCGGGAATCACCCAAAAGCATGACAGGGGATCGTTCCGGGCACCTGTACAGGCCAGAAACAATCCCCGTGTCCACCAGCCACTTTGAAAATCTCCTAATTCACAGGGCCCTGGGCAGAATCCTCAGAACTGCCTGCCTCGGCAGCAGGAAAGACTTACTTTTAGACTAGAGATGGCTCCAGTCCAACCTGAGAAACCTTAAAAGCAAGACCCCAAAGGATCGAAGTGGTTCCAAGCAACATAACCATGGTCCAGGAAAAAGCTCAAGAATATTTATAGGAATACAAAAATACCTGGCATCCCCCAAGGTAAAATTCACAATGTCTAGCATCCACTCAAAAATTAGCAGGCACGCAAGGCAGCAGGAGGATATGACCCATAATGAGGAGAGAGCCAGCGATCAAACCCTGCCAGAGCTGAGGCGGATTTAGAGCTATCAGAGGAGGGCAGAGAATTGTACCTGTTCCACACACTCAAAAAGCTGGAGGAGGGGGGCACCTGGGTGGCTCAGTCAGTTAGGCATCCTCCTTTGGCTCAGGTCATGATCTTGTGGTTTGTGAGTTTGAGCCTTGCATCAGACTCTGTGCTGACAGCTCAGAGCCTGGAAGCCTGGTTTGGATCCTGTGTCTGCCTCTCTCTCCGTCCCTCCCCTGCTCATCTCTGTCTGTCTCTCTGTCAAAAATAAATAAACATTAAAAAAAATTTTTTTTAAGCTAGAAGAGACATTGAATGGGTTAAGAGAATTGAAAATATACAGAGACCACAGATTAAGCTTCTAGGCATAAAAACTACAATGTCTGAGGTCAAAAATACACTGCATGGGATTCACAGAGATTAGATGTTCAAGAAAAACACTGGTGAACTTGAGGACACATCAATAGTAATTACCCTACATGAAACACATACAGAAAGAGACTCAAAACAGTGAATAAATACCAGGGAGCTGGGAGTCACCTGCAGGCAGCAGGTGTGTGTATGTGTGAATCAAGTCTCCAAAGGAGAGGAGAGGAAGGAACAGAAGATATAGGTAAAGAAATAACGAAAAGCTCATAAACTCAATAGCAAAAAGCCCAAACACTCCAGGTAAAAAAGAAAGAGGGGCAGAGAATCCGAAAAGGCATTTTTCCAAAGAAAATATTCAAATGACCAAAACAGGTGCTTGATATGACTAGTCATCAGTGAAATGCAAATCAAAACCACAGTGACGGGCACCTGGGTGGCTCAGTCGGCTAGGTGTCCGACTTTGGCTCAGGTCATTACCTTGCGGTTTGTGGGTTTGAGCCCTGTGTCAGGCTCTGTGCTGACAGCTCAGGGCCTGGAGCCTGTTTGGGATTCCGTGTCTCCTTCTCTCTCTGCCTCTCTCCCCACCCACTCATACTCTGTCTCTCAAAAAACAAATGTTAAAAAAAAGAAAACCCAGCATCTGACTCTTGATTTCATCTCAGGTCATGATCTCATGGTTTGTGAGTTTGAGCCCCACATCACGCTTTGCGCTGACAGCTCAGAGCCTGGAGCCTATTTTGGATTCTGTGTCTCTCCCTTTCTCTCTGCCCCTCCCCTGTTCATGCTCTGTCTCTCTCTCAAAAAAAAATTAAAAAAAAAATCTCAATGAGATGTCACTTCACACCTGTAAGAAGGGCTGTCATCAAGAAGAAAGAAGACAAAAAATAACAAGTGTTGGTGCGGACATGGAAGAAAAGGAATGCTGGTGCCCTGTTGATGGTATGAAAAATGGTACACCCCACTTCTGGGCACACAGCCCAAGAAAATGAAAACCATTCTTGAGAAGTATAGGCACCTCTACGTTCACTGCATCATTATTACAATAGCCAGCACATTGAAACAACCTCAGTGACCATTGATGGAGGAACAGATAAAGAAGATGTCATACACACATGCGCACGTGCACACGCGTGCACACACACACATACACACACACACACCATGCTACTTAGTCATAAGAAAGAATGAAATCTTGCCATTTGCACCACCATGGAAGGACCCTGAAGGCTTTGTGCTGAATGAAATAAGTCAGAAAGAAAAACAAATACTCTATGATCTCACTTATATGTGGAATCTAAAAAAAACCAAACTCATAGAAACAAAGACCAAATTGGTGGTTGCCAGAGGCAGGGTGCGGAGGAGCTGGGTGAAGATAATCAAAAGGAACAAATTTGCAGTTAGAAGATAAATAAGTTCTGGGGACATAATTGCAGCTATAGGTAACAATACTGTGCTGTAGATCTGAAAGTGGCTAAGAGAGTAGACCTTAAAAGTTCGCATCACAAGAAAAAAAGAATTGTAACCATGCGAGGTAAGGATATGGTCATCATTTTGTGATAGACGCACACATCAGGTCACCATGCTGTATATCTAAAACTTACACAGTGGTATATGTCAACTACATCTTGATAAAACTTGGGGGGAAGAAAGGAACAGCCAAAGACCTTCCAAAGGTGATGAAAAGTATAAACCCACAGATGTGAAAGCTTCCAAACCCTAACCAGAAGAAACATGGGAAAAAAAGGACACTGAGGCACATTATATGCAAAATGCTCAAAGTCAGTAAGGAGAAAACTGTAAGAGGAGACAATGGAAAAAAGACACATTATGTTCAGAGGGACATGATCCGATGGTGGCAGATTTCTCAGTGGAAACATGACAAGCAGCAGTAAAGATATAACAATATCTTTATTGGAAAACAAACTGTTGACCTGGAATTCTATGCCTAGTGAAATTAACTTTCAAAAAGGAAAGCTAGAAAAAAAAAAAGACACGTTACTCCCCAGACATGTAAAAGGTGAAAGAATTCACTGCCAGCACTTTCACACTACTAAAAATGTGAAAGTCCTTTAGGCAGAAAGAAAATGATACCACATTTGTGATCTATACAAAGGAAATAATCACCTTATAGGAAAATATATAAGATTTCTTTCTTACTATTTAGACCTCTTTAAAAGATAATTGAGTTGGGGGCACCTAGGTGGCTCAGTCAGTTAAGTGTCTGACTCCTGCTCTCAGCTCAGGTCATAACTCACAGTTTGTGAGTTCGAGCCCCAGGTTGGGCCCTATGTTGCAAGAGCAGAGACTGCTTGGGATTCTCTTTCTCTCTCTCTCTCTCTCTCTCTCACCCTCCCTCTCTCTCACCCTCCCTCTCTCTCACCCTCCCTCTCTCTCTCTCTCTCTCTCTCTGCTCCCTCCCACTCATGCTCTCTGTCTCCCTCTCTCAAATTAAATAAATAAATGTTAAAAATAAGATAATTCAGTTTTAATAAAAATAATAACATAGTGTGATGTTTATAACATACAGAGGTGAAATGTGTAACAATAATAGCATACCAGCAGAGAGGGGAAAATAGAAGTGTTTTGTTATAAGGTTCTTACACTACATGAGAAGTGGCATAATATCATTTGTAGATAGGCTGCGACGTGTTAATGATATACACTGCAAATCCTAAAGCAACCACAAAAATAGCAAAACAGTTATAGCTAATAAGCCAGCAAAAGAGATCATATGTTATAATAAAAATTTCTCAATCCAAAAAAAGGCAGAAAGAGAGGTAAAAAGAAACAAAGAACATATGGATCATTAGGCAATTGTGAGAGAGCAGATTTAAGTCCAACCATGTAAAGAACCACACTAAACCTGAAGGGCTTAAAGACGCTAATCTGAAGGCAGAGACTGAGATTGTATTTAAAAACAAACTGACATGGCACAGAGATCTGGGTTTGAATCCCAGCTGTGTGTACCTAAGCCTCAGTTTTTTCATCTGTAAAATGGATCTTAAAACTGCCTATTCCATGGAGCTGTCATACAGGATTTAGTGAGATTCTGTGTATTATACAACACCCTCTAAGCACTTGATAAATGGCAGATATCATGGAAAGGCAAAGAGACGTCTTGGGGGTACCGAATAGGGAGAGAGCGAATAGGGGTGGGTCTCCATCACTTCAGAATAGAAGGGGCTGGGGTTCAGATCCTCCAAGCAGGGTGAACAGGGCTGAGCACACAGAGGATGCTCCTTAAACACTCAAATATTTAATTGGAGATTATGATCCACCTCCAGCTGTCCCCATTCTCTTAGCTCTGTGACGTACAATCACTGCAAGTCAGACGGAACGTCTTGACTCTTAAAACGCTGTCTAGACATCTGGTCTACAAAAAGTACTACATATTTTTACTCTTCCTTCACTGCTCATTACACCTCTGCAAAAATGTAGTGTTATGTTCTCTCTCACCGCAGGCCTAATTAGAATGATAAAATATTTAAATCTTTTAAATGAGAACCTGAAGTAGACAAGCCCTTCGGTTAAAAACATCTGAGACAACAATTTGTATTTTAATGATACCTCTTGCTTTAAGGAGAAGAGGCAGGCACTGGCTGGGGAAAACATTCTCTAAGCAGCAGATTGCCAGACGCCCTAGAATTCTTTTTTTTTTTTTTTAATGTTTTATTTATTTCTAGGAGAGAGAGAGAGAGAGACAGCGTGAGCAGGGGAGGGTCAAGAGAGAGGGAGTCACAGACTGAAACAGGCTCCAGGCTCTGAGTTGGCAGTCAGCACAGAGCCCGACGGGCTCGAACCCACGAACCACGAGATCATGACCTAAGCGAAAGTCGGACGCTTAACCGACTAAGCCACCCAGGCGCCCACTAGAATTCTATTTTTTGGGAGGTGCTGTGTTCCCCCAGGGAGAGAAAATTTCTGCTGGTGTGTTGCAGATCTTTGGAACAAATCCCACAAGCCCACGAGTGTAGCCACAACCATTTCAAGAGATGACAGATAGCCTCCTCAACACAACCAGATTTTTTGTGGATTTTCCCCCTCCATGAAAAATGATTAAAATGCAAATTAACTGTGAGCCTCCCAAGGTCCAAGGGAAGGGGGCTGGTAGCAGATGTATCAGTATCTCAGCTCTGATTAGACCACGCATACTGTCTTCCAGAAAGACCTGCCCACTGTCAACATACTGTTCTGGGTGTGACTATGTCCTCCCACCAGCAAGGCCAAGGTTCTTGGGGGGATCTGGGGGAGACGTGTGTGTGTGTGTGTGTGTGTGTGTCTGTGTGTGTGAGTGGGGAGGCCCCCACTCCTCAGACCTTCCCAGCAGGTGCTGACCCCTCCCTACATCTACCTCCACCCCTCCATAACTCAAGAACTTACTGTCTTACCAGGAAGTACTTAGGGTTGAACAGTATGAAACTGTCAAGTCAAAAATGGCCATTTGGGCTTTTTCCATAATTAGGCTATTGATGATAGCTATAGACATTGGGGTACATGTGGCCCTTCAAATCAGCATTTTGTATCCTCTGGATTAAAACCTAGTAGTGCCATTGCTGGGTCACAGGGTAGTTCTATTTTTAATCTTTCAGGGAGAACCTCCATATGTTTTCCAGAGAGGCTGCATCAGCCCAAATGTCCATCCACTGATGAATGGATCAAGATGTGTTACACACACACACACACACACACTGGAATATTACTGAGCCACCAGAAAGAATGAAATCTTGCCATCTGCAACAGCGTAGATGGGACTAGAATGTATTATACTAAGCAAAATAAGTCAGTCAGAGAAAGACAAATATCATATGATCATTCATACGTGGAATTTAAGAAACAAACCAGATGAAAATAGAGAGAGGGAAGGAAAATAAGATAAAAACAGAGAGAAGGCAAAGCATAAGAAACTCTTAAATACAGAGAACAAACTGGAGGTTGTGAGAGGAGAGGTGGGGGAGGGGGCTAAATGGGTGCCGGGCATTAAGGCAGGCACGTGTTGGGATGAGCACTGGCTGTCACATGTAAGTGAGGGATCACTAAATTCTACTCCTGAAACCAAGACTACACTGTATGTTAACTAACTTGAAGTTAAATTTTAAAATATTCTTTAAAAATTTTTTTTAATTAACTCTTTTTTTTAATTTTTTATTTATTTCTAGGAGAGAGAGAGAGAGAGAGAGAGAGAGCGTGAGCAGGGAGGATCAGAGTGAGAGGAGATACAGACTGAAACAGGCTCCAGGCTCTGGAGCTGGCAGTCAACACAGAACCCACGTGGGGCTCGAACCCACGAACCGCGAGATCATGACCTAAGCGAAAGTCAGACGCTTAACCGACTAAGCCATCCAGGCGCCCCTTTAAAATTTTTAATGTTTTATTATTTCCTGAGAGAGAGAGACACACACACACACACACACACACACACATTTCTGAGAGAGAGAGAGACACACACACACGGCGTGAGTGGGGGAGGGTCAGAGAGAGAGGAAGATACAGAATCTGAAACAGGCTCCAGGCTCTGAGCCAGCTGTCAGCACAGAGTTTCACACGGGGCTTGAACCCACGAACCGTGAGATCATGACCTGAGCTGAAGTCGGATGCTTAACCGACTGAGCCACCCAGGCGACCCTTAAAAAAAAAATCTTTAAATTTTAAAAATGTGGCACTGGAATATTAGTCAACTATAGAAGAACGGAGTTTTGCCATTTGTGACCACATGGGTGGACCTTGAGGGCATTGTGCTAAGTGAAATAATTTAGACAGAGAAAGATTAACACTTTTTGATCTCATGCATACAAGTAATCTAAAAACCAAAACCAAAACCAAAAAATACCAAAGAACAAAAAATACCCCTCGAGGGGCGCCTGGGTGGCTTAGTCGGTTAAGCGTCCGACTTTCGCTTAGGTCATGATCTCGCGGTTCGTGGGTTCGAGCCCCGCGTCGGGCTCTGCGCTGACTGCCAGCTCAGAGCCTGGAGCCTGTTTCAGTCTGTGACTCCCTCTCTCTCTGACCCTCCCCTGCTCACGCTGTCTCTCTCTCTCTCCCCTAGAAATAAAACATTAAAAAAAAAATTTTTTTTTTAAATACCCCTCGAAATAATGAATACGCAGTTCACACTGGTGGCTGCCGTACCCACGTGGGGGCAGAGGGAGGGCCAGATGGGTGAAGGTGGTCCAAGTTATTTCAAACTCCCAGTTTTGAAATAAAGAAGTTCTGGGGAGATAATATATACATCACGGTGAGTATAGTTAGCAATTCTATATCATGTATTTGAAAGCTGCTAAAAAAGTAGATCTTAAACCTCCTCATTGCAAGAAAAAAATGTAACCATGCATAGTTAAGAATGTAACCAAACCTACTGTGGTAATGATCTCACAATATATACAAACATTGAATCATTATGGTGCCCCCTAAAACTAATAAAGTTGCATGTTAATTATAGCTCAGTAAAAGTCGTTTTAACTCAAGAAAAAAAAGTCGCCAGATGTCAGCAACTTCATACAGTTCGACCGAATAAAGTCGTGGCTCACCTCCTTAATAGTAACTTCCTCCTCTCTTGGGCAAGGCAGCTCAAAAGGTTTCGTCAAGCTCTAAACATATCTGACTGGTCTAGAGCGACTGCAGGGGGGGCCCCCCAGGGAACCCCACCCACACACCCCTGTCCTGTGTGGCCCATGCAGCGGCCAGTCTCCAAAGATATCCATTCCTTCTGTTCCTCCCGGCCATGCACGCTGTTCCCTGCGTTGAACGGTGGAGCGTGCCCTCTCCGCTGAAATCCGGGCTGGCCTTAGGACCTTTCCTGGCCAAACCAACGCAGAGTTGGTGACTTTTTGCGACTTCCAAGGTCAGTCGTAAGAAGCTTCGTAGCTTCTCCCTGGGAACGCGGGTGGGGGGGGAAGGCAGGGCCCCACAACATAACGGCCAGGTTGCGAGGAAAGCCAGGCCGCCCGAAGAAGCAGCCGCAGGACGAAATGCCAAGTGGAGAGAAGGGTCAAGTTGAATGGAGTTGCCAGACGTGTGCGGAAGCAATGCTGGGAGTCTCAGCTCCAGGCCGAGCTGCCCCAGCTGATGCCACCGAGCAGAAAGAAACTGCCGAGTCCTTCCCAAGTTCTGATCCCATAAAGTTGTGCGCAAAATAAATGATCGCTTTAGGCACTAAGTAACTGAAATAATAACCTACAAGTAACTGAAACTGGTCCCATCAAGGTCGGTTGGCTTATAAAATTTTTTTTTTAATTTTTAAACATTTATATTTGAGAGAGAGAGACAGCGCATGAGCAGGGGAGGGGCAGAGAGAGGGGGAGACACAGAATCTGAAGCAGGCTCCAGGCTCCGAGCTGTCAGCACAGAGCCTGATGTGGGGTTCGAACTCATGGTCCATGAGATCATGACCTGGGCCGACGTTGGACGCTTAACCCACTGAGCCACTCAGGTGCCCCAGCTTATTAAAAAATTTTAATTAGTGTCCAACATTTAAAAATCCAGACTGCGTGTAAAAATCCAAGTTTTCATTTTTCTTGAAAACCCACAAGAACCCGCAGCCCTGAGCCTGTGTGTCTGTATGGCTCAGGGAAGGAGGGGTGCCAGCCGTCCACTCTCTGGGTCACCACAGTCCCCTCACCCCGCTCTGCTCCACCTACATGAGGTCGCCTGCTTGGCCCCGATCTCCCAGTCTCTCCCCACCTGCCCAAGGCCCAACCAAATGCCCCAACTTGAAACCCCCACGCCTAACAGGAGACATTGTGTCACGCCCCACTCCATTCCACCCTGCCTGAAATGTCCTCACTCCTTCTCAGTCTACATAACATCCAGGCAGCCTTCAGACAGCTCAGTTCAAACCTCCTTCCCTGACCTCTGGGTTAGGTGCCTCCTCTGGGCTCCCAGGGCACCTGGGTTTACCTGCACCGTGTCACAGATCACACAGCAGCCCTGTGGCCTCTCCTCCCCACAGGAAACATTTGCTGAGTGACTAGATGAACAGCTCCACAGGGAAGGCGATTTTGTGCCCATTTCACAGAATCTGAAACTGAGGTTTAGAGAAATGATCTGTCCGATGTCCCTCTAAGACCAGTGACCATCCACACAAGAATCAAGATCCTTAACCTTCATGGGTCTTCAGAACCTGTTATGGGTTCAACTGTGTCCTCCCCCTCCGCAGAAATAGGCTATTGAAGCCCTAACGCCTGGTCCTTGTGAACGTGACCTTCTTTCAAACCAGTTTCTCTGCAGATGTAATCAAGTTAAAATGAGGTCATCCGCGTGAGTCCTAATCTAACATCCAATGTCATGATAAAAAGCGGAGAAGAGACACAGATATGAAGAGCGAGCGCCCGGTAGGCAGAGGCAGAGATTAGAGAGATGCCTCTATAGCCCAAGAACTCTAAGGACTTGAGGCAACACCATGATGCTCAGAGAAAGGCGTGGGACGGCTTCACCCCTGCAGCCTTCACACATGTCTGCCCTCCAATGCCTGGGTTTGGGTTTTCCAGCCTCCAGAGCTGGGGGAGATTACATTTCTGTGTTAAGCCAATCCGTGGTTATATGTTACGGCAACCCTAGGAATAACACAGTTGTTTTTAAGAACCTGTTTAGGGGCGCCTGCGGGCTCAGACAGTTAGGTGTCCAACTTCCGTTAAGGTCGTGATCTCATGGACCATGAGTTCGAGCCCCGTGTCGACTCTGTGCTGACAGCTCAGAGCCTGGAGCTGCTTCAGATTCTGTGTCTCCCTCTCTCTCTCTCTCTGTCCCTCCCCTGCTTACGCTCTCTCTCTCTCAAAAATAAATAAATATTAAAATTTCTAGAAGAACTTGTTTAAAAACAGGGAGGCAAACCACAAGAGACTCTTAAACACAGAGGACACACTGGGGGTTGCTGGAGGGGAGGTGGGGAGGGCTGGGGCTAAATGGTGAGGAGCATTAAAGAGGACACTTGTCGGGATGAGCACTGGGTGTCATAGGTAAGCGCTAAATTAGGTAAGCGCTAAATCAGTGGCTTCTACTCCTGAAGCCAACACTACACTGATGTTAAGGACTTTGAATTTAAATAGATAAATTTAATTGGGGCGCCTGGGTGGCTTAGTCGGTTAAGCGTCGGACTTTCGCTTAGGTCATGATCTCGCGGTTCGTGGGTTCGGGCCCCGCGTCGGGCTCTGTGCTGACTGCCGGCTCAGAGCCTGGAGCCTGTTTCAGTCTGTGACTCCCTCTCTCTCTGACCCTCCCCTGCTCACGCAGATAATTAAATTATCTATTTAATTTTTTTTAATGTTTTTTTTTTTTTTTTTAAGTATTTCTAGGAGAGAGAGAGAGCAGCGTGAGCAGGGGAGGGTCAAGAGAGAGAGGGAGTCACAGACTGAAACAGGCTCCAGGCTCTGAGCTGGCAGTCAGCACAGAGCCGGACGCGGGGTCCGAACCCACGAACCGCGAGATCATGACCTAAGCGAAAGTCGGACGCTTAACCGACTAAGCCACCCAGGCGCCCCATAAATAGATAAATTTAAAAATATACACATAAACACAACACTCTGTGTACCTCAGGGCTGCTGATTCTTTGAAACTGATCCATGATGGGGCCCTAAGGTCCTCCCCAGCCCCCCAGCACTTGGCCTGCCCTGCGAGGTGGTTTGCTCCCATGCAGGGTGGCCCCTGGGGTCAGGGCTCCACTTCTGGCTCCTCAGCTTCTCAGCTGAGCCACCCCAGCTCCTCATTTCTTCCCTGTCCACACGGCGGGACTAATAAAGCCACCTACCCGACCACAGGTGTCCCACCTGTGGCAGGCGTGGTCAGCAGAAGGGCGGACCTCAATTTTGAAGCAAGTTCCTAGGTCTCACGATTTTAAGTTTCTGAGTCCCTACTCAGGTGACTTCCTTCCAGTAACCACACGACTTTTTATGGCCTGGAAGGGACCAGAGAGCCACGGATCTCTTCCATCCAGAGGAGGGAGAGGGTGACAGCTCTAAGCGTGGTCTCGGCTTCGACACTCAACCCTGGCCACAGGCTGGAATCAACATCAACGGGGCGGGGGAGGGAGGGGAGTACAGAGGATAGGGATGCCGGCTTCTAGCTGAGACTCTGAGGGGGGTCCTGGGGGCGGGACCTGGGCAGCTGGTCTTAAAGGCTCCCAGGGGACTCTAATGGCAGCAGCATTGGGGAACTACTGGGTTTAGACGACTCGCTCTAGGGACGGTGCAAGACAAACACAAGACTGAGCTCTCGTGCCACAGGCCGGCTCGCTCCACATGGCCTGACAGCCTAGATGGCGTGACGCGCCCTCCTGGGCCTTCGAGTTCTTTTCTGCCCACGAGGCAGCTTCCTTAAATTTCACTCCTCGCATCCTGGAGGTCTCAAGGTCTCTGTGCTTCTTGCCTGATGGCGGGCTTGCCCCAGAACTCGCGTCCTGGGAGTCGTCGGTGGAAGCTCTGGTCTACTTAAAAGCTCATCTCCGGAATGCCTCTCACACTGCATTCTCCTGGCCAGGAACCCGTGTCCGCCCAGGTTTAAGGGGAGGGGGTCAGATTCTCCCCTCGGACATAGGGGAAGAAAGGCACAGGGCCATCTTCGAAGAGGCGCCGCCACACCAACGACACGGAGATTCGGGGCTCAGTCCTCAAAGTCTGTGTCGTCCCCTGGTCCCCAGCTCCCTGGGGATCTGGGCAGCCCTGTGCTTTTGGCCACCTGTTTACTGCCCGATTCTCCAGGGGGCTGTGGGGACCAGGGATTGTGTGGAGTGGGACTGGGGTGCGTCCAGCGGGAGGAGAGGGCACCTCCAGGGCTCAGGGGTGAGGTGGGGTCCACGAGCTGTCTTCACGCCTTCAGTGCCCACAGCCTCTCTCAAGCCCTAACACACACCCCCACGTACTCCCACCAGGGAGGGCACCCCCTCATCAGAGGAGTCGCGGGGTAACCGCTGTCCACTCTGTCCGTCCATAAAGGGCGTCTTCATAACACTTAGCTGTCGAGAGGCAAATCTTTCTGAAACAGCTCATGTCCTCTGGGCCTCTTAAAGCCACGAACAGGGGACGCCTGGGGGGCTCAGTCTGTGGAGCGCCCGACCCTTGATTTTGGCTCTCGTCATGATCCCAGGGTCGTGAGATCAAGCCCTGCAAGGGTGGAGCCCACTTAAGACTCTCTCTTTCTCTCTCTCTCTCTTTCTCTCTCTCTCTCCCTCTGTCCTTCTCCCCGGCTCACACACTCTTTCTTTTCTTTTCTTTTTTTTTAAGATTTTTATTTATTTCTAGGAGAGAGAGAGAGAGACAGCATGAGCAGGAGAGGGTCAAAGAGAGAGGGAGTCACAGACTCTGAAACAGGCTCCAGGCTCCAAGCTGGAAATCAGCACAGAGCCCGACGCGGGGCTCGAACCCACGAACCGTGAGATCGTGACCTAAGTAAAAGTCGGACGCTTAACCGACTAAGCCACCCAGGCGCCCCTCACACGCTCTTTCTAAAGAATAAATAAATAAAGCCACAAGCAGGACTCACACTTCACAACACTGAGGAGGGGGAGGGGTTGTGGAGTCACAGAGATCTCCTTTCATCCAGTCGATTAATCAAGCGGGTGTACACTTTCGGCTCCACTCCTGCCTCCCACCGCTGTGCTCCACCAGGGCGGGGATCTGCCCAAAGCTCTGCCTCAGTTACAAGCCGTTCCCTGCTCAACAGCCTGCAATGGCTCCCACTGCCTGCTGACGGATGTGAACTTCTCACTCAATGGTCAGCACCTCTGTGACGTGGCCCCTGCCCCTCTCTCCCAGCGTGTCCTGGGCCCCTACCTCCCCCCTCCCCAAAGGAGTTTGTGAATATATCCTGGGCCTCCCTCCTGCCTCTCTGCCTAGAATCCACCACCCAATGATGAAGGTGCTCACGGGGAGGGCATCCTACACCCTCAATGCACTGTTTTCCTGTCTTCATCTTTCCACGCGTGTACATCTTGTACCCATCCGATCATCTAACAGAAACCTGCTGAGGGCCTACTATGTGCCAAGTATCTCGGTCCACCCAGCCCTGGTCCATTCCCCTTGCTAGGAATGGCGTGGTCATCATCTCTCCAGTCCTCTGTAAGCACCCAGAAAGAAAATCTACCTCCCATGCCGCTTTGCCCCCAGCACCTCGGGCCCAGTGCCTGGCACAGAGCTTGGCACAAGACGGGTACTCGGCTTTTGCCGAACAAGTAGCTGGAGGCACTAACGTTCCTCTGTCAAACTGCCCACTGCTTCTGTGTGGGGACCGCCACTTGGTGTCACGCACCTGGTGGCCATTGCACAGTCCGGGCATGTGTTGAGCGCTCGCAGAAGCCAGGCACTAAGTGCTGCAGATAAAAGAGTCGAAGTTCCCACCCTCGTAGGGATACGAGGCACAGAGCAACGCCAGAAAGCAACGCACCCTGGTGAGACCACTTCCTGGGGGAAAGCAGGAGAGGACCCCTCTTTAAACATGTGCCCCTGTCCCTTACAGCGTGTCCTTCTCAGGACAGAGCAGCAAGCGGGAAACCGCAGGAGCTGAACGCAGCAGCTGTGTAAATACTCAGACGCGGATTTAAAACCCAGTTCTCCTCCTTAGAATGGTGTGCCTGGGTGAATTATTGAATCCTGATCAAGTTCGGGATCCTGATCTGTAAACGGGGCAATAAAAGTGCCCACGTCACAGACTTGTAAGGATTTCCTGTACCAAAGTGTGGAAGTGACGAGCCCACGGCGGTATTCGACAGACCTCAGCATCTCTGCGCAGCGGAGCGCACACCGTGCCTCCGTTCCTTGCAGCTGACTCGAGACCGAGCAAATGATCGACGCCCAAGTATCTGTTGGCAGGAATTCACCCACCACACAAAACGTGAAAGTAAACAAAATAGAGAGAGAGAGAGAGAAAAAAAGAACCCGATCTCTGTGTGGGCTCTGCCTCCAGATGGTGAAAAGCCCAATGTTTATTTTCTCAAGTTACCATAGCAACTTGTGGGGCTCAGCCCCTGGTTCCCAGTGATCCATTTATCTTGTAACCAGGGACACAAGCTGTTTGGGGGATCCAGGAGGGGGAAGGCAGGGACAGACGTGTGTACGCTCCTCTTTCCCCTAGAAATAAATCCTGTGAAATCACCTCAATTATCATGCAGCTCAAGTCACCACTGTCTAAACTAATGTCCACATAACAATATTTATAAACATGGGTTTAGGAACAGGAGACAGAAAATTGGGGGGGGGGGGACAGTGTTGCTGAGGAGCGCCTGGGTGGCTTAGTCGGTTGAGCGTCGGACTTTCGCTTAGGTCATGATCTCGCGGTTCGTGGGTTCGAGCCCCGCGTCGGGCTCTGTGCTGACTGCCAGCTCAGAGCCTGGAGCCTGTTTCAGTCTGTGACTCCCTCTCTCTCTGACCCTCCCTGCTCACGCTGTCTCTCTCTCTCTCTCTCTCTTAGAAATAAATAAGACATTAAAAAAAAAAAAAAAACAGTGTTGCTGACAGTAGCAGTGAGCATTTTGGAAAACTAAACAAGAGACTGCCAAGACCTGGGATCTGGAACCATCCTGGAGATTCTGCGTCCTTCCGTGACTCTGTGGGAGGCTTGTCCATATACCTTGGACTTTGCTGTTACTTTTTCAATAGGCTCCAAGGGGAGAAATTTGGGGGGAAAGGTAAGTGTCCTCTTAAAAAAATTAAACAGCAGCAAGGAGGACCCCTGCCACACACGCGGGCGACAGACAGAACCTCGGTGGCCTTCCCACCTCTGGGCTTCCAGCATAACCAGCTCATGGGAGGTGAAAGGCCTGATGCGGTACATGGGGATTTACTCTTCTGGACCAAATGTGGCCTTCCCTGGAGCCAGACTGCCCTCCGCACTGGGTCCTGGGAAAGAACACAAGCCGCTCCCCAAAGCGAGTGCCTGCCTTTGTTCTAGCGCAAGAGAGCTGAGCACAGAAACACTGAGATCACCCAAGGCTCACAACTCAAGGGGATTCTCCTTCAGCGAGGATCAAGTGATCAAGTGATGAGAGGTCATCTGTCTTTTCCTGCCTTTGGCAACCTGTTTTGAGCCGAGGGAAGAGTTATGGTCGCGTGTCGGGCACACTGATGGCTACAGACTCAGCACAAAGCAAAAAAAATAAAAAAAAAAGATAAAATGATCGCTGCGCTCTCGCGCAGGCTGCTCACCCGAGGGGGTCTCACCGCCTTCCTCCTGCTTCAGGGGCTGTGGTCTCCACTGAGACGGGAGAGAGTGAGAGAGGCGGGTGGGGAGTGCCTGAAGTCACGGGCAAGTTGCAGATAAATCTGCGCCTCGGGAAGATGTGGAATGGAGAGCAGAGAGGTTGCCCACCCACCCAGGTCCGCACGGATCTGGGCTGCACCGCCCTGGCTGCGTCCTGGGTCCTGGAGCGGGGTCGGCAGGGAGGGATGGGCAGGGAGGGGTCGCCTCGCACCGCCCTGGCCCCTCGCAATGTGTAAAGAGGTCGAGCCGGCGCGCTCAGGGCGCACGGCCAGCCCCACCCCCGGGCGCCGCGCTCGCCACCTCCGACGAGGAAAGCCTGGTGGGGAAGCCCGGCTCGGGACAAAGGATCGCGACGTAGGTCCCCGGCGCGCGCCACCGCCCGGCTGGAACCCTCCCGGCGCGTCCAGCCCATGGCCCCGAGCCTCCCCAAACTTGGCAGCCCAGGGCGCGCGGGGAAGGCGCCCGTTACCTGCGCAGCCATAAAGGACAGATCCATGGTGTCGCTGCCGCGGCCGCCGCCCGCGCTCGAGTCCTCGCCGCCGCCGCCGCTGCGGGTCCAGCGGCCCGCACAGCTGGCCGGGAGCCGGCCGAGCCGCGAGCAGGCACCCCGCACCCCGCGGCGCCGCCGACCTCCGCAGCCCCGGCGTGGCGGCCCCGGCAGGCTCCGCGCTCCGCACTCGAGGCCGAGACCCAGACCGAGAGGCGGCCGAGGCGGGGGGCGGGGCGGGGCGGGGCGGGGCGGGGCTCGGGGGCCCGGGAGCCCCTCCACGTGACCGCTCCCAGCCCCACCCCGAGGGCGGGGCCCGGCGGAACCCCTGGCGCGCTCAAGATCCTCTCCCGCGTGAGGGCCGAAGGGGGAAACTGAGGCCGGAGGTTCCCGCAGCTGGCGGGAGCGGGACCTCAGGTTACAACGCTGTCGGCAGCCCGTGCCTTGCTCGGGGGCTTGCGGGTCAGGGTCAGGGCGACCCAGTGTGGTGTGCCCCCGGCTCTGGCAAAAGGGGGTTTCAGTCCTAGCTGGGTTTGTCTGTGAGACAGACATCCATGGTCATTGCTCCTCACTGAGGTCCGCAAGGCACTGCGCGCAATGATGAAGGTCGGGGACACCTGCGGGGGTGAACCTGGCGCCCGCATCCTCGGGGCTCCGTGAGGCCTGTGCTCCCGGCAGTGGCGGCTCACCTGGAAAGTCCTCCGCAGACCACTGGTTTGTGCAGTTACCGGCCTGGTGAGCCTGGCCTTGCTCGGGAAGAGGCGGGGGGCACCCTGACCTCTCCCAGGACTTGGCTCTGAAGAAAAATAATACGGGAGGTGATCGGATGTTGGACAGACCCCTGTCTCTTGGCTCGTTTGGGCTTTATGTTCTTAAACCCAAACCTCCCCCAGACCCCAGACCAACCCCCTGTGGTCAATACCTGGATCGGAGTTTGTGGGTCCTTCCCTCCTGCCCTCGCAACGGCTGACTCCATTTTTAATGTCCATTAGGTCCTGGCCTTGAACTGAACTGTTAAACCAGTGTCCTTGAAGAGAGAAAACATTCTAATATTAACCACACTCACCGCCCAGAGGCGCCCAGAGGACTTAGAAGGTTGTCAACAAAAGCTTGAATGCGGTATTTAAATCCCTCTACTGATGTATAATTTATAGAAATGTCCCTATTTTCCATATATAGGTCGATGAGTCTTGACACATATATACACCCTTGTAATCAGAACTATAATCAATATATAGAACCTTACACTCACTCCTAAGTAAAAGTTCCCTCTTGCCCCTTTGAAGTCAACCCCCGCCACCCACCTTTCTGCCACTACAGGTTAGATCTGTCTTTTCTAGATTTCTGGAATCATATAGATTGTATTCTTTTCTTCGTCTGGCTTCTTTCATTCAGGAAGACGTGTTGGAAAATCTTCCATGTTGTGGCACATAGTTGTGTGTTTATGGCAGACTGACAACCCGTTTTTACAATGTGTTTGTACATTTTACATTCCCACCGACAGTGTATGTGAGTTGTAGTTCCTTCATGTTCCCACCAACACTTGATACTGTCTTTTGTTTTTAAGTTTTTATTTATGTATTTTGAGAGAGGGAAAGGGAGGGACAGCGAGAGGGGAACAGAGAGAGTCCCAGGTAGGCTCCACATTGTCAGCGCAGAGCCCGAGGCGGGGCTTGAACTCACCAATGGCAAGGTCATGGCCTGACCCAAATCAAGAGGCGGGTGCTTGACTGACTGACTGACCCAGGTGCTTGCTCCTCTTGATACGGTTTTTAAGTGAAGCCATTCTAGTGTGCATTGTGGTTTGAATGTGCATTTTCCTGGTGACTGATGAATTCAAACATCTCTTTCACTTGCTCACTCTTGGACATTCGTATGTTTTCTTTGGTGAAGGGTCTGTCCCAGGCTTTTACCCATTGAAAAAACGGAATCAATCATCCTTTTATAATTGAGTTGTAAGAGTTCTTTATGTGTCCTGGATACAAGTCCTAGGTCAGATGTATATACTGTACGCATTTTCTCTCCCTTTGTGCTGTTTTCTGTTTTTGGAATGTGGCTTTTTTGAATAAAAGTTTTTAGCTTTGATCAAACACAGTTGATTTTTTTCTCTTTTATGGTTCATGCTTTTTGTCCTATGAAATCTTTGCCTACCTCAAGGTCATGAAGATTTTCTCTGTTCCCCTCCCCCCAAAGTCTTATGCTTCTAGCTTTTATGTTTAGGCCTCTGATCTGTTTTTGTTTTTATATACAGTGTGAAGGAAAGGATGAGGCTCTCTCTTTTTTTTCCTATCCCAAATGGGTGTCCAGTGGTGCCAGCACCATTAATTGTTATGACTACCTTCTCTCCATTGAATTACCCAGAGGCAGGACTAGATTTAAGAAGACACAAATTTCTTTTTTAAGTGTTTAATGTCTGTTTTCGAAGGAGAGAGACAGAGCATGAGGCGGGGAGGGGCAGAGAGAGAGGGAGACACAGAATCTGGAGCAGGCTCCAGGCTCTGAGCTGTCAGCACAGAGCCGGTTATGGGGCTTGAACTCATAATTCATGAGATCATGACCTGAGCTGAGATATTCAACCGAGTCACCCAGCCGTCCCAAGAAGACACGAATTTTAAGGTGGCACTCACTCTCACGTGCCACTCTGCACTATGTGACCCTGAGAGCGTCTCCTTAATGTTTTTGTAAGTTTATCTGTTTATTTTGTTTTGTTTTGTTTTGTTTATATTTTTATTTATTTCTAGGAGAGAGAGAAAGAGAGAGACAGCGTGAGCAGGGGAGGGTCAGAGAGAGAGGGAGACTCTGAAATAGGCTCCAGGCTCTGAGCTGGCAGTCAGTACAGAGCCCGACGCGGGGCTTGAACCCACGAACCGCGAGATCATGACCTAAGCGAAAGTTGGACGCTTAACCAACTAAGCCACCCAGGCGCCCCTTATCTATTTATTTTGAGAGAGACAGAGACAGAGCGAGCAGGGGAGGGGCAGAGAGAGAAAGAGGGGGAGAGAGAGAAAGAATTCTAAGCAGGCTCCGAGCTGGCAGAACAGAGCCCAACACAGAGCTTGAACCCACGAACCATGAGATCATGACCTGAGCTGAAACCAAGAGTCAGATGCTTAACTGGCTGAGCTACCTAAATGTCCCCTCCTTAAATTTTGATTCCTGAGCTCCTTGTTGGCCTCTCCCGCTGATGTGGGAAATCTGCACATGAGAAGGACCACTCTGGGGCTTTCCCCGGGCAACCTCATCCAGGCATGTGAAGATCCAGCAAGGACACCCAGACCTCTGCCCTGAGCTCCAGATGGGCACGTTCGTCTGTCGACTCAGCACCTTCTCCTGGATGGCTGACAGCATCTCAAATTTAACCTGGCCAGGACCGAACTGTGATTTCCCCCTTCTATCCGGCTGCATCGCAGGCAGATAACGTCACTCCCCACATCCTCCCTGTACAATTCTGCGTGTTGTGCACTGCACAAGGGGCGTGGCAGATAAGCAACCAGGGTTAAAAGTTGGCCATGTCCCTCTCGTGCAATCTTATGTGTGGATAAGGGGCTATGTCTATCTAGAAGGAGGGCCATCTTTGCTCTTTTCCCCAGAGGCCTCATAAAGACCAGTAGATCCAGTCTTCTGTCTCCCTTACACCCCACTAACCCTCTCATTCGCTGTGCCCTGGCCTCCCTGGGCTTCCCTCTGTCCCAGAAAACCCCAAGTGTGATTCCCGCAGGGACACAGCCTCTGCTGTTCTTTCTCCTTGCAGCTATCTTTCTCCAGATCTTTCTTTTTTATGTATGTATGTATGTATGTATTTATTTATTTATTTACTTATTTATTTCTAGGAGAGAGAGAGAGAGAGACAGCGTGAGCAGGGGAGGGTCAGAGAGAGAGGGAGTCACAGACTGAAACAGGCTCCAGGCTCCGAGCTGGCAGTCAGCACAGAGCCGGACGCGGGGCTCTTACCCACGAACCGCAAGATCATGACCTGAGTGAAAGTGGGACGCTTAACCAACTATGCCACCCGGGCACCCCTCTCCAGATCTTTCTTTTGATGCTTCAGATTTTGATTCCAAAGCCACCCTTTCCAGGGAGTCTTCCCTAGTTTAAACAATCTGTCATAAAATTAAAAAAAAAAAAAAAAAAGCACCTTATTTTTTTTCCATAGCATTTCTCCATTTTTAAATGTATTTACTTGTTGGGAAAGGCAATCAGGGCCCTGGGCGTCCAGGGTTCAAGGGGATGCACCTATACATGGCACATTTGGAGGATTTGGGGCCCGGGGACAGTCTCCAGACTGCCCTTATGCCAAGTACTGGTATGGAATCCACGTGCACAGAGAATATTCTGTTCCCTAAAAGGCTGTCAGCCTGAAGGCCACAAGAGAGGGGGACCTGACTCTAGCATTTTGTCTCGCCTCATCCGGGACCTAGATAGAGAGGGCAGGGGCCACAGAGAACCTGGAGGGAATGCCCTCCCTTCCCGGGAGGCCTTTGAAAGGGTTTAAGAATTCATGAGCTTCCCACTGAGTGACTTGATACATATTTCAAAGCACATCACAGGGGCAGAGGAGGCCTCGGACCCACCCCGCTTTGAGCAGGCCCAGAGAATTGAGGGTGGCAGTGGGGGCAGCAAAATGCACAGGAAATCCTAACCCCCTTTGAGGCCCGGCTCCCTGGGAACCTTTGCTGCACGACAGACTTCTTCTGGCCACTTGCTAAGTGATCCCTAGCCCGCCAGTGTCTGGATCACCAGGCAGATTCCTTGTAAATCTCGATCTCTGCATGGGAGGCATGCAGTCGGCATTGTACACGCTTCCCCGAAGACTCTGGTGCCGGCTCATCTTCCTCCCCATCAGAACTAAGCTTTTCTCTTCCCCAGGCCTCCCTCAGACTGCTGTAAAAGTGCAATTCAGCCCCATTCTCTAACAGGTATTTTCTGAGTACCTATTCTACATTAGGCATAGAATCTCACTATGCTTCCAAACCTCAAAAAGACATAGGCTCAAAAGGGTTAAGAAACTCATTCAGGTCACTCAGCAAATATGATTTGATATGATCCCAAGCCAGAATTTGAACCCAGATCCAGCCAATGCATAGTCCAGATACCTTCTATCTATGGTTCCTGCCCATAAGGAGCCTATACTTCAGTCAGACCAATGCAAAATCAAATCATCATAAACTGATGAGGGATTCATTCATTTATTCTTTCTTTCATTCAGCCAGTATCCCGCTCACCCATTCAGTATGTATTTCCCAAACACCTGCCGTGTGCTGTGCTGAGCACTGTGTGCTGGGAAGGAGTGGAGACAGCTGCACAGAGCCTTGACGGCAATGACAAGGAGCTGCGGTAGCATCCAAAGCCCTCCATTTGGGCAGACTGAAGAGTCGGGCTTGAATCTTGGCTCTGCCATGTGCTAGCTGGAAGCCATCAGGCAAGCTACTTGACATTTTCTGACCCAGAGTTTTTTTCATCCCTAAAAATGGAAGACTGAATGAGATGGTGGCTAGAGGACCTAGCACTGCATCTGGCACATAGTAGGTGTACTGCCAATGGATGGAGAGGAGGAAGGTTCAAGTCTACCGGAGAATGGGAAGGTGCTAGATTTATACAGGGATTGCTCGTTTGCTTGTTTATCCTAGTTTTTTTTTTAATTTAATGTTTTATTTATTTCTGAGAGAGAGAGAGCTGAGGAGGGGAGGGTCAGAGAGAGGGAAACACAGAATCTAAAGCAGGCTACAGGCTCTGAGCTGTCAGCACAGAGCCCGACGCGGGGCTCGAACCCACAAACCGTGAGATCATGACCTGAGCTGAAGGAGGATGCCCAACCGACTGAGCCACCCAGGTGCCCCTTGTTTATTCTAGTTTAAACACGTGTTTTCAAGAATAAGTCACTGGGAGTTTACAGGGCAAGAGACAGGATGGTTTCTTATTTATTCATGAAATGCATCAGCACCTAGCAAACCCCTGGCTTAAATGAAGTACTCTGGGAACATTTCCAAAATGAACAGACTAATGAGCAAATAAGCATTCATGGTTTGAATAAATAAGTGGATGAAATTAAGTAGGGGGATGTAAGATGTGGAATGTCTCCCTCCCCTGCCCCCCTCCTCCGCCCCCAGCAATGGACTTACCTGCTTTCCTTTGCTGGTACACACACATCGGGGCTGATATTTAAAATGAGTGAATGCCAGATGATGGAAACTCACCTAATGGACTCACTGATTCGTCTTTGGTGCAAGGCTCCCACAGCGTGGGAAGGAGCAGGGAACTTGGAGCAGGATTCCTGGGTTATTGCCAAGCCCACATCTCCTAGTAGCCTCTCTTCTATAAGTGATGTTGGGAAAACTGGACAGCTACATGCAAAAGAATCGAACTGGACCACTTTCTCAAAATTCAAAATAGATTAAAGACCTAAATGTGAGACCTGAAACCACAAAACTCCTGGAAGAGAACATAGTAATTTCTCTGACATCAGCAATAGCAACATTTTTCTACATATGTCTCCTAAGACAATGAAAACAAAAGCAAAAGTAAACTCTTGGGACTACATCAAAATCAAAAGTTCTGCGTGGTGAAAGAAACCATCAACAAAATAAAAAGGCAACCTACTGAATGGGAGAAGATATTTGTAAATGGTATATCTGATAAGAGAATAATATCCAAAATATAAACTAACTAATCTGATTTAAAAAGGGCAGAGGATCTCAATAGACATCTTTCCAAAGGAAACATACACATGGCCAACAGACACATGAAGACATGCTCAACATCACTCATCGTCAGGGAAATGCAAATCAAACCCATGATGAAATATCACTTTACAGCTGTCAGAATAGCTAAAAACAAAGACAAGAAATAATAAGCATTGGCAAGGAGGTAGAAAAAAGGGACTTTGTGTACCGTGGTTGGAACGCAAACTGGCACAGCTACTGTGGAAAACAGTATGGAGGATTCTCAAAAAATTAAAAAAGAACTACCCTACAATCCAGTAATTCCACTATTGGGTATTTACTCAAAGAAATTAAGAACACTTACTTGAAAAGATACATGCCCCCTTATGTTTATTGCAGCCTTATTTACAATAGCCAAGATACAGAGGCAACCAAAGTGTCCACTGATAGATGAATGGATAAAGAAGATGTGATATATGTACACAATGGAATATTACTCAGCCAGGAAAAAGAATGAGATCTTGCCATTTGCAAGATCATCTGGATGGATTTAGAGGGTATTCTATTAAGTGAAATAAGTCAGACACAGAAAGCCAGATACTGTGTGCTTCTACTTAGATGTGGAATCTAAAAACCAAAACAAGCGTATAAACAAAGAGCAGAATCAGACCTATAAACGCAGAGAACAAGCTGATGGTTGCTAGAGAAGGGGGTGGAAGAATGAGCAAAATGGGTGAAAGGGGGTGAAGGTGGAGTGCAGTTAGGGAATGGCTAAGTCACAGGAATAAAAGGCACAGTATAAGGAAGGTAGTCAATTTACTGTAATAGTGTGTGTGGTGACAGATGGTAGCTATCCTCATGGCAAACGTAGCATAAATATAGAGATGTTGAATCACCATGTTATATATTTGAAACTAATGTAATACGGTGTGTCAACTATACTGGAAAAAAAAAGAGAAAAAGAAATCTGGCAAGTTCAAATTCAGATATAAGTGTAAAATGTTAAAAATACACACAGGATTTTGGAGACTTAGTATAAAAATGTAATGATTTTCATCTGACTCTTGGTTTCAGCTCAGGTCATGATGTCATGGTTCGTGGGCTCGAGCGCTGAACCAAGCTCTTTGCTGACGGCTCGGAGCCTGCTTGGGATTCTCTCTCTTTGCCTCTCCCCTGCTTGTGTGCTCGCTCTCTCTCTCTCAAAATAAACAAATAAACTTTAAAAAAAAAAAAAGCTTTAAAAAATAGTAATGATTTTCAATAATGGTCACATGTTGAAATGATACTGTTTTGGATAAAATGGAACAAAATGTATGATTAAAATCTATTTCACCTGTTTTGTTTTAGATTTTTTGAAGTTTTTGTGGGTTTTTTTTTTTTTTTGCCTTTTTAAACGTGGCTTCTAGAAATTTCACGTGGCGTGTGTGCCTTTCATTCTGCTTCTGTCGCAGAGCACTGGCTCATCTGCGGTGCATGGGTGGGACCCAGGAAGGTGGAGGGGTCTGGGCCAGCTCTGTGGCCTTCAGGGCTGGGCTGGATGAGCAGAGAGAACACACAGAGTGTTCCAGCCAGAGGGCAATTTTAACCAAAATAAGCCCCCAGCTTCCCAAGTTCACGACCAGAAGCATTTCAAATCCCGCCCTCTTATTTCACTGGGGAAGATAACAGCCCGCCCCCTCCCCCACTGTTCCGCCAACGCCAGGGTCCTTGAGAGGGAGCCGGTGTGGAATGCTTAGTCAGAAATGCATGCAGGGCCGCCTGCATCTGTCACATACACAGAGGAAAGTGTCCCCTTCTCCCCAGACCCCCAGCTGCTCAATCATGCCAGGCCATCCCCACTCCCTTCCCTTCATAGGAAACTTCCACAGCTGCCAGGCACCGCCTCCAGAAGGTAATTGCTGTTTCTCTTTCCTTTGTTGGCTGCGCCTCCAGAGTCTGATGAACGGATTTTAATTAAAGCGCTGATTGCATTGGGAGGAAGTGGTGGGGGACAGGCAGGTCTGCTGGGGAGGGCGGCTCGGCTGTGACGCCGGAGGACGCCTTCCCCTTCCAGCTCCCCCTTCCCCGGACGGCCGCTTCCATCCTCTCCCAGTACGTAACAATGACCATGATGATGATGATATGAATCATGCTGTCTCCAGGCTGCTCGCATTTTCCTGCACCTCAATTTGCCCACTTCTTGGCCGCTCGAGGTAGCAGTCCTGCAATGGGAGGTGTCTGCGTGCTGGGGGGGCCATTCAGGGAACCGAAGGCAAACCTCCCCCAAGTCATGGGTGAACGAGCAGAAGGGCAGGACTTGAACTCAGCATCTGACCCGGTGGTATGCCACCTCTATCCCAACCCCCTGGGATAAGATGTGTCCCTAGGGGACCCCCAGGGTCAGAGCCCAGCCACATTTGGCCTCTGCCTCCACCTAGACAGCTTTGATCTCTGGGAGCCTCAATTTCTCTCTTGTGTCAAATTGAGCTAATATCACCGACCCCACAGGACAGTGAGAATTCAACTGAAATCAGCACCTTTATCGGGGCCCCACACATACCCTCACATGGCTTCTTGTGACATTCAGGACAGCGTGTGACCTCAGCATGGCTTTCCCACCCTGCCTGGTCTGCTCCCGCCAGCCTGTTCAGATTTTTTTTTTTCTGCATTTCCCTCTGACCTCTCTGCTGTGGGTCCTGCTAAATGGTTTTGCCAAATCCAAACAAGCCCTGTTCCCTCTCTCTCCCAGCCTTTGTCCTGTTCCCTTCTGCCTGGAAGATGTCCCCCCTCCCTCCCATCCCTGCCCCCTCCTGCCTGCATCCTGCTCAGTCCTCCTGGCTCCACGTGGACATCCCCCTCCTCCAGGAACCTGCCGGTAGAATCCGCTTTCTGTGCCCACTTGTGAGCCTTAGAGCGCTCACTGCTCACATTGTGTCTCCCCGCACTGTGAAAGCCCCTGAAAAGTACACGCCTGGCTTCCTCACCGCTGGGACCCCAGTAGCCGTCTCCCCGGACCTGAGACCAGAGGGAACAGATACTCTGGGACCTGGCCTGGCTTGGAAGCCGTGAGTTGAATTGTGTCCCTCTAAGAGACATGGTGAAGACCTAATCCCCCAGTACCTGTGACCATGTTCCAAGTGCCCTTACTTGAAAGGAGGGTCTTGCAGATGGAATTAAACTAAAGTCAAGTCGTTAGGGTGTGACTTGAGCCAATGTGACTATGTCCTTAGGAGAGAAGATGGGCATGGGTGGCTCAGATGGTTAAGCGTCCGACTTCCACTCAGGTCATGATCTCCCGGTTTGTGAGTTCGAGCCCCGCATCAGGCTCTCTGTTGTCAGCACGGAGCCGGCTTTGGATCCTCTATGCCTCTTTCTCTCTGCCCCTCCTCCCTCTCAAAAATAAACATTAAAAAAAGAAGAAGAAGGAGAAGAAGAAGAAAAGAGACCATAGCCACACGATGATGGGGCAAAGAGAGGAGCGGCGCACCTGTAAGCCCAGACAGCCGGCCACTGCCAGTAGCTGAGAAGAGACAAGGAAGGAGTTTTGCCAGGTTCTCAGAAGGAATACAGTTCTGCTGACACCTTGATTCCAGGCTTCTGGCCTCCAGAACTGTAACAACATATTTCGGTTGGTTTAAGTCATCCAGTTTGGGGTTCTTTGTGATAGCAGTGCTAGGAAATTAACATCAATGCCCAGCCCTACAACCAACTGAACTGTCCTCCAGTTTCTTGGAAAATGGGGATGATCGCTATAGGACTTACCTTGTACAGATGTGAGCCGTGCAAATAGAAGCGTGAAGCTTAGTAAACAGTAGGTGCTAACGAATTCGCTGTTCTTATTTTGGTAACAGCAGGTGCTCAAAAGTTTACGTTGAGGAAAGAAACAGATAAAAGCCACATAGTAGGTGACCCAGAACTGTGCCTTCCTTTTTTCTTTGTGCTCTCCAGGGACAGCTGCCGTTTAAGTTTGGAAAGTTCTAGCAGATGTGAATTGTTGGCATCTGTTCAGCACCCATCCTCTCTCTTCTGGTGACAGCCCCCTAATTTTCCTAAGGTAATCCCCATCCTCGGCTCTCCGTCCATGTGGTTCAGCCAGGACTGCTCCTGCCCTCCTCCCCAACCCCCGGCCCCAGGTACCATGGGAACTTGATAGATGGATGAACATGTTGGTCTAATGAGAGTTAAGCCTGGAATTTTAAGCGGAAAGAGAAGCTGGCTTTCTGTGAGGTTGCTAGGCTTGTAGAACACAAGGGCAGGGCTGCCACTGGTCATCTTACCAAAGCTCCATCCAGAAGCAGAGCTGAGAGACGAAGAGAGGAAGTTCCCGGTGTCACCGTTTGAGCACCTGGATCCTACGGTGCTTGAAGGCACATCTATGTCTGGGCTTTGCAGCTGCTGGAGAAAATACATAAGAGTTTTGTGTCCTGAAACCAAAAGATCTGACCCAGTATTGAAATTTGTAGTGGAGGTTCGCCTGGGGGGGCTCCATCGGGTAAGCATCCAACTCTTGGTTTCATCTCAGGTCATGCTCTCTCAATTTCATGGGTTCAAGTCCTGTATTGGGCTCTGTGCTGGCAGCATGGAGCCCGCTTGGGAGTCTCTCTCTCCCTCTCTCTCTGCCCCTCCCTCACTCACACTCAGTCTCTCTCAAAAATAAATAAATAAACAAAAAAATTTTAAGTCTCTTTCTAAAAAAAAGAAAGAAATTCGTAACAGAAGTGAGGTGTTACAAGTAACAGAACTCAAAATGCGGAATGAGCTGAACAGTAAATAGTGCTGAGCAATGAGAATTTTAACATCTACAATGGGATGTTATTTGGAGCAAGCTAGCCGGCTGAGAGCGTCTTGCTTCTCCTGGGGCAAAGGCCATGTGCCTACTGGTACTGGCTTTAAGAGATAGTGGGAAAATGGATTTGGCATAAGCTTCTTGTGGACTTGAGTAAGCTCTTGCAAGAAAGAATTGAGCTATTCTGGAAGCTGGCCCACCCAAGATATGGGGGAGAATAAAATCTGGCTTCCCTGAGCGAGTTTTTCTGCCTGTGATTAATAATCTAGGTTGACTGAGAGTCAGATACGAGAATGAGCATTTCTAATCTATAGACTTTCCCAAGCCATGGCCTGGATGCAAGGACCACCCCAAGAAGGCTTCTAACTAGCCTGGGGATTTGCTCTGAGACCAGCAGACGAGGATATGAACTTGTTAGGTCATTGGGCTTCTAGAGAAATTTCAGTACTGGAAAATGGAAAGCCTCAGTTGCTCAGCCCTGGAGGCAATCACGAGGCCTTGAGCCTATACGATCAGAAATTGGAATTGCCAAAGACATACAGCTTTTAAAGGAGCATCCTTCGTGCCCCAGCAGTGAAGTCCAGCAGACGAGAGGGGTCTCCTTAGAGAGCAGACCACGGGCAGCAGAAAGTGACCGACCAAGGACTGGTTCATTGCCAGGAGGGAGTCCTGGATATCATCCCCAAGGTAAACGCTATGAGCAAGTGGCATTCTCTATTGTTTCTCCTTGTCTTCTTTCCCCAAAGGGATTTTTGTTGTAATTTTTCTTTTTCCATCTCCTCTGTTGTACAAGAGATTAAGTTAATTTATCGTTCAGCTGTATGTGAGCTGGACCTCTGGAAATCTTCCCGAGAGCTAACTGGGGTTAATGAAATTCACCCAGGGATCGTGGATTCAGATCTGGATGCGGAGGGTCGTCTCTGTCTGGGGATGGGGGAGGAGGAAGCGTCTGACTGCACGCTATCTCATTGCACCCTGTTAGGTGAAGGCAATTTGAAGGTATGGGAAGGCTGTGGGGTGTGCAGGTTGGAGTTCAGGGTGTAGGTGACATCCGTTGTTTTCACCCGCCCAGCACCCATTCTTGCCTTTTCTGTTCTCAGCACCCTGGGAGAGAAAAGACTGTGGAGAAAAGACCTCCCCAATTGACACACAGAGCTCTTGGCTACGTTGACAGCCTCTCTGCCACCCACCGTCTCAGATTTAGGGGTTACCCTATGACCCAAAGCCTAGACGATCCGTGATTACCTCCCTAAGTCCATCAGGAAGAGACATAGTATTCCAATAAAAGTCAAGCAAGTTCTTCCTCTGAGACTACTAGGCAGAAAGAAAGCAGAGGTGATCAGAATGGAAAGACAGAGTGAGGCAGAGCTACGACAGCTGCGTCTGAGCCCCTGGAACGTGAGATTGAAGTGAGCCAGTAAACGGTCTTCTTGGCCAGCCAGCTTGAATTGAGTTCCTGCCGTTACGGTAGAAAGAGCCTTGACATGTAAGAACGCAAGCCGATTCTTGGGGTGAAGACGTTGGAAATAAAAGAGCCCTGGGGATTTCTGTAAGGGTTTGATCTTCAGTGTTCTTTTTCCTCTGACTGCATGTGAAGGTCTTGGAAAAACTCCCCATCGCCACCTGCAGTATTTCCACAGCTGTGTGAACCCAACAGAAATGTGGACCTAGTTAGTCACTGAGGTGTGGAAATCTTCACTGTGTGACTAAATGTGGCTTTCCCCCCTCACATATGGGGTGACTATGAGTGAATATAATTATCTTGGAGCTCTACATAATTATCTTTGAATTTCATATCATCTTCAAATCTCTAGATTTGAAATTCTGTCAAACACTAGAAAGTCACAAGAATACTATGAGACACTCCCATATACCACCCAGATTCACCAGTAATAAAGCATGAGTTTTATTATTTCTTCTCTCCAGATATATCCAAATTATTTTTTTCTGAACTATATTGACTCACCAATAACAAAACATTGGCTTTATTATCCCATCTCTCTTTTTCTGAACGATATTGATTCACCAATAATAAAGCTAAGGCTTTATTATTAATAAGCATTATTATTAATTAGCATTAGCTTTATCATTCCCTCTCTCTATATATATCCAAATTATTAATCTTTTTCTGAACTCTTTGAGATTAAGGTTACAGATATTAGGCATCTCTAACCCACAGAGAGTTACTGTGTGTTTTTAAGAACAAGAATATTTCTTTTGTTTTTAAATTTTTTATGTTTTTTATTTATTTCTGAAAGAGAGAGAGAAAGCATGAACAGGGGAGGGTCAGAGAAGAGAGGGAGACACAGAATCTGAAACAGGTTCCAGACTCTGAGCTGTCAGCACAGAGGCCGACGTGGGGCTCGAACCCACATACTGTGAGATCATGACCTGAGCCAAAGTCAGACGCTTAACCGACTGAGCCACCCAGGTGCCCCAAGAATATTTATTATTCTTGGGTATGATGATCAAAATCAGACAACTTAACAGTGATGTAACATTATTATTGAATCTATGGAATTTATTCAAATTCACCAGTTGTCTGATTGTCCCTTATGGTCACTTTTATTCTAATTCAGGATCCCATTTGGGGATTAAGCATTGCATTTGATTTTCATTACTTTTTTGTGTCCTTTAGCCTGGAATGGTTTATTAGTTCGTCTCTGTTTCTCTTGATATCATGGCATTTTTGTTCTGTAGAATGTTCCTCAGTTGGTGTCGTAGTCTGACTGGGTTTCTATAACAAACTACCATAGACAGGGTGGCTTATAAAGGACAGAAGTGTAGTTTTCACAGTCACGGAGGCTGGAGGTCCCAGCTCAAGGGGCCATCTGATTCTGTGTCTGGTGAGGCCCCACTTTCTTATTCACAGATGGCCCTTCTCTGGTGTCTCTTCTAAGAGCACTGATGCCGTCATGAGGGCCCATCCCCTTGACCTCATCTAATTCTGATTACCTCCCAAGTCCCCATCTCCAAATGCCATTTCATTTCCAGGCTCCAATATATAAATTTTAGGGGGACATAATTTAGTGCAGAGCAACTACATTATTTTGCTATTCATATGGTCTCAGATTTGTCCATGGAAACGCCTTTGGTTTCTGTGTCCTTTTTACATGTCCTTTCCTTCTTTCTTTCCTTCTTTCTTTCTTTCTTTCTTTCTTTCTTTCTTTCTTTCTTTCTTTCTTTCTTTCTTTCTTTCTTTCTCTCTCTCTCTTTCCCTTTCTTACCCTCTTTATTTCCCTTTCTCTCTTTCTCTTTCTTTGTTCCTTCCTTTCTTCCTTTCATTCTTCCTCCCTCCCTCCCTCCCTCCTTCCTTCCTTCTCTTTTTCTAGCACTGGCTTATTCTTGACACAATTTGATGTTATAGACCCATGTTATGCTTTTCCTGTCCCAGCCTGAGGCCAGATAGTTTTCAAAGAAGATCTGGTTTCCTTCAGTGGGACTGGTGTTTAGAAATCAAAATCTAACGATCAATGGGCTTTTGACCCCAGAGTGAGGAAACTCTGATGGGCTTCTTCAGAAGCTCAGAGACTCTGGAGAAACCCTTAGTCTCTCATCTGTAAAATACAAACATTTTCCAGTTGTTTCGACCATTTTATTTTTAGCTGTGGTGTGTGATTTGTTCAAAGAAGCCCGATGGGTAAAACAGATATGACACGAGGAGTGTTTGAGAAAGTAGTTGGTGTCTGGCTAATTGGGCGGCTGGGGATCCTTGAACAAGAGTGAAGGGGGATTTAGTCCCCTTCCCCGCCCCAGTACGATGGGCACTCAGGCTTTGAGTTCCAAGAGGATTTCATGGCTTTGGGTCTCATCATTAAGTTGGTTTTCCTCTTAGAGGGAGGGGCTGTTTATTTCTGAGCATTGAGGTCATGAGATTGGAAAGGGCATATTTTACATGCTCTTGGAGTGGGGATGCCTGAGCTCTATTCCTAAAAACAGCCTCCATGGTTGGAGAGGGAGAACACAGGTACCATGAAGCAGAGAGCTGGGTCTGTCCCCCAGTCTTATGGTCTAAGTAAGCTTTGGGATTTCTGGTACAACCGAAGGGAGAGGGAAGGAGTCCCCCAGTGTTAGATATTAGACTTCTTAGAAACTTGTTGAGAAGAACTCAAACCTGGATCTGATTTGGTCTTTTAAATGTGGAATTTGGTGGTTTTATGTGTTGGTTGGGAGCTATTGCTACTTAGCATGTAGATAAAAGGAAACAGCAGCTGGGTATTTTTGGCATCCTGCCTCCTCTCCGTGTCATACACCCCAAGAGGCAGGTGTGGAAAGCAGAAGAGAATCCCAGGACAGTGACCTTGATTCTCAGTAATGGATATTATGCTAACTAGATAATTGTTTTTCAAGCTGAAAATCATCGCTTTGGGGATCTCCTGCTGCATTCGATCCAAGTGAGCCTCCATTATCGCCATGGATGGTGGGCCTGCTGACCGGGGCAGTACAGCTGTCCATTTCACACTGGGGAGGACTTGGAAGCCTTCAGGAAGAGACCCCGGGGGGTATTTGGCAGGCAATGGGGCAGAAGATAGTGACATTGGGGGTCCGTGTCCACATCACACCTCTTGGACTCAATCAAAAACTGTTTTTTTCAATTGCCACAGTGGAGACTGAAGGCTCAGAGGTAGTGTGTGGGGCAAGAAAGGCAGCTGATGTCACCACACCTTTCTAGGTGTTTTCTCCACACATCCCCAGAGGAGCCTGGTGTGGTAGAAGGATCACCAGTTAGATGTCAAGAGACTTAGGGTCTCACCCTGCTGTGCAGCAGCTGGTCGGGGAACTTGAGACTTGTCCTCTCTAGTAAGACTGGGTTAGAGGTCTCTGAGCCATTCGGAGACAATGCAGGGCTGTGGTCAAGAATGCCTGAGGTTGACTCTGGTCTTACCTCTTCCAACCTGACCATGGTGTTCTTCTCTCTGTGCTGTACTTCTTTCCCTCTCTTTTTTTAAATGTTTGTGTATTTCTGAGAGACAGAGAAAGAGAATGAGTGGGGGAGGCTCAGAGAGAGAGACACAGAATCCTAAGCAGGCTCCAGGTTCTGACCTGTCAGCACAGAGCCCAACACAGGACTCGAACTCACAGACTGTAAGACCATGACCTGAGCTGAGGTCAGACACTCAATTGACTGAGCTCCCCAGGTGCCCCTGTACTTTTCTCTTATACATGGGGATGATCATAGTACTTGTGTCATCGGTAGTTATGAGGACAAAGTGAAATGATGAATTAAAACAAATTGCTCATACCTAATTCTCAGGAACTATTTCTGCTTAATTTCCTATGCTGTCAACTTAGGCTCCACAAATAGTCTACATCATTCAGTGGAGAGAATCTCAAGCTACCCTAGAGTTGCTAATCATGTCCTTCCTTTTCACATTTCTTTCCTAAAGACCCTGCGTCATCCTCAGCTCTGGCATCGGAGCCGTTGTGGTCTTACCCATAGCTTAAAGGATGCCTAGCTGGAAGTGTGCCCAGTAGATATTCCCTGTCTTAGGAGTTCGGCATTGAGGCAAAGGCTGGGTTATCCATCACGGAAGCAGAGTTTGCACTGAGAGAGCACAGATGGCGAGCAGAGAGCAAGATAGGAGAAAGCACACAGCCTGGGAGAATAAATGTAGAGATTGGGTTCAGTTAAAGGCATAAGAGATGGGGAGTGCAATATTTAGGATGTAAGTTCAGCTGCCATAGTAGAAAACCAAAACAATAGTGACGTAAGCAAGACTGAAGCATGTCCTGTCTCACAAAATAGTCCAAGTCTGTTTCCTTGGCTTTACTCTCCAAAGTGACATGAGTCCAGGTTCTTTTTATTTTGTTACTATACCATCCTTTGGTGTTGCCTTTGACCCCATGGTCCAAGATACCCCCATCCCCACCCCCACCCCATGTCTGCCTTCTAGCTCTATAGTTGCAAAGAGGAGGCTGGCACATTTCCAGTTTCCAAGTACACCCTGTACTTGATAGCCATGAGCTTCCCTTTGATATTTTGTAAGTCCATTTGTATTTTGGCTCATCTAAGTAGATTTCTATTCCTTGCAGTCAATATGTCTCTAGTTCATTCTAATTCTTAAGGAAAAAATAAGTCAATGGATCAAATTTTATTATGTTTAAGTTTTCTTTCCATAATTCAGAATCAGAAATGTACATACTGTTATTAAGATGCTCATTAGAATTGAACATCTTGGCTCAGACATCAGGCTCGCCCTGTCCATTACAAGGATGTAGAAACGGACATTGTGTATCTTTATAACTGTCAAAAAGATTTTATATATATATATATTAGGTAATTCATTTTAACCTTACAATCTTTTCACCACTAAGAGTAGGCTAGATGTCCAAGGCTTAGGCCTCAGGGGAAATTATTGATCTCTGAGAGAACAAAGTTGTCAATTGCATTTCTAAGTACATTATTTTTACACTCATAGCTAAGGCAACAGTCATGAAAGCCAAAGTTTCAATCAATTATAAAAGCAAGTATCTTGTTTAAGTTCCAAAGGCTTCTTTCTTTTCCTTCCTTCCTTCCTTCTTTCTTTCTTTCTTTCTTTCTTTCTTTCTTTCTTTCTTTCTTTCTTTCTCTTTCTTTCTTTCTGTTAGAGAGAGAGAGAGAGAGAGGCAGAGGGAGAGAGAGAATCTCAAGCAGGCTCCATGCTCAGGGTGGAGCCTGACACAGGATTTGATTCCATGACCCTGGGATCATGACCTGAGCTGAAATTGAGTCAGGTGTTCAACTCACTGAGCCTCCAGGTGCCCCCCAAAAGTATCTTCAAAATATAACATTGTTTGACAATTGGAGACTGGCATGAAGGAGGGCACAGAAGTTAAGCAAGAGGTTGGGAACAAGTTACAGTCATTCTGGAACGTGGCCTGGAGACAGCTGTGAGGAAGTGATGCATAGAATCAGTGGTTTCCAAAGGCATTTATGAAAGATGGTCAGGAGGTAGAATCAACATGACCAGCAATTGACCGGGGATGGGAGACTGACTTAAAAAGATGATGTCTGGGGTTTCTGGTTTGGCCAACCAAGTGGCTTGTTTCACCATTTGTGAGGTGAGGACACTGCAGGAGGAGAAGGGAGGAAGCTAAGATTCCATTCTTAAGCATGTTGTTGTTGAAGGCTGATGGGCTACCCCAGTGATGATGTCTGATAGGCAGACAGACCTGCAGTTCTAGACCTCAGAAAAGAATTTGAGATGGAGAAAGAGAGGCTGGAGTAGGGCTCCAGCAGACAGATGTCTGATTCCCCAGCTTCTGAGTGTAAATACCCATAGACTGGTGTTAGTGACCTGGAGGGTTGTGTATTTAACATCTACTCCACAACAATTACATGCCACACACTGTGCTAGATACTGAGTATTCCACAATTACTAATTTTATCCATGCTTCATTCCCTTATGGGCGTAGTAGGTTCTTCCTAGTTTTAAGACTCCATGGATAAATATGTATATATTTATGTCACCTTGGGAAATTAATACTTCCTAGGGATTTTCAATTAGACATAAAACCCTGCATGAATCATCTGTGCATTGTAAGTAGAGCTACCAATTGTGGTAACTGAGGCTATTCAACATTGTTTTAAAATTATCAGTGTTGCTGCCAAAACATCCTGTGTAGCTTTGCAATCAAATCTATTACCCACCCCATGAAAGACAGGATTGCTGGAAAGCAAGATAAATGAACCGCAGAAGGGATATATATCAGTCCATTCATTCCACCAAACAGGGCAACAATGCTGGAGACAAGTGTGAATAAAAATGTAACCAACACAGTTTTAAATTACAACAGAACTGCCCTAGGACCCAGCAATAGCGCTGCTAGGAATTTACCCAAGGGATACAGGGGTGCTGATGCACAGGGCACATGGACCCCAGTGTTCATAGCAGCACTCTCAACAATAGCCAAAACATGGAAAGAGCCTAAGTGTCCATCCACAGACGAATGGATCAAGAAGATGTGGTTTATCTATACCATGGAATACTACATGGCAATGAGAAACAATGAAATCTGGCCACGTGTAGCAACATGGATGGACCTTGAGGGTGTTATGCTGAGCGAAATAAGTCAGGCAGAGAAGGACAAATATCATATGTTTGCACGTATAGGAGGATTAGGAGGAGCTTAATGGAGGAACAAGGGGGAGAAGAAGGGGGGAAATGGTGGGGGAGAGGGAGGGGGGAAAACCATGAGAGACTCTTGAATGCTGAGAACAAACTGAGGGCTGGTGGGTGTCGGGGGAGGGAAAGGGGGGTGATGGACATGGAGGAGGGCACGTGTGGGGATGAGCACTGGTTGTTATATGGAAACCAACTTGACAATAAACTATTTTTAAAAAATTTCTGTTTCTCAGAATAGATAATCTCAATGAAACTATCTGAACTTTCCTGTTTCTTTCTTCTGCCAAGTTACTTGTTACTTGACACTTGTTATCCTGATAACAGGATTAACAATGCAATTTGAAATGAAAAATGAAAATGTGGAGCAGCCTGGTCAAAAATTATTAAAAATTTTAAACTGGCAATGGCAGAGCGTTAAACCCAGTACAGGACACTTTTGAGCATGGGCCCTCTGTGACCGTACACCTCACACGCCCACAATGTCATTTTTGCCTCTGGTGGGGTTTGGGAGACATTCTTGTTCTGACTAAGCCTTAGTTTTAGTCAAAAGCTCTATTCCTGGGGCGCCTGGGTGGCTTAGTCGGTTAAGCGTCCGACTTTCGCTTAGGTCATGATCTCGCGGTTCGTGGGTTCGAGCCCGCGTCGGGCTCTGTGCTGACTGCCAGCTCAGAGCCTGGAGCCTGTTTCAGTCTGTGACTCCCTCTCTCTCTGACCCTCCCCTGCTCACGCTGTCTCTCTCTCTCTCTCATAGAAATAAAAAAATAATAATAAAATAAATAAATAAATAGTCTTTAAAAAAAAAAGCTCTATTCTTAGGTCTTGAGGGGGGCTGCTTCTCAGTGATCTTGCCTACCTCCAACTATGGTTTGGCCAGTGGACAGTGATCATGCACTTTCCCCCCAAAATAGGAGACTTTTCCCTCATTTTTCTTCGGCTATCATGGGTGTTCATAAGCGCCCTGAGGATGACCGGGTTTATTGCCCCGTGGAAGTAGCTGGTTGCCCTCTGACCTCAGCTTTCTGAGGGCTCAAGCAAAGTTATAAATGTTGCTGGCAGTTTTATGGTTGTTGTAAAGGTAGAAGCAATGCTCTTTCCATTTTCCTACAACCTAAATGGAGACTGGAAGTCAAGATACCTAAAAACTTTCAGTACGGTAAATTGAAGTTCTGTGAACTCAATCACCCAGTTTAAGTCAATAAGTATATCACACCAGTGACATAATAATTCTTCATGAACTAATTTGTGGTCAAATAAATATATGTTTATAAATGTATGGACAGGAGTCTGGAAAGGGACACAGAAAACTGATATAAGAGAAGGATGGGAATGGGTGGGAGTCAAGGGTGACACATATTTTATCTTGAACGTCTTTATTAACAATGAGAATGTATTCTTATATTATTTGTGTGATCTAAAAAGTGTGACAAGGAGGGGCATCTGGGTGGCTCTGTTGGTTAAGTATCTGACTCTTGATCTCAGCTCAGATCATGATCTCATGGTTTGTGAGTTCCAGCCCTGCGTCAGGCTCTGCACTGAAAGCAGGGAGCCTGCTTGGCATTCTCTTTCCCTCTCTCTCTGCCCCTACCCTACTCATGTGCTCCCTCTCTCTCTCTCTCAAAATAAATAAAAACTTAAAAAATTAAAAAGTGTGAAAAGGAAATAGGAAATGAAGAGAATAAAATCAGACTTTGGAATTTTACATGGGTTTGAATCCTAACTCCATGTGTGATCTTGGACATGTCATATCACCTCTGGGGCTAAGAGGTGGGGAGGAATGGAGAGCCAGGGAATTTGAGGGGCAGATAAGAATCCTTTACGGGATTAAGAGGATTTACTGACTCACCGTATGTAAACAATCTGACATATGGTAGGCACTCAATAAACGTGAGGAACCTAATTTCCTTTTGTGCCTCCACCCAACGTAGAGCTATGAACTGGGGCAAACTCACTGAAGAAGAAATCCTAATTATAATGAATTTCTTCTGCCCCTGTGTGGCGTGTTTAGGTTATTGCTGGGACTTTTCTAAATCATGGAAAAATCAAAATGAGCATTATTTATTTTCCTTTTAAATTGCAATTCATCCCTTTCACCTCTTAGATTCCAAGACTGATTCTTCTGTGTCTCATTTAGGCTTCTATTACGGTCAAAGGCTATGCCCACAAGCTTGTAAACCCCTTGAGGGTAGGATCTTCTCCCTCTCTTTCCCCTTTATTTTCATGCAAAAAATGGGATAAAACAGCACCGAGCCTGCGTGGCTGTTGCGATGATTACATTGCCTTAAGTCTGTGAAAATACTTTGTAGACTACACAGTGCTTTCCAGATCTACTCATTTGCTCAGTCACAAGCATTTGCTAACGGTGTCTACCAGCTGCACACTGCACAATTTGGAGGGTACAGCTCATTTCCTTAAAGAATTGGTGGCCTCCGGGTGGTCGGAGAGAACAACTGTTGAAAGCGATGGAGCCGCTTCAACGCAACCTGGTCCAGGTTGTGCAAAGTGCTGGTGGGAGAGCAGAGAAGGGAGGGAGACTCCTGCTGGGGACAGGGGGCAGGCGAGGGCTCACACAGAGCAGGTCTGAGCCGCCGCCTGCAGCCTCAGCAGCAGATCGTTGTGTACAGAAAGATGACCACAGAGGGAGTGTCAGCAAATACGGGGGAGAGGGGAGGGAGGCAAGGAGGCATTAGACGGCCATCTCAGGGTCCTGCAGGGGGGCACTCTGAGGGCTGTGCTGGGTGTGGCTGGAGAAGGGTCTGGAATGATAAGAGCAATAAAGAAGAATATGAAACACCTTGAACTCAAAATATGGACATAGATCCTCAAGCTTAGTCTGCTGCCTTCCAGAGGGTAGATATTCGACAGGCTCAACTGTGAGGTTGAATTAAATGGATATGAAGGTAGGAAGCTTCACTGTTTCTATCTAACTGTCTGTTGTCTTTTACTTAGGCAATTTTCAAAGTTTCAGCCTCACTATGTCTGTTTTAACAATAAGCATTGTCCCCAACACATTCCCTAGGCCAACGTGGGAAATTGGCATTTGTCCCTGTTCATAAAGAAATGTCATGGGGCGTCTGCGTGGTTCAGTCGGTTAAACGTCTGACTCTTGATTTAGGCTCAGGTCATGATCTCACGGTTCATGGGCTTGAGCTCTGCATCAGGATCCACACTGGAATCGCTTGGGATTCTCCCTCTCTCTCTGCTCCTCCCCTGCTTGCTCATGCACACAAGTGCACGCACACTCTCTCAACAAATAAATAAGCTTTAAAAAAAAAAAAAAGAGAGAGGGAGAAAAGTCTCATGGCTTAACAATGTGATTTATTTTTCTCAGAAAGTGATCCTTAAAAAAATGAGGCTTAAAGATGTTTTTAAATGTTTCTTTATTTTTGAGAGAGAGAGAGAGACAGAGTGTGAACAGGGGAGGGGCAGAGAGAGGGAGACACAGAATCTGAAGGAGGCTCCAGGCTCTGAGCTGTCAGCACAGAGCCCAATGCAGGGCTCGGGCTTGAACCCACAAACTGAGAGATCGTGACCTGAGCCAACGTCAGATGCTTAACTGACTGAGCCATCCAGGTGATTCCCAAAAACATGGCTTTTTAAAAAGGCTAGTACACATGCGTACTTTTGAAGTACAAAAGATTCGGTAACCATATGGAGATTTCAGAACATCTAAAATTGGAGCTAAGTGCCTTTTTGCTAGAAGATAGGTTTCTGTCAAAAGTACCTGATTCTTATTTTACAGTGGACAGGGCAGCATTCATCAGATTTGTTGCCTGAGGCTTTTAAGAAAAAGGAAAGGAATGGAATCCAACTGACATACAGCTGGTAGCAATGGAGAATAAGAATAAACTAGGATGTAAAGGTTTTCCGTTCTTAAGAATATATTTAAAGTTTTATAATTATGATGGTAGAAGAAAAGCCTTCAACTCCTAATTTGCTCCCGAGTTACCTTTGTAGATCGGTTGTTATCTGAATTCCCACTTGATGGATAAGTCAGTTAGTAGCAGAAGAGGCAAGGAAGCTAGCTAGGCCTGTCACAAAACCTGGGGGCAAATCAGTAAATAGATGAACAAAAAGGTACCTTAATAGATGAAAACAATAGTCAATGTTTACCCATGGAAGTGGCAGAGATTTGAAAATGTCACTCATCCGTGTTGCCAATCATAGGATGCAATGGACGCAGATTCTGGCGTAGTGTGGATGGCGTGGCATGTCCTCTGGATTTCCGCTGAAGGACACAAGCACTCACTTTCCAGCTGCCAGGAGTGTGTGCTGCTGACGAAGGCTCACAGCCTAGTCCCTCCCTGAGAAATGGCGTCTCCGGAGGCATCTCACAGCCCATGACTGGTCCACACAGGGTCACAAAAGCCCGATCCCTTTGCCTTGATTCAGAACAGCTGGAGGCAGAAGTGCAGCTCTAGAATTGCCTGTGAGGTCTGCTGTTCTCCAGCCATGCTTCTCCCACCCCCTCCCCGATAGCTGTCACTGTGCGAGCCCTTCCAATGCACCCCTGCACACACATCTCCGTCCTGAAACAGACGTTTCAACCTAAGACCACGGCCATGAGGAAATGGACATATTTCCCCTCGTCAAACCTTTTAATATTTTTGCCTTATGAAATCTTATTTTGGTTCTATCTATTCGCCAGGCATCCAACTAATGTGCACCTTATTTTCTCTTAGCTTTAGTGGTCCATATTTTTATATGTGACTCTAGAATTCATATAATGTAATAGGTGAAGCGGAATCTAATGAAATCTCCTCCGATAGTTGGCCCCCAGCACTCATTATAGAGCAAGCCGCCTTCTTCTCCACGGGTTTTGAATGGCGTCTGATTTGATGTCACAAATAACAAGCCTGAACCTTGAACATCTTCAGCTGGGACCTTTCCCACTGGGTCAATTTAGGCAGGGCCAGCAGGATTCATGAGTAGCCAGCAGGGGGCTCCGGTGCATAAGAAATGGGTCTCTAACCACAGGCTAAAGGAAATAAACTCTGAAATTGGCAGAGATACCCTCCAGCTCCCGCCAGGGCCCACGGAGAAGAGGCCTCTCTGTCTGCTGTCAATGATGTAGACAGCCTAAAGTCTGGGGAATAAAGAGTTTGAACATCAGCCCCCAACATCGAACACAGAATATTGTCTTCAATAGTGCATTTCCTGGGCTGAGGGCTCAGACAGTGGCTCCGGAAACGTTTCTATTAGCCTTCCAGACGCCCGAAGATGACCATCAACACCACCCCAGAGCGCCTTTTATTGACCTTATAGAATGCAAAGTACCTAACGACATTCTTTGATGACAATTCCTCCGCAGTGACACCAGGAACTGCTGTGTGATGGTTCCAGGTTTGGGAGGAAGACCTCACCTGCCCCCAGCTCTCTCTTGTCACAGCGCCTACATTGATGTCACCCTGACTCCCGAGAGGGCTTTATTCGGTCACTATGCTCTGTAGGAAGAATAGCAGGGGGCCAGCTCTCGTCCAAGTCAGCCGAGAGCCAGAGGTGATTTTTCTGTGATCACAGCTTTGTGGAGATGTGGCCATGACCATGGCAGTGTAAGCAGGGAGTGAATGTGGCTTCGAATCCCAGCTCGGCCACGGGCAGACCCAGGCTGTACTCTCTCTGAGCTTCATCTGTGAATGAAGGCCTAGCATGAGCCGGGCCCTTGTTTGCTGGGAGGCTGTGAATCTTGAATTTACAAGATGGTGGTGTAAATGCTGCCACCAGGCACACGGAATCTCTGTGGTGCCACTGGCTCTTGTCTTCATTAGCCAGGGTGGGGTTCACTCAGGGTGTTGTCCACGGACTCTGCCTCTCTCGGGGCAAGGAAGCCTCCCAGGACCACATGCACGGGGCTCACAGCTGCCTGTCAAACATGCAGACTCCCACCCTCCTACCCATCCTGCCTCACCAGGGTCGTAACTGACCCCGTGGAGATCCTGATGCTCAAAAGTATGAGACCACTGCCCACAGGTTAAAGTCCAGCCTCTCCCTGGCTCAGCTCAGCAGCCCTGCAGAATCGGGCCTCTGCCTAGTACACCTCCGCATGCCTTCTTCCAGCAACACACACATCCCGCTCACTGGAGCCTGGCCATGCCCTGCTGCTGGACTTTGGAGAATGCACCTGAATGATTCATACAGCTGTGATCTTGCTCATGCTAGTTTCTTCTCCTGAATGTTTCCCATACCAACTCCACGGCGCATTTCTTCTTCTGGAAACCCAAGATTAGCTGCTCAGGCTTCGTGTTTATTTTGAGCTGTCGCCTCTTCCCTGAAGCCCCTCTGGAATCACTGACCTTCAGAATGCATAGAGTCTCCCTTCCCTTGTAACCATGTGCCGTGTCTGGACTCCCGTCGCCTCACCTGTCAGACTTTAGTGCTTTTGTGTGTCCACCTCCCAGTTTCCAGCCTGCATGCCGTGCAGGTAACACCACTCTATGACATATCATGGTAACCCCAGGGTCTACTCAAGGGAGCCCGGCACCCTGAATGGACTGTGTCTGCTGGATGAATGGATGGATGAATTAGTCGTTGTCTCCAGAGCTTCTGGGAGGAAAGAGCACAGTGTGCAGTCGGTCAATTGGCCAGCTTTGATGAGGAGGATTGAGAGCCATACTGGAGAATGGCGGAGAACCTTGCAAGCAGCCTTGAATGTACTGCGGCTTGTCAATCAGAGAACACATTGACAAGGTTGCAAAACAGGGAGTGTGGGATGCTGAGATGGGAAGGGGGACATTGACCATCTGGGCCTTTCTCTTCCATTCAACAGAGATCAGCCCTGCGATTTAAATGGTGCAAGTTTCAGGAAGCTGACCATCTTGCTTGTATCGCATACTTCTTTGTTATCCCAGACTCTCAAGGGCTAGCACGGTGCTGGGTACATGCTAGGCAGTGGCGCAGCGATGGCTGAGTGAAATTGAAATGATGCAGAGTTGACTTCTAACAGGGAAGGGACAAAGCAGCAGATTCACAGCTAAACCAGAGGTAGAAACAGTGTAAGCTTTGAAATCCAACAAGCCCGGGTTCCAATCCCAGCTCTGCTATTTGCTGTGGATCTTGGGCCAGTCACTTGACCTCTCTGAGCTTCAGATTCTTTCTGCGTGAATGGAGGTGGAAGCTTCAACCATATGCTGTTGAGATGATTGGAGATATGTCCGTGAAGTGCCTGGTAGATAGGATGCTCAGTGAGCACCGGCTGCTGCTATGTGAAGTCCCTGTGAAGAGTCTCCTCTGTCTGTGCGGAACATGAAGGAGAAATATTGGATCCTCCAAGCAGGAAGTTGCCATTGCTCAGCATTCAGGCCCTGTTCTCATATGGGTCTTAGAAAGAGTCTTTGGGGGAACTGATTCACTTATTGAAATATACTCAAGGTTCCAACCGACAGGTGCAGGGTGGTAACAGCCCACCTGGAAGCCATTGTTCCATTCCTGGTAGCTTTCCTCTGATTGTTGAGGTTCCCGTGTGATCCCATCACCCTCACTTTCTTTGTCTAACTTTCTTCCTGGGCTCCCTTACTTTCAAATATTGAACCAGTCTTGCATGCCTGGGGTGAATCCCACCTGGTTGTGGTACATACTCCTTTTGATATATTGTTAGATATAATTTGCTAACATTTTTGTTGAGGATTTTGCATCTATGTCAATGAGAAGTATTGGTCTGAAGTTTTCTCTTCTTGTAATGTCTTTGGCTTGGGTATTATTGTAAATGCTGGCCTCATAGAATGAGTTAGGGGGTATTCCCTCTGCTTCCATTCTCTGAAAGAAATTGTAGGAGATTGGTATAATTTCATTCTTAAATGTTTGGTAGAATTCACCAGTGGCCCCATTTGGGCCTGGTGCTTTCTGTTTTGAAATGGTATTAATTACTGATTTAATTTCTTTAACAGATATAGGACTATTTAGATTATCTATTTCATCTTGTGTGGGTTTCAACAGATTATGTATTTCAAATAATTGACCCATCTGATCTAGGTTAGCAGATTTGTGAGAATAGAGTTATTCATAGCATTTCTTTGTTATCCTTTTAACGTCCATGGGATCTATAGCAATGGCTCCTCTTTTATATCTTGATATTAGTAATTTTTGTGTTTTCACTCTTTTTTTCCTAATTAATCTGGCTGGAGGCTTATCAGTTTTATTGATCTTTCCAAAAATCCAGTTTTTGGTTTCATTTCTTTTCTCTATTTTTCAATTTCATTGATTTCTGCTCTAATCCTTATTATTTCTTTTCTTCTGGTTACTCTGGATTTATTTTGCTCTACTTTGCCTAGTTTTCTACAATAGAAAATTAGAATATTGAGTTTAGATCTTCCTTCTTTTCTTTTTAAATGTTTATTTATCTATTTTTGAGAGATAGAAAGCAAGTGGGTAAGGACAGAGACAGTGAGACAGAGAGAATCCTAAGTGGGCTCCATGCAGACAGTGCAGAGCCCAATGAGGGGCTCAAACCCATCAACTGCGAGATCATGACCTGAGCTGAAATCAAGAACTGGCCACTTAACCAACTGATCCACCCAGGTGCCACAATCTTTCTTCTGAATTCAACACTATAAATTTCCCTCCAAGCACTGCTTTTGATGCATCCCATAAATTTGACATGTTATGTTTTCATTTTCATTAATTCAAAATATTTAAAAATTTCTCTTGAGATTTATCCTTTGATGTATATATAATTTAGAAATGTGGTGCTTAGGCCCCTTTAAGGACAAGACCCTAGTCCTGACAGCAGGAGACTTACCAAGGGGTGGTTGGTTGCCCAGTCTTGAGGACCATTATAGCCCCATCTCCCCACTTCACATGGTTTCTCAGTGTACCAGGAACCTCCAATGTACAAGGGGTCCTCCTCCTAAAGCCAAAGTCATGCAAGTCAAAACAGATAAATAATTCAAAATGAAATATTCTGATGGGAGGGATACAGAGACCATGAAACTTAGATCTTGGGCTCAGAAAGCTCACAACTGAGAAGGGAAGACAGATTGGAAGTGTCACTAGAACCTTCGAGAGGCAGGTAGAGAGGGCTCTGTAGGTTCACTCAGGAAGAGACGGTCTATTCTATCCAGGATCCAGGAAAAATGAACCGGTATGCATCAGGTAAGCTTGGGGCATAGGGAGGCATGGAAGCACATTTCCGGAAGGCTGTTCCAGACAGAGGAGGAAGTGCAGCAAAAGTACAGGGATGTGATGTAAGACCTACTGTACCCTACAGCCCAGTCTGGGCCTCAGTTTCTCCATCAGTAAATTGAAGGTTGTTTGGATGAGACTTTAACTGTTTTAGCAGTTAAACTGTGCTTTTACCCTTACCTCTCAAGAATTTTACGTGACTCTTCATAATATAAAATAGATCAAAGTGATTCAGTTGTTTGAAGTAGTTAGAGGATGAGGCATCCAGTCTAGGAAGTACCCCTATAATGGCTTTGGGATCCCCGTGACTCCTTAGGACACTCCCATGGCCCATTGCTAGTTGATCTGTAATGGCTTCTCTATTGCTGGAACACTATGACTCTGAATCTTTTAATGGATTCAAAGTCATGTTCCTTTTTTATATAAAGCTCATTTATTTCTTAGAGAGAGAGAGATCACACGTGTGCATGTGAGTGGGGCAGAGGCAGAGAGAGATAGGGAGAGAGAGAGAATCCCAAGCAGACTCTGAGCCACCAGCCTGGAGCCCAAAATAGGACTTGACCTCACGAACCATAAGATCATGGCCTGAGCCAAAAGCAAGAGTCAGACACTCAACCAACTGAACCACCCAGGTGCCCTGAGAGTCATGTTTTTAATAATGAAGATTGTCAAAGTTGGTGTCATTGGGAATGTCTTTTGAGGACCTCTTATACATTTATCAAAGAGCCTAAAATGCAATGTTTTCCTCCTCTAGGTAAGATATTCAAATCCCTAAGAGGCCCATGTTCAGGCTTTAGGGGACTGATGAACATCTTACAACTGAAGGCAAGTTAAGAACTACAGGATAATTTAGACAATTTTGTATTTTCAAAAGTCAGGATTTACTTGGGGAAGAGTGAGCAAATGTTGTTTGCCTGCCAGCTGATGGCAGGCTTCAGGGGAAAACTGCCTTTCACAGAAATGAATGAAGATTTTTAACTCAGATACAGCAGGTGCAGAGACTGGATCCTGACCTGAATGTTCTTTGGAGTTGAACTTATATCAAACTTCCCTATGCCTTCCACACTCCTAAATGCCAGAGCTGGGAAGGAGATGTACCATTGGGCTGTCATGCTTTAGGCTCTAAATCTTATACTTCTTAATGTTGGGTAAAGGCATCCTTGGAGCAGGGAACAGATTCTCCTCAAAGAGCTCCGTGTCTCAGAAAGGATAGACTCTTCTGGCCTAGGTGCAGTGGACAAAGATATTACAGGGGAAAGAAACGTTCCAAGCCAAGCTGGCTCTGGTTGGAGCTGGGAACCCAAGGAGTGAGCTGTTGCCAGGCTGATTGGGTTCAGAAACAGTGAAGAATATTTGCTGGATATCCATCACTTTTTCCTAGTGGGGTGAGCAGTGAAAGACTTCACAGGAAAGTCTGGGCCGCAGAGATTACTGAAGGGTTGGAGTCGGAAAGAGGAAGGAGGGCATCAGTGAGTCCTCCAGCCCCTCCCTCCCACCTCAGAAATAAGAGCAGAAAAATGAATCTGACTCAAAGAGGCTCCAGAAGTCCGGAGGCCAGCAGCATTAGAATGCTGTAAGATTTTGGAGTCTTTGTAACAACCTAACTATGTTATCTTGTAATCCAACGTCTGTTTGTACTCAGTGACTGGAGGAAAGTAGCACATAGTAGGAGCACATAGTAGGAATGTTAGTCCAGACAGGCTAGGCTGTGCCACAGAAGCAAGTCCTCAATTTTCTGTGACTTCATGCATTAAAATATAAAATTCAAGGAACTTTGTGTAAAGTTCAACGTGCTCAGGAGGCCCTTCTACACCCTGGAGCTGTGTCACTTGGTGAATATTCTGCAAGAGAGAGAGAAAGATACATGTGACGTCACTCATAGGCTATTGGTCAAAACTAGTCACATAGCCCCAACCTAACTGCAAGGGTAGCTGGTAAAATATTGGGTGAGTACTAGCTCTACCAAGTATGCCATCTGGGCTCCAAATGTCCCTTTGAGCTCTTTTCCTCTCCTCCACCAGACCCCCCACAACTCACTTACCCCCTCCTCCAAAATCTCTTCCAGTTGCTACACGCAGTTTCAAACTCAGGATTTCCAAATGATGTTCAAGTATCTTCCCATCCCATTTACATGGCTCCTCTTGGTCCAAAGACCTCTGAACAACAACAAAAAAAGTCACTTGTTTAACCCCATCCTCAATATATCTGATATGACCTCAATACACACTCCCATTGGGAGAGAGGAGGGCTGGGAGAGACACAGTGGTCTGTCCATTATGGTTCTGAAATCCCACTGGGTAGACACTGTCAGAACCCTATCCTATAGGCCGGGATGGTCCATGGTGAGGCCCTGTCATCAGTCTCTGGGAGATGCTCCTTGTTCATTTTTCTCCATTACCTTGATTCCACCCTCTGGGTATTTTTTGGTTTTGGTTTTGTTTTGTGTTACATTGAATGAACTTTGTTGGGAGCATGGAAGTTGGTCACTGAGGAATAATCCGTCTCTGGGGAACTGCTTGTCTCTCTGTCTCACTTGGTATTCTAGAAGTTTGGCACAAGGATTGCCTTAAAGCCTGAACGGTAAAAGACTTGCTCGGCCTGGATATGTGGTTCCTTTGGTGATATGACCTCACAAACAGTACATTTCTGATATATTAGCTTCCAGCTGGGCCCATGCACCTAAGCACTGTTCTGAAATTAGTTCCCAGTCTGATTCTTTCTCTGCTCCCTTGCCCCATGGCCCCCCCTACTTAATGGAGGCCCCACTGAGGTTATCTAGAGCGGTGGGTTGGCAATCTACACCCTTCCTCTGATCTTTGCTGCAGATTTGATCTTCCCTGGGAAGTTTTTCCTGGACTTTGTACCTTAAAGCCTCTTTTGATTCCATTTCTTCCCTTTTTGGATCTAAAAAGAGTTGGCACTTTTTTTTCCATCCATGGAAAGCCCCAAATTTCTGGACTCTCTATCCCCCTCCCCCTTTTTTTTGTCTGAGTTCATCTCTTCTTATCTTATCAAATCCAGCCAATAGCAGTGAGCACACACCACTAATGATATTTCTCCAACCCCTGCGGTGGAACCTGCCAGTTCAATAAGCCCATGGTCTGCCTCTCAAATAACTTCAAGCAACCGTTTCCCCATACGTTGTGCTATTTTATAATAAGCTGAATTGACATATTTCCATCTCATCTTAATTTTCATCAATGCCTATCCCTCTATCACTAAGGAAGTATCACGTACTTCAGGTTTGTTGCTCTGGAAGAATTCCACTTCTAGTCCCAATTTCTGTTACAGTTGGGGTAATTAAGTGCCAGTGACCACAGCAACTCAGCCCTCTATTTGCTTGGCTTCTGTGGAAGGGTTTGGGCAGGAAAGACCCCAGAAACAGGCCCTGAGGATTTGTGGGTGGAAATTAATGGAGAGTATTCTTGGGAGATACACCTGCAAGGAAACAAGGAAGGGAGCATTAGGTTGGAGGGAGAACCTGACCTGCAATGGGCTGCCTAGAGACCTCAGCCAATAGAATGGAGAGTTCTGGAGCTGGGATGGCTCTTCATTGTTGTCCCAACCTGGAGCAAGAGAGTTCTGCCTTTGTATCCAGCCATCAGCCAGTCACTGACTACTGGCTACACCCTTAGAGAGGATATAACCTTGCATGTGGCCTGACCCCACTCAGAAGGTAGCTCCCAGTGAGAGGTGTAGCTGTGAGCTGTCCGTCAGCAGCCAGGATTGTGTATATCATCCCTGAAGAGTGGACACTGTCATGCCCATCCGAGATAATACGAAGGTGTAGGTGTTATAGGGAAGGCCCCATCACTGACCTTGCTGCTCACAGCACGGGAGCAGGCTGACTCCAGTGGACACCGAGGTGAAGGGCATTTGATGCTGATAATCCCAGCTGCCTGCCCCCAGCTTCGCTTAAGTAATAATGGCTTCTTCCCTTTTCCCTTCCGTTTGTCAGTGGAGGGTCTCTCATTTGCAAAAACGAAATTGGAGCCATATTAAAAGAGGATGCTGGGAAACTTGGTTTTGTGCATTTCTTCTCCAATGCAGGAGAGAAGGTAGAAGGAGATGATGATGTTACTGCCAAGCTGAAACAGACCCTCCGACTGTGTAGGTGTGTTCCATAAATGGTCAAAGACATGAATGATCCAAACTTTGGGAAAAGCTTTATGCCCAAAGATACTATTTCTGGAATCATTTAAAAAGGGGAAATCTAAACGAAACCAAACATCCGGTGATGGGATATTTGAGTGAGCATGAGCATGAAGTCATGAAGCCAGGCTGCAATCTCTTTGAAAGCCAAGACAGACCTAGCACAGAGCCCAACTCTGACATGTAATGAGTGTGTGACAGACAATCTCGCGGCCCACTTGCTGGGCCTTCGTGGGTATTAAAAATAACAAGCAGCAACTAAATACGACTGATGATATTGAGTGGACATGGTATTGGGCGGGAAAGCAGAATTCAAAGTCTTAAGCTCACTGTGACTAAGATAATTGAAGTGTATCTGCAGGAGAGACAGATGGGCAGTGCAGTGGAAAGGAGAGCAGCCCCAGTGGCTCTGGGCAGTGTCTTTGGAAGCTGAGAGGCTGAAGGAATCAGAGAAGGAGTGGGGGGTGACCTCTTTCAGGGGGCTGGGGGCAGGTCAGGGGAGCAGAGCAGAGAGCCCAGACACCAGCAATCAGCCTGTGGGGTGTGGGAGCCGAGCGGGTCTTTCAACCCACCTCTGCTCAAAGGCCAGTCAAGCCAGCTGGGCTCCAGAAAGGAGCTCCCTGGGTGCAAATGGGCTTACTAGCCTTGTCCACGGGCCTCAGATGGTCATAAAGGCATCTTTGTTGCCTGTTTTCTGAGCCTGAATTTTCCCGAGGACTTAATGGGAAGTGATAGCCAGTCAGAAGCAGAATTTGACCATCTCTTGGTTCTTGGGATACATATTATCTAAGTCTCCTGGACAAATGAGGCTCAGGTAGGTCAACATGATGGAAGTGGGATGAGAACTCAGATCTGATGGCATCAAGTGTATGTCCTTGTCACTGCATATCTTTGCCTCTCTCCTAACTGGATGCTGTTAGAGCTGCACCAATGGGCATGTCCTGCCTTCATCATGCCATCTTCATTCCGTCATTGTCTTCCTCCTACACACTTCATCACCATCATTATCATCATCATCACCATCATCGTCACTATCATCACCACCATCATCACCACCATCAGCAGCACCATCACCATCATCATCATCAACACCACCATCATCATCACAATCATTATTACCACCACCAACCATCATCATCATCAGCACCATCATCGTCGCTATCATTACCACCATCATCACCATCACCAGAACCATCAGCACCATCACCACCACCATCACCACCATCATCATCATGACATCGCCATCACCATCATCATTGTCACAATCATTATCACCATGATCATCATCATCATCCCACCCTCTTCATCTTCATCATCCAATCAGTCAAAAGCCTTCAGAGTAAAAACTGAAGTTCCCTAAAGAAGAAATTCTGCTCTCACTGCAGCACCCACTCCTGCCTGAGTCTCTAGCCTACTGACCTGCCCTACAGATTTCAACGTCCACACCTATGTGAGCCAGTTCCTTAAAACAAGTCTCCTTATACATCTATATCTGTACAGATAGATGTATAAGGACATTAGACCCATGGATATATGTGTGGATGTATATATGGGTAAGTACTTCTAGATATATAAAAATATAGATGGAGGGGCGCCTGGGTGGCTTAGTTGGTTAAGTGTCCGACTTTTGCTTAGGTCATGATCTCGCAGTTCGTGGGTTCGAGTCCCGCGTCGGGCTCTGTGCTGACTGCCAGTTCAGAGCCTAGAGCCTGTTTCAGTCTGTGACTCCCTCTCTCTCTTACCCTCCCCTGCTCATGCTGTCTCTCTCTCTCTTCTAGAAATAAATTTAAAAGACATTAAAAAATTAAAAATATATATATAAATGGATATATAATATCTGTATGTAGATAGAAAGGTTATACATAAGGAAATACATACATTAAATATAAATACATACACACACACACCCACTCACACACACCCACGCGTGCGCACGCACACACACACACACACACATATATATAATCTTATTGGTTTTGTTTCTTCAGCAAAACCTGACTGGTCTAATGCCTTCATGTGATGCATGAGAGACTAAGCAGCTAAGCAGCAAAGGGAAATGACATGTCCAAGGTCACACTTTGAGTTGGCAGCGAGATCCCATATATCCCGGCCCACAGAGGCCCTTTCCTGCCCCCAGAAAACTCCTCCTGAGCTCTATAGACGTGAGAAGGCTGAGCCCGGCACTGCCGTCTTTCATCTCCTTTCAAGTACAGCCCTTTCATTATGCGTAGAAGCAATGGGGTTTGGGTTAAAGAGGATTGGTTTTCATGTCTCAGAACTTCAGCCCCAGAGGGAAGGAGGGTAGTGCAGAGTGAGGGACATTTTCCCTGATTCTCATTTCCTTGAGATTTTGCATAATTTTGGTCATTAACTTTGGGAAGCATTGTCAGACCGTTCAGTCCCCTGGGGGGCAATAATGACGCCTGTGGTGCGTGAAATGCTGTTCCAGGTAGAAAACTCCAGGCAGAGAGGGCGTTCAGCATCGCGAGCTGACCCAGTTTCTCAAGGAACCCGAGAGGATTTGCTGTGCTCAGAATCCCGCATTTCCAGTGTCCCTTGTCAAAGAAATTTCCCCTCGTTGTCGTCTCTGCTCTCCTTGCCCCGAACAGCACACCATGTCTCAGGAAGTCTCACAGTCCATTCCGATCCCACGTAAGGGCAAAGATCTGGGGCACCCGTCCTTTGCTGATGAGCCTGGAGCACTGGACTGGGAGTCAAGGAAGCCGAGGTCCAGCTCCTGCTCTCTCCTGCCTTTGCTGTGCAATTTTGAGGAGCCACTTACCCTCTCTGGGCCTCTTCAACCCAACCCCTTCTTCTTGAGTATCTCCCAAGCCATGGCTTCTATTGAATAGTAGTTGTCATGTGGTTTGACCAGCTCTCTCTCTAAGAGAAGGAGGGCCGCTCTGTGGAGAGCTTACACTCTGGGCAGACAGTGGGTTTGAGTCCCACAGGGCGCTTAATCGCTGTGTGATCTTTATTTAGCTTGTTACTAAAGCCTCAGTCTGCCCATCTATAAAATGGAGCTATTACAGGAAATGGCCTGGAAGGCTCTTGTGAGAATTAACTGAGATAATGTCCTGGTGAGTCCAGAACTTTCCATACCATGATCGGTATTTGGGTGTCTCTCTCTCTCCCCCTGAATTATGGGACTGTAGAGCAGTGGCTTGATACTCATGGTTTTACCTTTTCTGTCTAGCCTAGCACATAACGGATCTTCCAAAGGTGCTGAAGGAATGCTTCCATAAATGAAGATACCCATTCATGGGCAAATAAACTAATGAAAACATGCATCCCTGAACAAATGGGGCTGGAGAGGAAGATTTTAGGAATATTTTTGACCTCTGGTGTTCAAACATGTGTTCAGCAGTGCCACTCTTCATAGAAATGAAATCGTTGGGGCGCATAGATGGCTCAGTTGGTTAAGCGTCCGAGTTCGGTTCATGGTCATGATCTCCCAGTTCATGAGTTCGAGCCCTGCGTCAGGCTCTGTGCTGACAGCTCAGAGCCTGGAGCCTGCTTGGGATTCTGTCTCCCTCTCTCCGAGCCCCTCCCCCACTGGTGCTCTGTCTCTCTTTCAAAAATAATTAAAATCGTTTAAAAAAATAAATGAAATGAAATCGTTTGCAGAAAGCTAACCCAGGCCCTGACTGAGGGAAGGTGGGGCTGCCTAGACCCTCCCAGCTCAGCCTTCCTCTCGCCTTCCACTTTCCTACGAGCAGCGAGCACTATCTTTGGGTTTCCCTGAGGGCCCCACGAATATTTTCCAGGTTTAGCTCAGCCTCTCCCTTCCATGCACTCAGCAACCCAGCCATCCACCCTGAGGAAATAGTCCCCAAATAACAGAACCCCGTCTTCATGAAAATGTGCTCTGCGCTGTTATTTATGGCAGCAAAAATGTACAAACAACTAACAAGAAAACTCAGTAGGGATATTTACGCCACAAAGTAAATGAGGAAATTCCACTCAATGGAATAAACCCTGGCTGATAACAACCATAACTCTGAAAATAATCTGCAACACAGGAAAAGATGAAGTGAAAGGGGATTGGAGCTTTGTAAAAATATTCATCTGAATAAGGCGTGAAGGGAGTGTGGGGGAACAAAGACGAAGTGTCGGGCTGGACTGGAGGGGTTCTGACTGAGTGTTTCCCTTTCTTTCTCATTTCCTTTATTGCTAAGGTAAAGCTGCTTGTGCAATATGTACAAATTAGGAGGGGGAAAAAAGACTAGTTTTTTTAAAATACAAAAGCATTCACTGGGACGTTGCCATCTTGCACTGTCATGTTAAAGGTGTTTCATGAGTCCAGCAAACATTCAAATTGGAAAAGGAATTTAAATCGTGCACCATATGTGTGGGTGTGGTGTGTACATTGTATGCACACGTGTGTGCATATACATATGTGTAAGTATAGGCACGCATTTGTGCACATGCATGCATGCACATTTTGTGTGTATGCGTGTGCACGCACGTGTATGTGTGAGTGTGTGCCTTGTATGTGCATGCCTGTGTGTGCAAATGCATGCACGTGTGTACGTGTGTGCACGTGCCTGTCTAATGTCTCTGAGATCCGCAGCCCTGTCTCTGCAGAGAGAACATGGGCCACTCCCTGCCTCACCTCTCCAGTCTCATCCTGGAGGGTGATGCTTCCCCAGGCTGGTGTGCCTGGCTCTGAGTGTCACACGCTGATCGTCCCTGGCCTACTCTTAGTTGAGACAGATCCTAGAGGAAGAAAATGAATTCCTCCCCTGCTCAGGAACAGCACGTACATTACGAGTAGTGCCACCACGGGGAGAAGCGAATGCTATAAAGCCTCATAAAATAACCAGACGCTCTTGGACAGAGTGATTGTTGTGGGGTTTTTCCTAAGAAAAAATTTGAAAAGAATACCTGTGTTCAGCATGGTGTAGCACAAAGATTATGACCTTTGGAATAAGGGAGATCTCATCCTTGCCACTCTGGCTGTTGGACTTTGAGAAAAATATTTCAGCTCCTTGAGTCTCTCCCCTAGAACTCTTTTCTCATCTGTGATTGAGGTTGTGAACTTGATGTTTGTGCCTCCTCCACCCCCACCAAATTTGTGAAACCCTGCCCTTAAATGTGATGGTATTTAGAGGTGGGGCTGTTGGGAGGTAATCAGGCTTAGATGACATCATGGAGATTTGATTAACGCCCTCAGAAGGAGAGGAAGCGACACCAGAGCTCCTTTTCCCTGCCATGGGAGGACACAGAGAGAAGACAAGCACCTGCAGATCACGAAGAGGATGCTCACCAGGAACGCATCAGCTGGCACCTTGACCTTGGACTTCCCAGCATCTAGAATGTGTGAACCAGATGTCTCTCATTTAAGCCACTCAGTCAGTAGTGTTTTGTTATAGCAGCTGGCACTAATTGGAGATAACTGTATCTAAGTCAAGGCTGATGGGAAGATAAAATGACATAATATACAAAAGCATTGATGCTGCCTCTAAGCATAGGGTAGATGTTCAATAAATATCAGTCCCAAGTTCCTTCACATCTTCATACATTTCATAATGCTCTCCTTTCTGCTCACCTTCCTGGGCCGTCCTCTCTCCTTCTAATATCTAATACAAGTGATGATAAGGAGGGAGAATCTGGAAACATGTGACCTGAACAGGTCCTTGTCTCCCTTCTCTGTTCTATTGGCCACACCTGTGGGGTCCAGGGACAGCTGAGTTCTGGTGGGCCCCTGGGCTGTGTGGCAGTTACAAGTATTATCCGTTATGGGACTGAGCAAAGACCCAAAGACCACCTACCTCCTGAGCATTCCAGGGTAAGGACCAGGCATTTCAAGATGCCCAGTGGTAAGAACTTGGACCTAGACACCTGACGATTTTGGGAGGGTAAAGGAAAAGCTAATATTTGCCTGCATGTTGGGCCATTATGTGCTGAAGAATTGATGAAACAATGGGCTGTTCTCCCCCTCCCTTTGATGCCCAGGTAGCCCAGGGAGACTGGGGGGTTGGGTGACTCCCCCAGCGGGAAGCCTTAGCAGGGTGCTGCCCATTGGTCTGCCACCAGCTCTACCTTCTTACCTGCAAAACTTCTGTTGTGTAGGGCACATTAATAATCAAGTTAAACTGGAGCCCACAAGAAGTGACAATGACCAATCTTTGGGCTTTGGAGCCAGAGAGAGGGAGGTAAGTCAGAATACGTAGCGTACTTGTCTCTGGTGGAGACAGATGGCAACTTGAATTTTAAAACAAACGAGTAAATAAAGTGATTCAGGTAATGGGGTGAAGAACACTCTCTGGGACTGAGATATGTTATCTCCGAGCTAAAAAAAAAAACAAAAGCAAAACAGAAACAAGCAGGAGATGTTGGTCATGGGTGAGACCCAAGTTAGCAGCCCAGAGAGGTGAGCGTATAAGATAACGGAAATCGGAGAACCAAATTATAGAGACTTGGAATTGTGAGGGAAAAGAAGGGAGACTAGAAGGAGATGCAGGAAGTTAACAGGTGAGCAGCAGCACTTTCAGGAAAAGGGGGTAGTTGGAGGAAAGATCATCAACGGACGAATAGAAGACAACTTTTATGAGCCAAAGAAAAACACAGGCTGTGGATTGGAAGGGTTTGCCAAGTTTCAGACTAGATGAATAAGAAAAGACAGAGACTTAGGCCCATCCTGCTGCAATCTTCAAACTCTAAAGATGGAGAGAAGCTCGTACAAACTTCCTGGTGGAAACAGCAAATTACCTCCAAAGGAGAAAGAATCCAACTGACGTGGGACTTTTCTTCTACCTCACCTAGAAGACTGAAGGTGGTGAAAATCTACAGAGAGTTGGGCCAACAGATCCAAGACACTAACTTCTCGATTCCACCGAGGGTGTCAGAAGTATACACCCCCATGATCTGTCTGAAAAAATGGCTTAATAATGATGCTTACAGTAAATGAAGAAACTTAAAGAGAGACTTCGAGTTGGGGGAGACGAAGAAGTGGGAAGCAATGGTGAACAGTGCTGTGTAACAAAATACATGATATATAAATATGTGTGTGTACTATGTGTGTGTACATAAAAATGTATTCATTTATAAATATAAATGAATAATGTTAAACTATCTAGGGCTGTGTAATATGTTTGTGCAATAAAGTCTTGAAATAGAAAGGACTTGCTATCCCACATGGTTCAAAACTGAAAGTATGTTAAACCTTCTCAGTGAAACCTCAGAGTTGGGGGAGTGGTGAGCTCAGGGGGAAAGTAGAAGCATCCTCACCATCTTATCTGAGGTAGAAGGAGGAGGTACAAAGAGGAAGAGGAAAGGCCAACATGAAAAAGCGTCTTCCTGGGTGAGGAGGAAGTGTGGGTGACATAGAGCATCTTGGTGGGGATGCAGTACATCTTTGGCAGGAAAAAGTATAGCTAACATCTCTGCTCCAAATATTGCTCTTAAATTTTTTTAATGTTTATTTATTTTTGAGAGAAAGAGAAACAGAGCATGAGCAGGAGAGGGGCAAAGAGAGAGGAAGACACAGAATCTGAAGCAGGTTTTAGGCTCTGAGCTGTCTGCACAGAGCCTGACGCAGGGCTCGAACCCACAAAACATGAGATCATGCCCTGAGCCTAAGTTGGAAGCTTAACTAACTGAGCCACCAAGGTGCCCTATCTGCTCCAAATATTTTTAACAAAATATACACCTGATAAGAACAGCAGGTAAAGGGGAAGTAGGCAGTAATGGAATGTAAAAGGCCAAGAGAGTTTCCAGATTAACAAAAGGAGAAAATAAAATGAATAATAGCTTGTTGATCACGTGACCCCAAAATGGGAAGACAGAAAAATGACACAGAGTGAAACAAATAATAAATGTAAAATAAATTGTAAAGAACAGATAAAGTCTATCAGTACTTACACTAAATGTGAATGGCTGTATTTTCCCACTCAGAGGCAGAGACTTTCATGTTGGGTTTTTTAAAAAAAATTTTACCCAGTCATAAATGTTTCCAGTGAAGAGAACAGCAGAGATGGAATGGTTACAAGATAAAAGGGCAAGAATCAATAGATTTTTGTCACTTCCAATAATAAACATATAGAAACAGGGAGAGATATTTCATTCGTGTAATGATAAAAACTCTAGAGTATTTAGAAATAAATATAATAAGACAGGTCTGTACGAAGATCGTTAGAAAACTCTAATTGAGCGGCACCTGGGTGGCTGAGTTGGCTGAGCGTCTGACTCTTGATTTCAGCTCAGGTCATGATCCCAAGGCCTCAGGATCAAGGCCCACATCAGGCTTCACACTCCATATAGACCAGATGGGTACAGATCTGGAAGGAGGCCATCCGCCCGATACATGGAAGATATGGAAGAAGAATGACTCCTGCTACCTGATAATCAGAATATCTCACAAAGCCCTTGCAGCCACGTCCATCTGGTACCGGTGAGGACTGCAGAAATAGATCAGGGCACAAGGGTAGGGCATGCAGGGCCCACTTAGCATGAGAAAATGGGGGCACAGTGTGGTGGGAAACTTCATTGTCCAGGGAATGATGTCTCACACTGACCATACATTCAGAAGGAAACACAAGTGAATTTTAGGACATACAAGCAAATCCAGTGGATTACAGGCCGGATTAAAAAAGATAAAATGAAAACTTTGCAAGATAAACTGTGTGTATAATCAAAGGATGGGAGAAACTTTCCGAACCTGGATGCTATCAAAGGAAAGGTAGACAGACATATTTGTGTATTTAAGACTTTAAAACGTATATGACAGGGGCGCCTGGGTGGCTCAGTTGGTTAAGCGTCCGACTTCGACTCAGGTCACGATCTCACAGTTTATAGGTTCGAGCCCTGGGTCGTGATCTGTGCTGACAGCTCGGAGCCTGGAGCTGCTTCGGATTCTTTGTTTCTCTCTCTCTGCTCCTCCCCCGCTCTCACTCTCTCTCTCTCAAAAACAAATAAATGTTAAAAAAAAAAATTTAAGCATATATGGCAAAAATGCTCTCATGAACAAAGTAATCATACACATAGTAGTATTGGGAAAAAAAATCTGTGGCAGAGGCGAAGGTCAACATATATACAATTTATACACAGTGTTTTAAAATTTGATAAGAACAAACAAGGTAGAAACAGAGCCACTTGCATGAAGAGGCAGCATATATAGCAGCAAATCCAAAGGGAAAAAAAACCACATGGAAATTCACTAGCAGTCAAGAATATGCAAATCAAAGCTACGCCGATATATCACTCTTTCCCCCAAAGCCCAGAAAATTTTAAGAGGGATAACTGTTGCAGGAGGGAATGTAGGGGAAAAAAAGGCTCCTACAGCGTGGGTGGAAGTGTGAGTTGTTACAACCTTCCAGGAAAGCAATCTGCCAACATCTGTGAAAATTAAAAATTCATATGAACCTTGACTGAGCGATCCCATTCCTGGGAATATATCACACAGAAATGAAGCCTTACGTGGTCTCTCATGTGGACAAAGATGTCTGTTACCACATTGTCCGCAGGGCCCAAAAGCAACTGGAATTAGGCAGATGTCTGTTCTCCCTGTAATCAGTCAGTTGCATGGTCCTAACACTTGTAAAATCAGGTAACACTCGGCACTGGTATTCGGGCTACCCTCGGCCAGTGTCTTTTCCCTGGGGCATTTGCCCTTGCAACAGGGTAGCAGAGAGGGAGAGAGAGCTCCTCTTGGGGTAAGCTGCAGGGAGGGGGGCGTTGGCTCGGGGGTCTCTGGGCCAACCAGGCCTTGCATTTGGGCTGAGGATTGAACTGTGTCTGCAGGCAGCGCGTTCCCACGCCCCGGTGATGAAAGCCACGCTCTCATCTCAGAAGGAAGGAAGGGCTGAACTCCGGGAGACCACGCGCCCTGGCATTTTGTTCTCTGCTTTCCAAGCTGCTTCTCACTGGTGACACCAGACCATGAAGACCCACAGCCACCCTTACATACAGATGTATGGTGTAAGTCTGCAAGTGGGTTTTCCCGGGGACAATGTTACTATTTTCACTTGGGATCTCATAAGAGTCTGTACACTTCCCCCCAACCCCCTAGCTGTTAAGAATCACTATTTTAAGGCAGTACTCTTTTCTTTGGAAAAATTAATCCACAGTCATGGGCTAATGACCTGCCCTGTGTTGGGAGGCTCTTCCCCAGCGTTAGGGGCTTTCTGTTTAAACAGAGGACTCTGGGGTCCCCCCACCCCGTGCACATTCCAGTTTTCCATTTCCTGGTATGGGAGTAGCCTGACTGCTAAGGTGGCAGAGCCCGATCTAAGAAACAGCAGGGAGTAGTCTGGCCCCCATCCTGGCGTTTGCAGGCTGGTTCCCAAGCGTCAGGTGTACACAGGGCTCCCTGAGGGCTGATCAGCACATCAACACCCAAGTCCTGCCCACCGAGAGTTTGGGTTAGAAAGTCGGAGGGGGTAGGCTAGAGGGTGTGCGTCCCAAGAGGCTGGGATGCAGAATGTCTGCAGACCAGCTTTTGAGAGACAGGGCCCCCAAATCTAGGCGGACATTCAAAGGGCTTCTCGATCCAGACTGTCATGTAACTCGGGGCTAGACTGAGAGGTGTCATGAGGTGCTTGCTATTATACATACTGTGGGCACGCCCACGTTCACGGCAGCGCCGCTCCCGATGGCCAAGAGGGGGAAGCAAGTCCATGGCCACTGACAGGTGAGTGGTTCAGGAAAACGTGGTATATACGTGCAGTGGATTAGCACTCAGCGTTAACAAGTGAGAAGATTCTGACACTTGCAACAACATTAGTGAACCTTGAGGGCATCATGCTAAGTGGAATAAACCAGACAGAAAAGGACAACCATACATGAGATGCCTAGAGGCGGCAGACTCCTGGAGACAGAAAGTAGGGCCTGGGCTGGGGCGCCTGCGTGGCTCAGTCGGTTAAACATCCAACTTCGGCTCAGGTCATGATCTCACAGTTTGTGGGTTCGAGCCCCGCATTGGGTTCTGTGCTGACAGCTCAGAGTCTGGAGCCTCCTTCAGATTCTGTGATTTCCTCTCTCTCTGCCCCTCCACTGCTCGTCCTTTGTTTCTCTCTCTCTCTCTCAAAAATAAGTAAAAACACTGAAAAAATAAGAAAAAAAGAAAGTAGGGCCTGGGGAGGGTTGGGGAGGACGTAAATGGGGCCAGAGCTTCAGTTCAGCAATATAAAAAACTGTCCTGGAGAATCGTTGCTCAACACTGTGTGTATACACAACATCACTGAACTATATACCTACATATGGTTACGATGGCAGCTTTTATTTATGTGGGGTTATTTTTAACCAGATTTTTAGAAAATGAAAACATAATGCTATTTCCTTGAGCATTGCCTCCGTGCCTGACACTGACCGCCCCATGGCAGCTCATGTGTGATTCCTCTCATCTTTACAGACAACCAGAATGGGGCGACTGATACCATCAGCTCACAGATAAGAACACTCTGGCGTTCCAGAATGTTCAAAACAGCATCTCACTTAATCCTCATTGATTATTCATCTGTTCAGCAAACATCGGGTGAGTATCTGCACTGTCCTGGATGGAGCCTTCCATGGGAGCGCATCAGGGGACCCTCGGGTGGCAGCCGCCACAGCTTAGCTGCACGCAGGGATCTGAGGGAGGGGACGGAGTGAGGTCTGTGCGCTGGTGGATAGTCAGGTGGCATCACGGCCAGCCCCTGTGTTCTGAGGGAGGGGGCCGCCATTCAGCTCACCACAGTCCCCATCAGAACCTCAGTTTGTACCAGCCCGCGGTGAGGCGGGACCAGTACTCTCCCTACTGACACAGTGATGGGTCCCCGCTTCCATCCAGGGGAGGAGAACTGGGTGCGTGTGAAAAGCAGTGCTCAGCGGAGTGTTAGAGGTCCCCTGGGTGTGAGCAGCCTGAAACCTTCTAAAGATGCTTCTTCCACTGGTCTCATTTCCCCCTCAAGCTTCGATCCCCACCAGACCTGGGGAGAAATAAAATGTGCAAAATGTGCTCTTTCCACCCTTCCGAAATACCAACTAGATTTTTAGTGCTTGTTTAAGATTGCCGACGGGTAAAAGCAGAGGGATATTGGGGTGCGGCACCCAAGCCCAGCAGAGGTCTGGAGTTGCCTCCTTCAGAGGGGTTGGAAGGAGGCAGGGCGCTGCCCCGACCCCGCACCATCCCCAGCGGCTTGGAAAGTGGGGTTGGCAAAGGGGGGGAGGGTTCTGGTTTTGTTTCTTCCATCTCCATGTTTGTTTCTCTCTTATCTGTTATTCCTGATCCACTTGTCCCCACCCCCACCCCCACCCCCACACACCCGCTCGCAAATGGCAGTGTGTCCTCCGGACATGTCCTTACCTGGGTGTCTCCAGGAAATGTACCGCATCATTTGGGGAATATGTGCGCATCATTTATAAAATGGGTAATAGATTATCTTCCACTTGCTTCACGTTTTCCACTCCACGTTTGGGTTAGAAAGCAAGCTGACAGCTATCTGGTTGTGTACACATCCCTTTCCACACCCACACCCACACCCACACCCCTGCTGGTGGAGGCCTAGGCTCCTTCCCGTGTTTGCTGCTGTGTGAACGAAGCACTATGTAAATTACCGTTCGATGAGTGTCTTTGAATTTGTCTCCTCGGGGCAGTGGTGAGAACTTCTCGGGGGCCTGAGCCTGAAGGGGGAGCTGCTGGTCGTTGAGTACAAACATACCCAGCACAGGCACCCTCTGGCTGAAAGGCTCCTCCAAGTCCACGGGCATCTGCACTGCATGAGACCCCACTTGGCTCACATCCGGGCTCGCGCTTGCAGAAACCAATGTTTTCTTTTTGCGGCTCTGACGGATGCAGAGTGCTAGTTCCTTGTGATGTGCATTTCCTTGACAACTGATCACTGGCTGTCTGGTCCGGAGATGGACTTGACCTTTTGTGTCTCAGTTTCCTCATCTTAGGAGGTTGTGAAGTCTCACAAGTTAACTTCTATAAAGGGCTTATACAATGCTTGGCATAGAGTAAATGCTCGATTAGTGTCAGCTAAGTACAGTGAGGAGTCCACATTTTCCAGCTTGAATATATCCTGTGACAGGAAGCTCACTATGAAGGCACCATTTACCCAGAGTCAGAGAACATTGGGTGCTGGACCCAAGTTCAAATCTGGGAGACCTGCTTTTGAAGGACATGCCCTGATTGATGAGACAGAAGTCAGTAGGTAGGGTTGCAATACATGACACCCTCTGACATCCCCCATCTGGTCACACATGAGCTCAAGTGCCCTGGGAATTTCAGCCCAGAGGCAACTAATGATGGGCACTGGACCAGAAGTATGGTGTGGATTTGGGACCCGTTGGTAGTGGAAACTTGTCAAGAGACAAGCAGAGACAGAGAGAAGCAGAGACAGAGAGAAACAGAGACAGATACAGAAAGAGATAGGCAGACAGAGAGAAGAGAGAGATAGACAAAGACAGATAGGCAGAGAGAGGAGAAGGGGAGGAGAAGAGAAGAAGTGGGTGGGGGCAGAGAGAGAGAGAGAGAGAGAGAAAAAGAGAGAGAGAGAGAGAGAGAACAGAAAAAACGATAAAGATCATCCCTAGCTTCTCCCCCTGGCTGATTGTCTCTAGGTCCCCAAATGTCCTCCTCTGTCACTACACTAAACAGTTTCAGCCCTTGCAAATAAATGCACCCTGATTGAAGCCAATGGGTTGTAGGGACCCAGGATCACCGTTTCTCTTTCTACCCTCTGGCAGTTACTTAAAAAAAAAAAAAAAAGTACTGTCCAGTTAGCATCCTGAGTAGCTATTCAATCAATACAGCTGGATTATTCCAGTGAAAACCCAGAGGCCATCCACACACCCAGCCATCGGAGGCTGCAGAGCCCAGCTACCCCCCGTGGTAAAAGGGGATGCAGTCATTTAACGTGATCAGTGTAATGATTATGCCGACGATGAGAGACCTGGTGGTCACTGAAGGAGTTAAGTGAAAAACTGTATGAAGCGGGAAGAGATATTGATTACAAAAACATAAAAACAATGCTGCCATATTGATAATGATCAGTGGAGGCCATGGAGAGATATGACTGGTGGTTTCGTTAAGAAAACAGAATTTTATATTTTTATGTAATGCTGATGCACAAAGAAGATATGAAATAATATTTCCTAGGCCACTGTGAAAATGCACCTTTAAAGCAGTTCCTGATAAAACACCTTGAGTATGGAGTACACGGTGTGACCTAAGAATGCCCCCCATGGGGTCTGTGTCACCAGGCAGATGGATGGGAGAGAAGAGTGGGGGGCGGGGGTTGGAGCCAGGGAGACCCAGGGTGCCTGCTGGCTCCCCCGTTACAGCTGCGTGTGATCATTACCTGCCCTTGGTCTATCCCAGCCTGGTGGGTGAGGGACCCCCCCATACTCAGCTGATTTCTGTCTTCGTCCTCACACATTACATTCCTTCATCAGATGGGACTTGAGCACCCAGTGCTGACACCTCCATTTCTGAGCAGCTATCATGTTTCCTGCAAGGTGCTGGCCACTGGGATACAGAGGTGCTACGGTATCGGTACAGGGATTTCACATGTAAGAGACAGAGGGCCCAACCCAGACTGGCTCGCACAGAAGAGAAATGCTGTGCTGGCAGACATGGAAACCAGAACATGGATGGAGGATCCAAAGGGTCCGAGGTGTCACTGGGACATAGAGATGTCCCATCTCTCTCTTCTGGCATGCTCAAGGCTAGATCTGCATGGAGGCTGGTTTTCCTCGTGGTCAAAGAACCATTGGACCAATGTTCTTCTTCATTCATGGCCAGTGGGGGGAAGTAGGAGGGAGGAAGAGACAGAGAGAGGGAGAGAGAGAGAAATCTTTTTCACCACTCTACAGGCAAAGCTCTTGGCTTCCTCTGGCTGGGCCAGATCTCACACCTGCACCTGACCCAGCAACCAACTCAACCGAAATGCCACGCACTGACTGGCTCAGCCCTGTGTGCTTGACAGTCACCATTGATAAGGATGAGGTTACTTCAAGAGCTTGGACTACTGCATGGTCACCCTCACACCGGGATCAGTTCCTCAATTTTCATTCTGCTCTGCAGTGGGGCGATGGAGTGGGGAAATACTGGGCCATCAGTGCCCATCACACAGGCTCTCCATCCTCAGGACTCACGGCTTAATGGAGGGAGTAAGCCCATCATCTGATACAGGAACTAGTGGAGGGACACACAAGGCTCACCTCCAGGGTGCAGAGGAAGTGATGGGTGACTCAGTCTGTGACCCTGAAAGATGACCGGGGGTCCCCAGCTGACGGGCAGGGAAAGGTAGAGAGGCACAGAGGCAAAGTTAGAGGTTTGAAAGGGCCACATGGTGCTTAGCTGAGCAGCCTGGTGGAGCTGGAGGGAAGGACGGGGGTTAGAAGGCAAGTCTGGAGCATGGATGACCAGACCTCGGTGCCCAGCTGGCGAGGTGGGCGGAGCCGCGGTGGTTTCGGTGGTACCCAGGTACGATCAGATAGCTCCCTTGCAAACCACACTTCCTCTTTGGAGCCAGTCAGTCTTATTCAGACCTCCGGGCAGGGCTCTCCCGAGGGTGAGGGGAGGCCTGTGTCTCCGACTTCACTGCCCTTTGGCTGGTTGGCTCGTACACGTGTCCACAAAGTAGCCTGTCCCCAGGAGAGCCCGGGCCCCCGGGCTGTGACGCACATGGATGCTTCCGCAAGCCCAATACGAAGCTGCCTGCTGTGAAGCGTGACGTAGCAGCGTGTCCCTCCACAGAGTCGGTGACAGCTGGTGACTAATGTGTGGACACGGAGGTGTTGCCCAGAGCACGCGCTGGAGGGAAGATGAATAGAATCAATATTGGTCCGGCATTTGGGGGCTAGGGGTTGGGGAGCTGATTGTAAGGCAACAGTGAGTCATGGTGTTTACTCTCACCTTCTGCTCAGACTACATAAGGCACAGTCTGGATTCAGGCGGCTGCTGAGCCCGCCTGCTCCGAGGGCCCCTCCTTTGCTTGTGGGGCCATTGAATTGTAGTGATGACTGAGTGACACAGAGTGTTCTTGCTTTCTTCCTGGCATCTGTGTCACTAAGTTTCTGTGCCTCCAGCTGTTTCCTTCTCTATCTCTGCTTTCCCTTCCCTTCCCTTCCCTTCCCTTCCCTTCCCTTCCCTTCCCTTCCCTTCCCTTCCCTCCTCTCCCCTCCCCCTCCCCTCCTCTTCCATCGTCCATCCCCTTCCCTCCCTTCCCCTCCTCCTTTCCCTTCCCTTCCTCCACTCCTCTCCCCTCCCTTTCCTTCTCCTCCCCTTCCTTCCTTTTCCCTCTCCTTCCCCCTCCCTCCTTCCTCCTTCCCTTCCCCCAATTCCCTCCCTCCCTTTTCTTCTCCTCCCCTTCCCTCCCTTTCCCTTCCTTCCCCTTCCCTCCCCTTCCCTCCTCCACCTCCTTCCCTCCCTCTGCTTCCCCTCCCTTCCTCCTTCCCTTCCCCCAATTCCCTCCCTCCCTTTTCTTCTCCTCCCCTTCCCTCCTTTCCCTTCCTTCCCCTTCCTCCTTCCCTCCTCCACCTCCTTCCCTCCCCTCTGCTTCCCCTCCCTTCCTTCCCTCCTTCCCCTCCTCCCTTCCCTTCCCCTCCTCCACTCCCCTCCTCTCCCTTTCCTTCTCCCTTCCCTTCCCTCCCCCCTTCCCTCCCTTTCCTCTCGTCTCCCTTCCTTTCCTCTCTTCTGTCTTCTCTTCTTGCCTTGCCTCGCCTCTCCTCTCCTCTTCTTTTTCTCCACCCCCAGCGTTTCACATGGATAACCTATCCATCTGTGCCAGATATTATTAAGGATTCAGAGACTATGAAATCATAATTCCCAGTTTTATTGTGGAGACAAGTTACATAGCTGGGGAAAAGCCACGACAGCACACAGAAGCATGAGGATGCCAGCTCTAAGCATAGGCTGATTGACCATGGCTGGGCCTATGGGGATATGCTCGGGCAGTGGCAGGGAGGGGTTTGAATTGGGAGAAGTCGAGACTGTGTCCACTGAGCCCCTCCTCTGTGGTCAGCCTGTGCTGGCTCCTGGGGATACAGATGAGTGAAGTGAAGCTCCCGCCTTCAGGGAACCTGGGTCCAGGCCAACAGACAGACACCCAGGTGTGGCATGCAGCAGGAACAGCCAGGTCTGCTGGTCCCATGTGGCTGATCCAAGCTGGATGCCGGTACCCCAACCCCTGTCCCTGGGCCTCAGAGTCCTCATGTGCAAGGAGACAGCCTGGACCCCATGACCTTGCAGACCGTCTCACATCTAGTATCTCTGAGTCTCTGATTTTGGTTTTCTGCAACCAGAAATAACTGTCGCTGTCCATGGTCTGATGAGTAAAGAACACTGGAATTGGGGAGGGGGGGGTTCTGGGGATTGGGGAGCCCCAGTGTCTAAGCATCTAAGATGTTCTCTGTTTCGCCCCACCCCAACCAATTGACCTCTTGTGAGCCCTGTGGAGATGGGCTGGCTGTGGTGTGGCTTCACCTGCCTATCAGAAGAGAAGAGCTGGTCCAGGACTCAATTCCCCTCTTTGTGCACCTTAGCCTGGGCTTCCACAGCTGTGGGGCCTGGGGAATGGGTCAGAACACCTGGGTCCATGAGACCCATGGTGGCTCAGTTGGACCCTGTCTGTCTCCGGTTCTTTTCCTACACTCAGAGACAATATGGCAACACCAGGTTTAGAACCTCATTCTCCAGTGGGATGAAGTTAACTCACTGTTCCACCTATTGTCACATGCCACCAGCTTAGCCACCCGTGGATAACCTGCGGTCAGACAGTCCAGCTCCAGAGCCCCGTGGGAGCCCTTCTCACCTTAGTCTACGAATGGGGGCAGGACATGAGGCGGGGGCTCTGGATTGGTCGGTCACACGAGTGATGCCTTCGGAATTTCTCAGCCCACTCCTCACCCCTACTGTGTCTGTGCCTAAGGAATTTCAGTTTTACTTCTATATTCTGCATGGATTATCTGGAGAAGCATGGAGATGTTCCATGTAATTACCGCGTATCATTTGGCAAACAGTTAAGGGACAGGAACAAAAAAGTCCGTGTTTCCAAACCCCTCCTTAATCACTTTGCATGTCCTCAGAACCCCGAGCAAACATTTAGACAATTAATCGCGGCCAGACTGTCACTCATAAGGACAGCACTTCCGATTGATTATGCAGAGTCGGTGCTCAGTCCCGGAGCAGGTTGGAGTTCTGTTCAAGGTCATGCTGAATTCTGGATCCCCTCTCTGTGGGCAGAGATCCAAGTCAGCTCTGAGGCTTCCTCCAGGATTATCTGTTCCTGGCATGGCTGTCGTCAACGGTGAATTCTGCACAATCTCACCTATTTCAATAGAGCATCTTCTGTGTGACCTTGTGAAACCTTCCACACTCAGTGGGGGAAGGGGGGACTTCCCAGTGATTTTATGGAGGTCGAGTTGTGGTGCTGTTACACACAGATCATCTGGATGGGTCCGGGAGAGTCACAGGATTTGGAAGTGGAGTGAGGGGGTGCAGACGGAAACCTCATCAGGGTCTGAGGCTGGCCTCAGAAAGCAAAAGCAAGTGAGTTCTCGGTGGGGCAGTTTCAGAGGCCCAAGAGCACAAGGGAGGATCCCCGGGCGGAAGTGACGTGACGGAGACTCACCAGCGCTTATGTGGGGACCGGCATACAGTGGGGGCTCCTAGATGTTAATTTGGATCAACGGATGAATAAGCACATTCAAACTTCATGGCCCTCAGTCCTCAGTGCCGAGCACTGATCAGTGGAATCAAACTCTTGCTCCCCCTTTATGATTCAGTTCACGTGCTTCCTCATGGGGAGGGCTTTCAACAACCTCTTTTTCTGCATTAGACGTGCTTCCTGGACTTCCAGATTCCCCTTTCCCTTCCATCCCGGCTTGGACCACACTGCCCGAAGACTGCCTGTTTACCTGCCTCTCTTCCAGGGACTGTCAGCTCCTGTGGGCAGCATCCCTGGGGTCCCCTTAGGACTCGGCACATAATAGGTGTTCAGTAAGTATTTGCTGAGCAAGTGAAGGAACCTGGGAATTAGAAACAAAGAAAAAGAGGTAACTGAGCGTAGAGCAGTGGTGAATACATGCGTGTGCAAACAGGAAAAATTCTTAGCAGAGCCCGAGGGACCCTGAAAGGGTAGGCCTAGTGGGCTCAGTGAGTGGAGGTCAGAGAGAAGCAGAGAGGAGTCCTCTCCTCCCGCAAGGCAGAGTTAGGCCAGCACATTCAGTGGGAGATGGGCAAGGGCCGAGCCGAGGAAGCTGTGGCTGTATGGGGGCCTCTGTTACCTGGGGTGCAATGGCTTTCGGCACTGTCTGCACAGGACAGGGTGTGAAGCTGTGGGTCTCCTTCTTGGCCACTGAAATCATTACGGCCCCGGGAAACCACTACTGGATGGTAGCAGGAGCCAAAAAGCCTTGACTCTAAGCAATTGAACACATGATCATGGTATTTTTCTCCCCGAACTCCTGGGCTCTGGACCCTGACTGCCGCAAGCCCTCATCTGGCTGTTTTGATCCCAGCTGGCCCGTCTGGCCTCATCCTTCATGCAGCCATATGCCCATGACCTTCAGGGCATGGCTTGGCTGCAAGAACTCCCTCTCAGCTGTGGATCCCAGACAGTATGGCACAGGGGACGGAGTCCTGACTCGGTTTTGAATCCCTGTCTTCTTTCTTACTGTTCTTTGGCTGTGAGTCTGTTTCCTCATCTTTACTAGTAAAATTTAAATTAAATAATGCCTAGTAAGGCCCAATAAAGGCTAGTTAGCAATGGCAGATGGAACAGATGGGTTCGGCTCTGCTCCCTTCTGAAATCTCATCAAAATTACAGCAAAGGGGTTTTTAAGAAGCCTTAGCCTCTCGAGGCCAAAGAAGGAAGGAGAGGAGACAGCACATTCGAGAACTGGAATGTTGAGCTGGAAAGAAGGTGGGTGAGAGGAAATGGCTGAGCAGCCCAGAGGCGTGAAATCCTGAGCCATCTGGACCTGGGAAACAACAGATGACATGGCAGAACCCCCAAAGACCGGAAGTGGTGTGCTGGAAGTAGGGGCGATTTGGGGCTAGAAACAGGAGAATTGGTTGAAAGTTCAAAAAGTGGTTAGATCTCCAGCTTCCTCCTGCCGCCTCACAGGGCATGCCCCGTCCCATTCCAGCCTTATTCTCTGGGGAGGTTAAATGTGGGGCTCTGGGTTTAGGATGTCCAGGGCACTGTGTTGGAAGATGGGTGGATTTGCTGGAGAACGCTATGTGCTCGAAGTCAGCCAAGTATAAGAACAGGCAGTGGAAGGGTCTGCCTTGGGTATGGGTAAGAAGGACACACATCATCTGTAGAGAACCTCACAAAAATGATAAAACTGATTAAAAGTTGGTGTACCTTACATACGTTAGGATGGCTGTTGTAAAAAAAAAAAAAGAAAGAAAACCAACAGAAAATATTAAGTGTTGGCAAGGATGTAGAGAAATTGGACCCTTTACATGATTATTACTGAAAATAATTTTTCCTATAGAGGAGGGGGTCATAAATACAATATGTCTGGAAATAGGCTGGGTATGGTTCTGCTAACACAATTGAAAACAATGGTTATCTTCCTCCACTGGCATCCAGAAGGATATCAGGAGTCTGTCTGGGAAATTTAACCAGCCTGATAGGAAAGAACCACATATACCAAAATCTGGGATCCTCTAAGGAAAATGCCCAGCCGGATTACCCAGTATGAGCACCATCAAGAACTCACCCACTACCTTAGCCGGACTTCCAGTTAGCTTTTTAATGACTACTTGTAAATACTACCAATCAGCCAAGAAAATCTGAAGACATGTTTACTATATAAAAGCTATCAAAACAAATGAACCAAAGTCACTTAGAAGAAACAGAAGCTATCAGAGACAAGTAAACTTCAAATAAATTATCCTCCCTGGCCTTAACAATTAGTATCATTAACATCTTCTCTTGCGGCAAAGAACGCTTTAAACAGAAGAAAATGCTGTCGAAAGGACCATTCCAAGACCGAGAGGGAACTCTCAGAAATTAAAAGATATGATTGTAGAAATAAAGATTCCATTCTGGGGTAGCATGGTAAAGGCGAAAAATCTAGAAAGCAGAGTAGGTTCAATGGTAAGAAATGTGAGGACTGGTTTAGGAGGTCCGATATCTAGACAAAAACAGTTGCAAAGAAGGAAAAGGAAACAGACGGGAGGAAGTCATCCATAAAAAAAATTAAAAATCCAGGTTCCTTTCCTAGGTTTGAAGGAACGGAATTTCTTACCTTTAGAGACCCACTGAGGCCCAAGCCAATGGAGGAAATAGACCTGCCCACACTAAGGCACGGGGCAGGAGGTTGTAGAAAGCAGTGGTCGAGGAGGAATCTGGCAGGCTTTCAGAGGCGGACCAATGTGACATGGAGAACGAGGAATTGCAGTGACTTCAGACTTCCGAACGCCCGCACTGGATGTGAGGGGACCGTGGAGTGAAGCCTTCCAGAAGGAGCCCCACCCAGAATGGTGAGCCTGGCCAGACCCTCATGGTACTGCGAGGCTGGACTAAAGATGGTCGTACAGTGTGCAGCCCTTGCACCCGTCCTTGGGAAGCTTCTGCAGAATGTGGAGCACCACAGGAGGGGGTAAGTCATGGGAGAGCAGGGCATGCAGATTGGGGGAGGGAGGCGAACAAAAGGGAGAGGGGAGTGGGATCCCCGGGATGCTGGTAAAGGGACAGGTGAAGGGACACCCCAAGAGGTGGAGGGAGGTCAGTCCAGCTGTGGGCACGAGAGAGGCTCCAGGAGGGGCTACTTCGTGATGAAAGCGATCGATCACCTGGTGTGTTGGGACACATCGGGAGAGAGTGACATACCAGGACAGTCCAGGGTTGAATCAGCGATGAGCACATGAAAGATCTAGACAAAGGGTGTGGGTGAGAAACAGTGGCTGACAGTCCAGGTTTGAGGAGAAGGACACAGACATGGAATGAGATGTTCAGGAGATTGACGGGGCGACGCCGTGAATGACAAAGGGTGAAGAGGAGTCAGGAGAGCCCTCAGCCCTCAGACCGCATGCAGGGCTGACCAGAGAATCTGGTCTCTGGTGCAGTTCCCTCAAAGGGGCGTCTGGAAGGATGGAAAGTTCTCCAGCCAATGATGCACACTGGAAGAGCTTTGAGTTTTGCAGGAGCAAGCCTGTGCTCAGTTCCTGGGCTGTAGGAATGTGGCCTGGAGCGAACATGGCAATGGGCCCAGAGAGTCAGCGCCTAAAGCAAACTCCTTCAGCAAGAGATGGGACAGTGCATTTCTGTGGCCGCCACGCCCAGGAAAACAAAACGCACTGCGTGGCTCGGCTTGGTTTTGCCTCCACATAATCGTAATAACGCAAAACTGGCTGCTGCTCTAAACAAGACGATGAACAAGCCATGTAGAGAGGATGAAGGCAGGAAGTGTGTACGGGGGCCGGGGGCTGGGGGACAGTGTGGGAGGTGGTAAAAGAGAGCCACGTGCCATAGCAGAAAGTGAATAGACGGTGCCCGAAACCAAGCATGTCCCTGTGGACATGAATGTGTAATGGAGCAGCGGAGGGAATTGGAAGCAGGTGCCCCCAAGGAGCGGGGCAGCAGAGAAGGCAGAACAGGTGCCTCGGCTGGAAGCATGTGTGACGGAAATCTAGGAGCGGGAAGCCTGGTCAGGCACCTGGCACACAGGGAGTGCTCACTGCGTCGTGAGCATGATGACAACAACGTGGATTCCCGCACTGGCTCCCTGACCCTTGGAGGCCTTCACTTACTATTTGCCCACCCTTCCTTGAAGGGGGAGCACTCAGCAAGGGGTGCTCGCTTTTAAGGATTCCTTATAAAGTGATCAGAGCCCTTGAGTAGCCATCTGCCCCTGAAACCAGTCACCTAATGGGGAGCCGGTGCTGATGTTTCACTGCACATTCATTTTTAGACTCCGTGGATGCCCTCCCTTTCCAGAGCGGGCTGCATCTGTACTGCCAAGCACAGTTCTCTATGGTGCCAGAGAGAAGGATGGCGTGAGCATTTTCATGAGCAAAGCCCGTCGGGGGGAATCGCGTACAGCTCGGGTGACGTCAGTTCACAGATGGAGCTGACAGGTAAGTGGAGCAGAGCTGGCTGTGACCACAACTGCCCCAGCTGTGCCCATGGTAAGGAGCCAGGTGTGCAGGAGAGGTTCCACGCACACCTGGAAGTCTGCTGCGGTGGACAGGCCACGGCGGGGAAGGCCTGCCTTGGCCGCACCAGGAGGACATTCCCAAGGAGGCCAGGGCACTAACTAACCCTGCCAGCTGCAGCTGGAGGTGGAGCCTTGCGAAGACTGGCCGGCTCTGCCCGTCACCGATGGCTCCAAGGTGCCATTGCCCTTGCAGATGGGAAGCATGGGCCTGCATGTGGCTGGCTGACGGCAAAGGCCAATGGGAATGAAAGCGCGGTACTCACCTGGGTTCAGAACACCAGGTTCTGGGACAGGCATGGCTGCCGTCGATCGGACCTGGCAGTCTCCTCCTCTTTCTGGGCCTCAGTTTCCCCACTGGTAGAAGGGAAGGGTCCTCTTCGTCCATTTCGGAGCCGGCAGATTTCTATTTGGCACCGTGCCCCCACTCAGCAGGCCAGCTGTACACATCTGTGGATGGATGAATGAAGGCTGTCACCAGTTAGGGGGCAGCTGTTCGGAACAGCCTTTCCTGCCTCTTGAGTGTAAGGCACAGAGAAAGCAGCAAGGATGGGGTGCTGGCTGGGGCATTTAGGGACAAACAGGGAGCCCCGGGTGTGGCTTTCTGGAGCCTCCCAGGGCAGGGGAAAGACTGGCCACATACCCAGAGCGCCAGGGAGACACAGCTGAGACACAAACATGCAGATGCCTGTGGGTTACCATGGTAACAGCAGCTGGTGGGAAAGGAAGACAGGATGCCAAGCAGCTTGTTTCCTCCTTCTTGTTTTAAATGACCAGCTTTATTTCTGCAAGAGAGATAGAGGAGGAGAGGTAATGGGGAAGGGGGGACAAACCAGGGAGAGTTAGGGTGGGGACAGAACTCACCTTTGAGCCTGTGTGGAAACTCAGTGGCTTTTAAGAAGAGCAGCTGAACTTATTTTACGATCGGAAGGCAATAGTCATTTTCCACAATCACAGCGCTTCCCCAACAGCTCTGTGTGGCGGGCTTCTCGCTTGGCCCTTCACACACGTGATTCGTTCAGGCCTCACCATGGTTGCCATCGAGGTAGAGGATCAGGCCCACTTTACAGGTGGGGAGACTGAGCTGCAGAGACGGTGAGTGCCCGCACCCTCGCACAGCACAGCAACAGAGTAGGGTCGGCACTCGGGTCCGTCTGGCTACAGAGCCTGTGACTTATACCTTCTGTCATGTCACCATGGCATAACCCAGCAAAGGTGAAGGCAAGCCACAGTGACTCCTCTCCTCTCTTTTGGGGGTGTCCCTGGACCCATGACACGTGAAGACTTTTGCTTCCTGGACTGGAGCGCCGGGACTGTCCTCTTCTCCCAGAGTTCGTGAGGTCACCTCGTGGTGCGGAGGGACAGGATCAGCAGGGTGGGCAGTGCACAGGCTCTGAAGGTCAAATCCTGCCCCTCCCTACCACTTAGCAGTTATGTGACCTGGGACCACGCCTCAGTTTCCTCTCCACTCAGTGGGGATGGTCATGAACCCTTCCATAGGGCTGTAGCAACGACTGAATGTGCTAATGTGTGTAGAACCTGCCGGAGCATCTGCTGGGGCATCTGACCCAAAGCTTGCGCTCAACACCCATCAGCCATTTTACCAAACACTCATTTCAGAGGAGCAGGGAGGGAAGCTAAGAGGAGGGGTGTTCCCCATGATCTCACACAAGTTAGGGCAGGCCAGTGGCCTCCGGGCTCTCCGGGTGGCAGTGTGACTCCCGGCACACAGTAGAGCGCTGCCTCCCACGTCCGGTGCACCCAGACCCTCACCCACAGGGAGCCCAGCTTCGGTCACAGGTATAACAAGAGCACAAGGGACACAGCACCAGCCCTCTGGGAGCTCCCAACCGGGGATGGGGCTGAACAACGGGAACCATTAGTCCAAGAAGCCTGGTTACAGCACCTGCAGGGCCATCTCTCTCTCTGGTTCAGGTTTTGTAATGCAAGTTGTTGTGATTGGTTCTGTATGTCGTTCACACTTCCGTAACTAGTTATCAGACTGGACCGTCCTTTTAGTTCATTTAAGCAGGTCGCTGCTATGGTTTCAGGCAGGGTGAGGCTTCTCGGGGCGGGGAGAGGGGGAGGCAGTCGGAACAGAAGACAGGTGTGAGGGTAAAGCACGATTCTGGGAACGCTGGTGTGAGAAGGACCCCCAAAGGCTCCGGGAGGCAGGTCTGAAGGGAGGGATGGGGGCTCATTTGGGAGCCCCCTGGAAAAAAGATGGGGGGGATCCAGGTAATAAGTGGGCGTTGAAGGAAGAAAGGGAGCTTATACTGAGTTCCTAAGTGCCTGTCACTGGCTACGATTTTTGCGCGCAATCACTTGCTAAGTCTTTGTGGCGGGTAGTTTTGGCTCCGGTTTTCAGGATGGAGACAGAGAACTAGTTTGGGAAGAGACCCAGCGGCTTGTCCACAAAGAGGCATGTCAGTGGTAACTCCCACACTCTAGGAAGACTGGGGCCTCGCCTGCAGGAGTGAGCAGAGGTGTGAGTGTGGTATACGCATGACAGGCTGCTGGACCGGGTCTCCAGGGATCCAGACCGCTGTGTTTACAGTGCGTGAGTTTTCGGGGGTGAGAGATAAGGAAGTCACTCCTTCGCAGGGAGCCGGTGTACACAGCAGTCTGTGGGCTTGTTGGAGGAAAGTGGAGTGGAGTGTTGCACGTAGGCCAGCAGGGACCACAGGGCCTGGCAGAGGCTGGCGTTCAAGGCCAAGCCGTCTGTCTTCCCAAGGTGGATGAGTCAGCTGGGCAGCTGGGCTTGGTGGCCCGTCTTTGGGGAGAGATTGTTGTATTATTAGAAGGTATTGACGTGGTGCTCTGTTTGCAAAACACTCCTTGGTCACTTTTAACTCAGGAAATATTTGAAGCAAGTTTACTAATGCTTGGACATCAGATTTCCTTGGGGAAGTTGCTTTTTTGGTGATTCCTGCAAAATGGACAGAAACTACAATTATCTCAAAGAGTTGTTGGATGTGACAACATGCTTTAAGGGGCATGGGATAGGACAGGAAAGACATCTAGACACAGCTGGTCTGACTCACCATCACAGAGCATGGACACTGAGGCCACAAAGGGCTCTATGACATTCTCAAGGTCACCAAGCCAGTTAGCAGCCAACCCAAGACTAAAACCCTCTGAGGGTTGACTCTGAGCCCTCAACAAGGAAGCATGAGGGTCTGAGGCTCCAGATGCAGAAGTCTTGGGGTGGAAGGTGCTCACCAGATCCTCATTAACAGTCTGGGAAGTTACTTATCCCAGCAGACTGGTGTTGAAGCAAAGACACGAACCCAGGTCTTTCGATTTCCAGTCAAAGAACCCAACCATTATTATCCCCAAAGTTGTCACGTAAGCCTCCCCAACTGTTAGCTTGTCCAAAAAGAGTTTTCTAAAGAAACCAAAGCTCTGAACAGATGGTATAGTGGACTTCTGTCATGTCGCTTCTCACTTAGGGACAGTTTATCTGTATTTTTAGAAACTGCCACATTTTGAGTCCCCCTTTCCCGAGTGGAGACAAGACATCAATTCCTAGGCTTTCTTGAGGCTGAGAATGCGGGCCACCATCAGACCATCAGAAGCTTCCATGCAAGGCTTTGATTTGAAAAAAAAGAAGCATCGGAAACAGAGCCCACATGGACTCCTTTCCCAGTGAGGATGGGGGAGCTTCAATATCTCAGAGCCAGCCGGGCCCAAGGACATAGCAGCTCTGTCCTGTGAGCAGCATCTGGGGGGCCTGTAACCAGAGGCTGTGAGTTCTGAGAGCGCTGGGAACAGTGCACGGGGTGATTTGGATGCTGTTCCTGGACTTGTTACCTCCAGGCCCTGTCTCTGGCTCTCCTGGAGATTATGTGAGCTCCTAACAACTATCATAAATTCTGCTTCCATCTACACTAGCTAGATTGGGCCCTACTGTCTGCCACTAAAAATCCTAATCAAGGGCACCTGGGTATTTCAGCTGGTTAAGCATCCAGCTTCAGCTCAGGTCATGATCTCACAGTTCTGGGGTTCGAGCCTCACGTCAGGCTCTGTGCTAACAGCTCAGAGCCTGGAGCCTGCTTCAGATTCTGTCTCCCTCTCTTTCTACCCCTCCCCTGATCACGCTCTGTCTCTCTCTCTCTCTCAAAAATAAATAAACACAATTTTTAAAAAATGCTAATCAGCACAGATATCATCATCACCACCATGGCTATGATTTATATTTTGGATTTAAGATGACTCAAGAGAAAAAATGTCTTGGTATTTTTTTCCTTAACTTTATATGACAATTGCAGACTTTGAGATCGCAAATTACACATGCACAGTAGGTGCTCATTAATGCTGGGCTGGCTGCTGCTAGTGAGTAGACCGATAACGTTTCCATGATGAAATCTACCACTTTTATTCTGGGTGGGTTTTCTTATTAGCATGATTTCAATTGCATGTGATGGACACGGCTCAATAGATGATGCCATTAAAAGCTGCCTAAACAATAAAGGACAGTAATCCCGTTCAGTAGTAATCTGTTTTGGCAGTAATCTGAAATTAGAATGGCCAGAAAAAGGGTAGAGTCAGCACTGCTTAATTGAGAGGCTTAATGATAGCATCACGGCCTCCCAACCTCTACTCTGTACCTCTGTGTGGTCGCTTTTGTTTTCAAGCTCCTCAGCTCACAGTCACAAAATGGCTGCAGCACTTCCAGACATCACAATTAGACACCAACCTCTGACAATGCAAAACACCTACTTATTAATTTATATATTTCCTTCTGAGGTATCTTTTTTACCTTTTGACAATTTGATCGGAATGTGTCTATGGTAATTTTATTTGGGTTGATCTTACATGGGGTCCTTTGAACTTCACATATCTGGATGTCCCTATCCCTCCCAGGAGTTGAGACATTTTCAGCCATTATTTGCTTAAGTAAGCTTTCTGTCCCTCCCTTTTCTCCTCATGTGTGCTAGGTTAGTTCATTGCTGATGTCGCATAGATCCTGCCCGCATGCTTTCACTCTTTTTTCATTCTTTCTTCTTTTTGCTCCTGAGTTTAGCCAAGACACCCCATGGTATTGCTGTCTTGACATCCATTTTGCTTGGCTGGGCAGCCTGCAGGGACCTTAAAGCGACACCAGCCCCTCATGCAAGCACATGTCCTTGATAACAGTTGCAGAGTCACAAGTAAATGGAAGTACCTGATATGACTTCCCAGCAGCACTTGTGCTAAAGTCTCCCCTCACTTCCCTCCGTGCATCCCTTAGATAAGACCTCCCTGGAGTTTACCAAAATCCTGCCCTTTTTCGTTTGACTTGACCAGTCCAGACTTAGCCTGGGAACCCCAAAGTTCTTCACCCACAGACCCTAGAAGGCATGGCCCAGGGCCCCATTACTCTCTGTCTGCCTGCACTCTAACTCGATGTCCTGTGTGGTCTCGGAAGGAAGGCCGTGTGCTTCCTCCAGGATCTGAGTGTAAGAAATTCTCTATTTCAATTTCTCCTGTGGCCTTTTGTGGAACCATGACTCATCATCTGGCACCCTGAGCTCCACGTACCCAATGTTAATTTGACAAAACCATAGCAGTTTCTTTCTCCTGCATGTTCAAGTCTGCTGTGGAAGCCCTCTGCTGAGTCTGTGTCTGTCTCCGTGGTCTTCCGTCCACAGGGATGCTATTGGGTTCTTCTCTAGGGTTTCTCTTTCTTTATTCAACTCATTTTGTTCAAGCCTTGTTCCTGATCTCATTTAGTTGTGTATCTGTGTTCTCTTGCATGTCATTGAGCTTCTTGAAGATGATCATTTTGAATTGTCAGGCAATTTGTGGACCTCCATTTCTTGGGGGTTGGTTCCTGGCGTTTTGTGAGTTTCCTTCTGTCATGTCTTCGTTTTTTTGATTCATCATGTTCCACGTAGCCTGGCACTGGTGTCTGCACTTGAAGGAGTAAACATCGCTTCCAATATTTATAGACTGGTTTCATGAGGTAAAGACGTCTCGTGTCAGGTCCTCAGGCTGATGGCCTTGTCTCTGGGATTGCAGTTGACTGGGGATGGACCCGGCTCACATGGCTGCGACTGGGTCTGCAGTGGGGGTCTGTGGTTGGTAGGCCTGTCACCAGCGGCTTAAGTGAACATGTATTCTGTCTGATCCCTCGGTGAATGGAATGGCCAGGCTTCAGGACATTGATAAGTAGGGTTTGCACTGGGACACGGTCTATTTCAGGGTCTATAGACTGCGGACCTGTTCTAGGTACACACATGGGTATGGCTCCCCCTGGGACCCTGGGAGGGCTCCTGGTAGGTCACTGAGAAGGTCCCTAGGCAGGCAGAATGGTCCTGGATGATGGCCAAGAAGAGCTGGAGCCGAGTCACAGGGCCGATTCAGGGCCCAAGCTGGGATGATGGCCTGCAGGTCTGTGTCTGGGGGGCATAGAAGGTCACATCTCCCAGCGGGTCCCTCAGCAGGCAGGAGTGTTCCTCACCCACAGTAGAAGGGTTAGAGCCAGATTACACGGTCGTTTCATGGATCTGTGTCTATCTTAGGGGCACGGATGGGTGTGTCTCCTGTCTTGTCACCAGGTGGGCAGGCCTGGTGACTAAGAGGGGCTAGGGCCAGGTCATGGGCTGCTTCAAGGCTCACAGCCAGGACTGAGTTCAGCAGGACTATTACATGGGGCGTAGGCAGGCGTCACTACCGCAGGGCCCTTTGGTGGATGGTGGCAGCAAGATCAAGACCAATTGAGCCGCAGCGGGTCTATAGCCAGGACCACCGTCAGTGAGTCTGTCTTTGCAGCATAGCCCTTCCTGGTCTTGGGCGCCACCAGGGTTGCACAGTCTCCTCCCTGGACCCCCGCAGAGCTCCCACAGAGGCTGCCAAATTGTTGTTGCGGAGGCGGGAAATTGGTGATCGCCCTTCTTGACGATGTCACTCCCTAAAGTATCCCTTTTGGAAGTGAAGATATGTTTGCCAGGAGGCCCTCCCCCCAGCACGTTTCCCCTTCGTGTCTCATTGACCAATGTGTCGCGTCTCAGAGTCTTTCTTAAACCAGTTGTGGAAAGGGGATAGGAATACCACGTCCCGGGCTGGGAAGGCTATAGCTTCTTTTATCCATTTAACAAATGGGAGCTTTGTTAACAGAGAAGAGGGGAGTGGCTCTTGGGTAGATATCAGGTTTGCTGGTTGCCTTCAGTGTGCAAGCCCTGGAGCTGGCCTCCGCCATATTCTTTTTTTTTTTTTTTTCTAATTTTTTTTAATGTTTTATTTATTTCCAGGAGAGAGAGAGAGAGACAGCGTGAGCAGGGGAGGGTCAGAGACAGAGGGAGTCACAGACTCTGAAACAGGCTCCAGGCTCTGAGCTGGCAGTCAGCACAGCGCCCGACGTGGGGCTCGAACCCATGAACCGCGAGATCATGACCTAAGCGAAAGTTGGATGCTTAACTGACTAAGCCACCCAGGCACCCCTGCCATATTCTTTAAATCACGAACCCTCTCTGCAACATGCAGGTAGGTGTTTCTACCCTCATATTCTTGGACTTGGAGCCCAGGAGGCTGCACAGTGATTTGCCTTAAGGTCGCAGAGCTGGTTCCTGGGAGAGATGGGATCTGAATCTGATTGCAAGTCTGGAAGGCCCGAGGCCCCCCGAGGGGGAAAGCGCTCTACCTGCAGTTCATGCACAGGCCTTGCTAAAGCAAAAACAAACAAACAAACAAAAATCCCTCAGCTCTGAAGGAGCTAGCTAATTGGAGGAGGAAGCAGAAAAATGTATTGCCTTGCTGGAGTTAACCTTGGGTTTTAATAAACGGTTTAAAGGAAAGAGAAACAGCTTCCTGTTGGCCGTTGAGAACCTCACTCCATGGTGCTGAAATATTTACTCTCCTGTAATTGTTGACCATCCCTCAGGCTCGGGCCAGCTGCTAGCAGAAGTGAATTCGGCGGTGACTCAGTGGGACTTGCACAGGAAGAGACTCCTGCCAGTGGATAACTGTGATTCGCTAATGGCCTCCTTGGGAGGCTCATTGGGGATTTATTTCTGGGTAGAATGAATTTCTCTTTAGAGAGAAGAATCTCCATTGCCTCTTCCGGAGGGAATGGAGGTGGCGGGTGGGGTACATCTTGCTCATTTTCTTTCTGTGTGGCTGGCAAAGGTTCCCTCCCTAGGCACATGGGCTGTGCTGGTAAATTGCTTTGGATTTGAAAGCAGTTTTGTTTCTAATTCAGATAAATTCAGTTCCTTTTAATGCTCACGTGCTGAAAGCATCCAGTGCCAGGAACCTTCACTATGCATCCTGGAAAGGTCCTGTCTGTCCCAAGGTCAGCTGTCAGTTAGGAGAAGGTGCTGATAATCCAGACACGGGCAAGCCCACTACGGGGTGGGTGTGGGGCTGTGCATGTCCACTGGGCAGGGCAGGGGCAGGAAAGGAAGGTTTCCTGGAGGAGAGGATGCCTAGCATCCAAGAAGGGGTTAGAAACGGTATTTCAGGGGAAGGAATAACCCCCAAAACCTAAACTACTTGTCACCCCCTGCAGCCCATGCATGAACTATATAATAGTAAAAGGAACAAATACAGACCACTTATTATGTTTCAAATTCCACCCTAAGTGTTTCACATTTCTATAATCATCTAACTCTCATAGCACCCTTATGTGTGGTGACATTTATTATTGCTGTTTTTTTTTTAATTTTTTTTAATGTTTTTTATTTATTTCTAGGAGAGAGAGAGAGACAGCGTGGGCAGGGGAGGGTCAGAGAGAGAGGGAGTCACAGACTGAAACAGGCTCCAGGCTCTGAGCTGGCAGTCAGCACAGAGCCCGACGCGGGGCTCGAACCCATGAACCGAGATCATGACCTAAGCGAAAGTCGGACGCTTAACCGACTAAGCCACCCAGGCGCCCCTATTATTGCTGTTTTATGCATAAACAAATGCGCAGAGAGATTCAACAACTTGGTCAAGTACACGGCAGCCGTGGGAACAGAACTCAGACTGCCTGGGTCCAGGGCCCCTTACTCGGAGTCCCCAAGTGTTGGATCCCCTTTCTTTGTGTCTGACACATGTACAACTGATTTGCACATCGCATACATTTACTATTGCAGCAGCATTCGTGTGACATACATCACATTCAATACGCACGCACAGGAATTTATATTTTGTTCCAACTCCTCAATGGATTGATTCAGGCATCGACAGCAGCAATGTGTTGGAGGGAAGTGAGCCACAACGGAGTACGACTGAGGCAAACCGACCAGGGAGGGCCTATGTTTTGTAGCAAGAGGTAGCTGGGATGAGAACAGAAAAATCTTCCTTTGTTTTGAGATGTTGACATACATTGAATTGCCTTCAAAGGCACTTTCCCAACAGCTTGGCTCCCGGCCACTTGCCACCTCCTTCTGCTCTCTGAGTTGCAGAGATCTTGACTCTTTGTTTCTGACACTCTGATAAAGAGTGAGTGAACAGGGAGAAGGGGGTTTTCAAGGGGCACAGTGAGCTGTCTTCAAGGAGATGACCACCAGGGTTCAGTAAGCTGGCGGACAGAGAAAGTAGTATATTGGAGAATATTCTCCTCCATGTATCAATGTATTAGAGATGCGGCTGTACCCCGTGTTTCTGCATTAATTGTTAAGTCCCTGCTGTGTACCAGGGACTGACCTACGCACCAAGGACTCGTTCCAGCCTCACTGAACTTTTTTTTTTTTTTTTACTCCCCTATATAGACACCATAGTTTCTCATTTTGGGGGTTTCTGACATCGTGTTCTGTCTGTGGGAATGCTGTTCCTTCACTGCCTGGATCTTTGGCCTGGATGTCTCGTACACTTCCTTTGGGTCAGGGATCAGATGGTTCCTTCTGTCAGAAGCAATGCTCTGACTTCCTAAATCGGGCGCCAGGCTCCCTAGGGTTTTGTGTTGCCCCTGAAGTCCCTATTTATTGCATTTCTAAGTACCTGCAATGTAGTTTTTGGCTTCCTTGTCTGGGTCCCTCTCAGGAGATGTCCTGGGGAAGGATAAGGGTCCCTGATGTGCTCCCTGTTGTATTCCCATGGCGCCTGGCAGCCATATTGCAGACACTCAATAGATTTTCAATTGATTAGCTAAAGAAGCTAATCAATGAATGTAGTTTCCAGTGATGGCAACCACATAAACCTAAATTATTTCCATGCTTCTCCACTGACGATTACAAAGGATCCTATCCCCTTCCTGCTCAGATAGTCATGAGTCCATTCTTCTGACTCTTCTGTCTCATGCAATTAATATCTGTAGAATGGGTATTGCCTTCCTCAACATCTACTGAACAGAGAGATTACTTGCCAAGTACTGTTTTACTCCCTGATGTACATTAGCTTATTTGATTCTTAGAACAACTCTCTGAAGTAGGTACTAGTACTAGCATTGTCTTCATCTGACAGATGAGGAAACTGAGGCACACAAAGGTTAAGTAATTAGCAAAAGGTCATATATCTTCTGTTTCAGCCAGGGTTATGGTAGGAAATAGCACATACACTTGGTATATTGAGGCAGGTTTAATACAAACAATTTATTCGGTTGACACATATGAGATTGCCAGTATTTGATCATTTTTGATCTTCAAAATGGTAATTTTATAAGATTAAACCAAATACAAATCTAAGAGCAGAGTTTAAGGCAATAATGAGGGATGGTGCCATACATCTAAAGGAGCAGTAACCACCATCAGAAGAAGCAAGAGGAGAGAGTGGGTACCACGGCCTGGAGAGGGCTTCTAGAGAAGCTGCCCTAGAGAAGATGTGGCCTTCCCACGACCCCATAGTGATCCATCAGGGAGGAGCTGAAGGAGTCGATTCCTGAACCTGCCCCTCCTCAATTCCTCCATTCTCCACTGGGGCTCCCTATTGGCTGAACCCAACTGGAAGCTGGAGGTCAAGGGCACCTGTTGTCCATGGAGCTCAGCCTCTTGGAACACAGAGCAGAATGGGGAAGGATAGAGGGTGGTTTAGAGAAGCAAATGGGAGGTATTCAGCACTGCTGGTCCGTGAGGGAGCTAGTGGGCAGTTCCGGGCAGCCTGGCGCCGGGGCCCATGCTTGGACCCAATGCCTCTCACTCTGAACTTGGTAGAAAGAGTTGGGTCTATAGTCACTGGGACACCAAAAGCTCCTCTTAGGGATTTCTACTGAGTTTCTCAGGGACTCAGCCTCAATAATAAATTATTCGCCATTCATATTAATGTTTGATTTCTAACAAAATAGCTGATTTCAAGAGTGTCTTGGTGCAGAACAGAGCCAGTCTGAGCCCAGGGCTATAGCCCACCCTTCGCAGGTCTGCTTCACCTTTGGCTGTTAAATATTTTAGAGGGTGGATAAGGGCCTATTGCATGTTTCATAAATGTTTTAGAAGTTGAGGCTGACTGTCAAGATGGTGGCACATTTATGAACAAGGATGGCATCTGAAGGTAGCTCACTCAGACCATCGAACATGGACTCTGGAAAGCCTGGAACTTAAAAGCTCAAGCTTTGAGAAAATTTTGACATTAAAAACAAAGAACAAACTGGTGATGGCCAGAGGTGAGGGGATGGAGCAAATAGGTGAAGAGGATTAAGAGGTACAGACTTCCGGTTATGAAATAAATAAGTCACGGAGATAAAAAAATATATATATACAGCATAGCAAACATAGTCAATAACATTGGAATAACATTGTATGGGGACAGTGGTAACTAGATTTATCATGGGGAGCATAATATAATGTACAGAATTGTAAGATCATCGGGGCACCTGATGGTTGAGCGTGGGACTCTTGATCTTGGAGTGGTGAGCTCAAGCCCCACATTGGGTATATAGCTTACTTAAAAGAAAAACTTAAGGGGCGCCTGGGTGGCTTAGTCGGTTAAGCATCTGACTTTTGCTTAGGTTATGATCTCGCGGTTCGTGGGTTCGAGCCCCACGTCGGGCTCTGTGCTGACTGCCAGCTCGGAGCCTGGAGCCTGTTTCAGAGTCTGTGACTCCCTCTCTCTCTGACCCTCCCCTGCTCACACTGTCTCTCTCTCTCTCCTAGAAATAAATAAAACATAAAAAAAAAAAAAAAGAAATCCCACTGAACACTGCTGTGTTTGTTCTGCGGGGGCCACGGGGGGTAGTGGGGCACCTGCCACAATTCCAAGTGTCTAAAAAAGGCAAAAAGTAATGCAAGAGATACGTGCACTGAGTAACTGGGCTCTTTCCTGGAACGTGCATATGATTCCAGTCCCAAGGGCTCAGTCTGGCCCCAGTCTTCATTTCAAGGAATAACTAGTGGAACCTTTTAGCAACATGAAGCCAAAGTGCCTGAAGCCCCAAAGCCTTTGGTATCAGACAATTCTGGTTCAAGTTCCAGCCTTGTTGCTCACTTGGTAACTGACTCGCTCTCTTTGTGCCCTGTTTCCTGGTCTGTAACATCAGGCTGACCATTCCTAGCCCTCTGGGCTACTGCAAGGTTTAAATGATGTTATATATGCCAATATACTGGGCACATATTCAACAACGAATAAGGCTTCCTCTTTCCCTCTTCAGGCTGTTTTACCTGAAGTCAGGAACATCAAGTGCAGGCCTCTGCATGGTACTGTTGCTACACACTCGGACAGTGTGCAGAGGGCTGTCTAAGAATTACCAGAGAGCCGGTCAACAGGCTATTACATGTCTCTCACTCTTCCCTCAGTGTGTTTCATTCTCATTGCTCTGTACCTGGTCTATGTCCCCAGTGCTTTTGATCTCAACCAAGTCCCAAACTGCGTTACCTCCCTGGGCCTGATTCCTACTACATCAACCCATCTCCACAATTCCAGTGAGAATTATGTTCCCAGAGCACAACTCAAACCAAGCCACTATTCTGTGCTTAAAATCCATCCATGGCTCCATGATCCCAGCTGAGCTGAGCCCAGGCCCCCTAAGATGGCATTCCACTCTTGCTGACCCCTGGCTCCGATTTCCCTTGCTTCGCACTAATTTCTCGCTCACCCAATGCTCTGGAGAATTGTGTCTCCCTGTTCTGCTCTTCATGGGATTCTCAGAGCAACTTGGTCTTCAAGAAACCACTATTTAAGAGTTAGAAACAGAAGTCACCTTGCCCTCCTCTGGCCCTATCAAGTGGTTCTGTGTTGCTCCCTGTGACTCACACGCCACCGCCAGCGTCACCACCACCACTATCATCTGAATGCCTCTGTCCCCCAGAAAATGTCTATTGTCACCTGACCCCCAATATGACAGTATCTGGATGTGGTGCTTTTGGAAGGTAATTAGGTCATGAGGGTGGAGTCTTGGTGGTAGGATTAGTGCCTTATAAAAAAGGCCCCTGGGACATCCCTGGCTTTCTTCATCCCCCAGAGGACGCAGTCTTAAAAATAGGATGCGGGCTCTTACCAGACATCAAATCTGCCAACGCCTGGTCTTGGATTTCCCAACCTCCAGAACTGTGAAAAATAAATTTCTCTTAGTTAAGCGCTCAGTTATAGCAGTTTGAAGTAATTTAGACAATCACCACCACAGCAGCAGCACCATCAATCATCATCATTGCTTCTCTCTTTACTTCTTACTATTATTTTATTTTTATTTTGTCTTTTAATGTTTTATTTATTTCTGAGAGAGAGACACAGCGTGAGCAGGGAAGGGTCAGAGAGAGAGAGGGAGACACAGAATCAGAAGCAGGCTCCAGGCTCTGAGCTGGCTGCAAGCACAGAGCCCCATGCAGGGCTCAAACCCATGAACTGTGAGATCATGACCTGAGCAGAAGTCAGAGGCTTAGCCGACTGAGCCACCCAGACATCCCTTCTTACGATTATTTTAATACATCCTTTCTGTCATTCCTGGCTGAATGCCCTCACCTTGAGGGCAGAGTTAAATCTGTGTGGTCTTTGTATCCAATCCCAAAGCCCAACCTATATCCATCACAGGGTGTGTGTCCAGGAAACATGCATTGAGTGAGTGAGTGAATGAATGAAAGAATGAGTTTGTGAGTCACTGATTCAAGGCTATCTAGGTACTGTAGAATTAGCATAGAAGACAGCAAAGGAGGAAAAGGCATGGCCCTTGCTCTTCCAAGGACCCCATGGCCAGCTCTGTGAAGTGGAGTACAAACCAGAACATGAGGGTGGTGCCAGGTCTGTTTGGGAAAGCCATGGAGGGGTGCCATTTGCATCACTCTGTAGGACAGAGCTCTCATTCCACTGCAGGGAGGTGGGGGGTTGGGGAGGGGTGCAGGAAACTGACAGCCTCCTGCTCCATTGCCTTTAGGCTCCACCTCAGCTTTTGATCTGAGACACAGCCTGTGACGGAACTCGGCAAGGGTACTCGGGTCTTGCCTTTCCTACCCACCCAGGAGCTCCCCCAGTGGGCAGCCTGCTCTGGAGCCCACTGCTGATGTTCAGATCTGTACTGGGTCCAAGGCTCTCCCTGCCCATTCCTGCTTCCTCTCCTCTACCTTTCATGACATTCCACTCCAATAAGCCTTTTAAATTCCTAACTTGACTTTGGCACCTGCTTCCCAGAGGACCCAGATTCTGCACTACCTTGTTCATTACTCTATCTCCAGTGCTTGGCAGGGCCAAATGGGGCTGTGCAAGTATTTGTTGAATTGAAGAGACAATAGTTACCGAAAGAAGGTGATACTCTATGTAAAGAGCTTCCTATAAGCTCTGATGGGACATCCATCCATGTTCTGGCTCCTTTTAGCCAAACTTCTGTCCTCTTGTGATTGGCAAGTGCTTGTTGAATATTTTATCCCCCAGAAGCACCATAATGGCCCTCCTTTCTCCTGAAATGACAAAGCATGTTTTTTATTAATGGATATTATTTGCAGTGGATTCCATATCCCCTCAGCTTGGGAGGTATTTTCCATATATGAGGGAGAATATTCAATCTGTCACTCCCTCTCTCAATCAATCAATGGTTACTATATGCTAGACACTGTTCCTGATGCTGGGGACACAGTATACACCAGATGTTTAAAGTCTCTGCTTTTCATCAGATAAAGAGTTGATATCCAGAATCTATAAGGAACTCACCAAACTTTGCACCCGAAAAACAAACAACCCAGTGAAGAAATGGGCAGAAGACATGAACAGACACTTCTCCAAAGAGGACATCCACATGGCCAACAGACACATGAAACGATGCTCAGCATCCCTCCTCATCAGGGAAATACAAATCAAAACCACACTGAGATACCACCTCACACCAGTCAGAGTGGCAAAAATGAGCAAATCAGAGAACTCTAGATGCTGGCGAGGATGTGGAGAAACGGGCACCCTCTTACACTGTTGGTGGGAATGTAAACGGGTGCAGCCCCTCTGGAAAATGGTGTGGAGGGTCCTCAAAAAATTAACAATTGAACTCCCTTAGGACCCAGCAATAGCACTGCTAGGAATTTACCCAAGGGATACAGGGGTGCTGATGCACAGGGGCACATGGACCCCAATGTTCATAGCAGCACTCTCAACAATAGCCAAAACATGGAAAGAGCCTAAGTGTCCATCAGTGGACGAATGGATTAAGAAGATGTGGTTTATCTATACGAATAGTACATGGCAATGAGAAAGAATGAAATCTGGCCACGTGTAGCAACATGGATGGACCTTGAGGGTGTTATGCTGAGCGAAATAAGTCAGGCAGAGAAGGACAAATATCATATGTTTGCATGTATAGGGGGATTGGGAGGAACTTAACGGAGGACCGTGGGGGAGAAGAAGGGGGGAAATAGTGGGGGAGAGGGAGGGAGGCAAACCATGAGAGACTCTTGAATGCTGAGAACAAACTGAGGACTGATGGGGGTGGGGGAGGGGAAGGGAAGCGATGGGCATGGAGGAGGGCAGTTGTGGGGATGAGCACTGGGTGTTATATGGAAACCAACTTGACAATAAACTATTTGTAAAAAAAGATTTTTTTTTAATAAAAAAAAATAAAATCTCTGCTTTTCTGGTGCTTCTGTTTCAGTCAAAGGACCTTCAAAACCTGCTGTAGTCAGAGGTGGTAGAATGATGGGCCCAAGGAGCTCCAGGCCAAGGGTGATGCTGTGTGTGCTGGAATCTTCCACTGGCCCCTTAGATCCATCCTCCAGCCACCTCCCTCACTGACCTGCATGGACCATCAACAGGTGTCCTTGTCTTCTGCCTCTGGTTTCCAATTGGTCCACCCGATGGGAAGTTCCAGCAGGAGGCCAGGGAGCGGGAGAGGAGTCAAGAGGAGATGCCTCTCCCCTCCCCACCAGCTCCCTCCCGGCCATACTGCCTGGGTTGGCCGAGTCCCCACAGCTCCCGTCAACATCCCCCCGCTGCAGCTACTCCATCCGGGGTCTGGAGACTTCTCCCTCCTGTGTGCTTTCAGTTTTAACAGGAGTAATAGCTCTTCACTCTAGCTAGCCCTGAGCTACTGCCCCATTCTGTTTTGTTTCTCTTAACTGGCCCAGACCTTCGAAAGAACTGGTTCATGCTTGCTGAGCCTGAAAGATGCCTAAAGCTGGTTCTTCCTCGCAGGAGGCACTTCTATGAATTCTTCAGAGACTCCATCCCATTCCAGAACGAAGGCCCATTTATCTCTCATTCTCTGGACCAGAGCACCTTCCTTCAGCTGTCCCCAGCCTCTATTTTTTAGCGGTGTCCTGCACAGGGCTCCCTTCTTAGAAGTCCACTGCCCCTCCAAGTGGTCTTCTTGGGCAGGATTGGAAATGGGCCCCCCTGGCGTTTCCTATGTTCCCATGTTCTGTGTTTCCTGTGTTTTGACAAAGTCTAAGTGCAGCCAGTCCTAACGTAGCCATACTCTGTTGGTGTGTGCTAATGGTCAGTCAGTCAAAGCCCTGTCCCTGAGATATCAGCCCTTTGTGTGACCCACTTACAACTTGCTAGAGCCCTTGCTTACTATCTGAGTCACCTCCTTGAAGCCTGTCTTTAGAAGTGAAGTGAAGGGGGAGACACTGCCCATTCTCCAGACAAGCGGGATTCACTGCCCCTTGTCCTTTCCAAAGACGTACTCCCTGAACACTATCTCCCAAACTCCATGCTTGACCCTTTCATTCCCCAGTGTGACCAAGGAACTATCTCCAGCACCCACTTTGACATCTAAAATCGGTTGCACCTTGGTGCCTCAGTCAAAGCTATTAGACATCCCATTATATAATTTTTGTGTATAGAGGAAAGTTGGAAATGGAAGCCAACTGTAAGATAGCATGATCTCAGAGCTGAGACACCTTAGAAAGGATAGTAGTGAATGATGGAGATTTGGAAGGTCTGCCCATGGGATTGGGGGAAAGGGCACCTCATCCCTGAGATCTTGTTTTCTCATCAATATGACTTCAGAAACACTTCATGAAGTGTGATCAAGATTCAAGGAGGCTGTGAGTTGCACCTGCCATGGCAGGTCCTTGATCATAGCAGTGAATCACTGTTCTTGGTTATTGACAGATAGGAAAACTCATGTGGTTCTCACAATATGCCTATCTAGCAGGCTCTACTGCTAATACTCCCTCTTCACAAGCAAGATCATTAAAGCACAAAGAGGTTCAGTAATTTGCCAAGGTTTTCTGGTTAGTAAGTAGTAAATACAGGATCTGAACCAAAGAGTTGAACTCCAAGACCTTGGTCTCACTGTCCTCTACAATCTCCTAATCAGTCACAGCTCCATTTGCCTGCCCCTTGAATTGAGGTCACCCGGCTTTGTCCAGTCCTCCATGTCATATTTTCTACACCCAGTTCTATCTTCATTGTAGCTTGACAAGCAACATAGCCCTGTGAGGTTGATTGTGCCAAAAAACTTGGAGTTATAGCTCATGGATGGACATTTAGAGGAGTTTGCACAAATCTGGGTTTTGGAACAAATCTGGTTCTTTATATAACTGACAGTGTGCATGCCAGACTTAGAAAGCCAATATTTATTCACTGAGACACGGATTCCAGGGCATAAAACCTAGTGGCCAGCTGTTAACTAAGAAGATAAATATTTCACATTACTTGGCAGGAAGGAGTGCCACATTTCCAAGTGACATCAGAAAAATGGGTTGTGTCTTCTTTCCACCAGCTGTCCTCTTCAGATGTAGCCAGCCTATAGCCCAAAGCAGCCCACACGGTAGGAACCACACCAAGCCTGGCCCTTCCACCTGGTGTTACTGGGGAGCTACGACATCTGGTCATGCCACCTACTCAGAATGTGACTCTGGGCTAGTCATTTCCCCTGCCTGAGCTTGTCTCCCCACCTGTAAAATAGAAGGGCTGGACTAGAGGCTGCTGAAGGTCCCCTAGGGATGTATGATTGTCAATTCATGGGTCCATGCAGGTTGGGCGGTGAAGGGTTCAGATTCTGAGGAAAGTCCACAGGATGCCAGCAAAATGGAAATCAGCATTTTGTAATCAGATGCGTCAAGTGTAACATGGTGGGGAGGGAAGGTAATGCTTGGGTTATCGGGATCTGAGGATAGGCTCATATCTTTTCCTCCTCCTATCCTACTGCATATAGACCCTGACAGATCATGGGAAGAGATTTGATTGCTAGTTATGGTAACATAAATTTTTTTCTAAGTTCCCAACCACAGCCCAGGAAGGGAATGATGCATCTGAGCCTGAAGACTTCCTACTCATCTTTGTGTCTTATTGCATATGGGCCCCACTCTCTCAGATCAGCTTCCTCCCACAGCAGAAATCAAATGGGCAATGTAGAGTAGAGGGTAACCATGGGAACCCTCATGTCAATTTTCCCCAGGCTCAAGTTGCAGCGTTTCTACTTACTAGCTCTGTTCCATTAGCACGTCTGTTAACCTCTTCAAGCCTCAGTGTTCCCACCTGTATAATGGTGATAATATTGGAGCTCACCGCATAAACTACAAATAGTATTGCAAATACTATGGAGTGGTTAGTAAATTTTGTTGATGATGATGATGACGACAATGATGTTTGCTGTCGTCTCACAGCTTTGCATTGAAGGGACTGATAAGCTTCCCAGTCTTTAGTTCTAATGCCCCTGCTTGGGTCAAGTGACTATCCTTGAGCCATTTAATGCTGGGCATGTGAGAGGTTGCTCTGACTGGCTCACCCAGGAGCCAATCAAGAGGAAGAGGGAGTGCAGAGAGGTGGGGTCAGGAAGAAGATGGTAGGTCCTTCTAGAACCACATCAAGTAGGAGAAGAGCCCTGTTGAGAACGAGTCTGTGTTTGCATCCAACACTGTAGGCATCCGCTATGAGATCCAGGAGCAGATTCACCAGAAACTAACAAAGCCAACATTTCAGGACCTCTCAGACCAGAACGGGCTTCATACAGGCCCTTGGCAAGGTGCTAGCAATGTTTCCACAGGGTCATATGTACTTTATAAAAGTAAAGTATTTTAACCACAATGGGTTAACACTGCTGTCTCTTGCCAATCTGACTTCTCATCTGTCACACTCGTCTCTGCAAGAGGTGACACCGGAGTGGCTGTGAACATTTTTGGTATCTGGCTACAAGGATGTTGAGTTAGGGACAGATTTATTTTTAGTCTTGTGAAATAAATGTATGCCATTCACAGTTATTTCCATATATAGTTAGATTCCATAGATAGCTCGCCCAGTGCAGGAAGAGCTTTGAGGAAAGCTTGCCACTCATTTAACTGATGAGTAAGGAAAGTAAAATGTAAGGATGTAAGGAGAGGAAAATTGCCACTCATTTAACTGATGTAACTGGCGTTATGACCCAAAGTGCAAGGCCACAGATGGATTCCTGATGTGAACATAATCTGTGGCACCAGCACCAGAAGTATATGGCTAACAGAGTAGAAATAAGGTTTGAAATATACAAGAAAGGAGCATATCTGCAAAATTTCTGACCCTTTCAAGCTTTCAGAGTCTCATAATGGGATGGCTTCTTTCTTCTTTCTTTCTTTTTTAAAGCTTATTTATTTATTTTGAGAGAAAGAGAGAGCACAAGCAGGGGAGGGACAGAAAGAGAGGAGAGAGAGAAACCCAGGCAAACTCCAAGCTGTCAGTGCAGAGCCTGATGTGGGGCTTGAACCCACAAATTGCAAGATCATGACCTGAGCCCAAACCAAAAATCAGATGTTCAACTGACTAAGCCACCCCTGCGCCCCATAGTTGGATGGTTTCAAGCACACATGATAAAAATCCACCTTTGCACTGTGGGTGACATGTCGACCTGGTGAACATTTTGGAGGCCCAGAGGACACAAACAAGATGCAAAAGCTTTGTCCAAAATATGGGTCAACAGTTGGTATTTTAAGTTCTTATTTCCCTGATGATTAATGAAGTTTTCCTATGATGACTGGTGATTTGTAGGTCTTCCTTTGTGAGATGTTTGTTCAAGCCTTTTGCTTATTTTTTTAAAATGGGTTGTCTTTTTTTATTATTGAGTTGTTTAAGGTCTTCATATGTTCTGACTGCAAGTCCTTTGCTACGTAAATGTATCTTGAATATTTTCTTTTACTCTGTGTCTTGACTATCATTTTCTAATGATGTTTTTTCATAAGCAAAAGTTTTAAATTTTATGAAGTATAATTTATCAATTTACTGTTTTCTAATAAGTGCATTCTGTGTCCTCTCTGGGAAATCTTTGCTTATTCTAAGGTTGAGTAGATAGTCCCCATGTTTTCTTATAGAAACTTTATAGATTTAGTCTTTACATTGGCCTTTGACTCATTCAAAATGAATTTTGTATTATTTGTATGAGATAGAGAGTCAAATTTCAATTTTTTCTGATATGGATTTTCTTTATGTATTTTTTTAAATTTAAATTCAAGTTAGTTAACATACAGTGTAGTCTTGGCTTCAGGAGCAAAACACAGTGATTCATCACTTACATATGACACCAGTGCTCATCCCAACAAGTGCCCTCCTTAATACCCATCACCCATTAAGCCCATCCTCCCCTCCAGCAATCCTCAGTTTGTTCTCTGTAAAGATTCTCTTATAGTTTGTCTCCCTCTCTGTTTTTATCATATTTTTCCTTCCCTTCCCCTACGTTCATCAGTTGTGTTTCTTAAATTCTACATATAATACATTCTAATTCCATCCATGTTGTTGCAAATGACACGATTTCATTCTTTTATCACCAAATAGTATTCCATTGTATATATATGTAGATGTATATACATCTACATACATACCACATCTTTATCCATTCATCAGTTGATGAACATTTGGGCTCTTCCCATAATTTGGCTATTGTTGATAGCACTGCTATAAACATTGGGGTATATGTGTCCCTCTGAATCAGCACTTTTGTATCCATTGGCTATATACCCAATAGTGCAATTGCTGGGTCATCAGGTAGTTCTATTTTTAATTTTTTGAGGAATCTTCATACTGTTTTCCAGAGTGGCTGCACCAGTTTACATTCTCATCAACAGCCAACGTGGATTTCCAATCGATAGAGAAGTACTTGATGAAAAGATTTTAATTTCCCCATGAAACTGCTTCGGTACTTTTGTCAAAAATCAGTTCACCTGAGGGCACATGGGTGGCTCACTTGATTAGTCATCCAACTCTTGGTTTTGACTAAGGTCATGATCTCGTGATTTGTAGGTTCCAGTCGATGTCAGGCTCTGAGCTTGAGATTCTCTCTCCTTCTCTCTCTGCTTCTCCCCTGCTCATGCTCTCTCTCTCTAAATAATCGGTTGGCCTATTTAGTATGAGTTTATTTCTGATTTTCTAGTCTCTTCAGTTGATCCCTTTGTCTCACTCTATACCAAAACCACAACATCTTGTTAACTGCCATTTTGAGCGGTCTTGAAGTTAACTAGTTTAAATCCTAAGAATTGTTCTTCTTTTTAAAAATTATTTTGGCTTTTATATGTCCTTTGAATTTCCATATACATTTTAGAATCAGTTTGTCCATTACCACCAAAAAAGGCTGCTGAACTTTGATAGGGATCGTGAGAAGGAGTACGTCAAACCTAGGGAAAACTGAAATCTCACCAATGTTAGTTTTTGAATCCATGTATGTGGAATATCTCTCCATTTAGTTAGATGTCTCTTAGCATAAATTCATAATTTCAATGAGCAGATGTTGACCTTAGTTTTAAATTTAGTCTTAATTGCTTCAGATTTTTTTTGCACTGGCACTTTCTCCTAATTTTAGGAAGAAACATTCAGTTTTTGACCATTATTTATAATTTTATAGTTTTTTATTATACACATCATTAACACATCAAGAAAGTTTGCTTTTATTCCTAATTTTCCAATACTTTTTCTAAAAAAAATTATGAACGTGTGTTGAATTTTGCCAACTGCATTTTCTGCATCTATTGAGATGATCATATGTTTTTCCTCCTTTATTCCATTAATATGATGAACTACATTGATTGATTTTTAAATGTTAAACCAACCTTGCGTTTCTGAAAAAAATCTTTACTTTGTCATAATATGTTATTTTTTTCATATATTGCTGTATGTGATTTGATAATTTTAGGAAGATTTTTGCATCTATGTTTATGAGAGGTAATAGTGGGTAGGGGCCCATCCTCTGTATTTTCCTGATCTCTTAGGGATCAGCCAAGCATTGCTTGTTGCTTGATGATGTTGAAGACAACAGGCTTATATATTTTGTCTAGTTTTTAGTTGTTTATGGCAAGAAGGCTGGTCTGATATCAGTTACTCCATCTGGCCAGAAGTAGGAAGTTTGCTCAAATTTTTAAAATCTAGTAATTTGTTGGGATGTTTTTGTCATTATAAATAAGGGTTCACTGTAGCCCCTGATTTTGCCTTTGTAATTCTGTGTTATTTTTCTAAAGGAGAGTCCTGCAGTATAGAAACTGTAGACTCTCAAAACTGAATCTGTCTCTCATAAAACTATTTTCTTGGGGAGCCTGGGTGGCTCTGTTGGTTAAGCACCCGACTTTGGCTCAGGTCATGATCTCATGGTTCATGAGTTTGAGACCCGCATCAGGCTCTCTATTGTCAGTGCAAAGCCTGCTTTGGATCCTCTGCCATACTCTCTCTCTGCCCCTCTCCCATTCTTGCACATGCATGCTCTCTCTCTTTCAAAAATAAAACATTTTTTTAAAAAGACTATTTTCTTGAATGAAAATAAGAGTTTATACTCTCCTCCATGGCACTGCCTGCAGAAGTGGTAGCCATCTCTTACTTGGCATCACGGCCACCCTCAGACCTCTGGTGAGGCTCAAGGTCATTAAAAAGAGGATCAAGAAGTTCATGTGCCACCAGTGAGACTGATATATCAAAATTAAGTGCAACTGGCAGAAACCCAGAAGCACTGACAATAGGGTGTGCAGAAGTTCAAGGGCCTGATCTTGATGCCCAACATCATTGGTTACAGGAGCTACAGGAAAACAAAGCACATGCCACCCAGTGGCTTCCAGAAGTTCCTAGTCCACAACATCAAGGAGCTTGAAGTGCTACTGATGTGCAACAAATCTTACCGTGCAGAGATTTCTTACAGTGCCTCCTCCAAGGACCGCAAAGCCATTGCAGATAGAGCAGCCCAGTTGGCTGTCAGAGTCAACAATCCTGATGCCAGGCTGCGCAGCAAAGCAAATGAATAGACAGGCAGCTTATGTGCGTGTTGTATTTGTGTTAATAAAACCCTTTAAAAAAGAGTTTATTGCACACATACAAAAAAAGAGCTCCATGAAAACCCAAGAGGAGGAATAAGCGCACTGCCAGGTTTAGGAAGACTCCAAGTCGGAAGGGTCAGAAATAGAAGCTTCTCCCTGCCATGGCGTATCCACCTTGCTCAGCCTGTATTAGCACGGAAGCTCAGTGCTGTTCAGCAGTAATATCATATTTCTCATCAGTGTCTTCAGGTCTACAAGGGTAGCTCTGGCTACAGGCTGGCCAGAGAAACTGATCTCGGAGGTTCATTTTCAGACCCAGGATGCAATGGCAGCAGATACCTAGAGTATTTTCTCTTCTGTGTCCACACTCTACCACACTGTCCATATGTTTCATTTGCCTGTTCTGATCACTGTATTCAAGCCTTCAGGCCGTGTATATGGTCCCTAGGGTTTTCCCAGCCCTCTCTACATCATGGAAACTCTCAGTATATTTATCCTTCTGACTGGATTTTTCCTGGAAACCCCTATTTGTATCTCTTGGGAATTACATTGGCCCAGTCCATCTTTCAGAGTCAGGCGATATATATGTCAAGGGTCTTGACAATGGAAAGGTCACCTTTGGGTCACTCATCCATCTCTGGACCTTTGGTGGCTATTCCTGAGCAAAGAAGAGTCTGGTGCTGCTTCCTGCACAGTAATATTGGGGAGACAGCCTCGGCTAGAAGGGGAAGCTGGGTACAGATGACACCATGACTGGCATATCCTGTGATAGGGAACCAATGCTGGGTAAATCATAATGTCTGCAGCAGACTTTTCCCAAAGATTCTTCCACCTGCGAGGAAGTATGAGGAGTGCTGATGGGGGCATAGTGGTGGAGCACAAAGCAAAGAGTGGAGTATACTGGTCCTTCGTGGAGAGCCTAGGGCTAAGGCAACAGATGGAGGCAAAGTGATATTTAAAATACCAACTCATCCAGTTTAGCGTCCGACTTTGGCTCAGGTCATGATCTCGTGGTTCGTGGGTTCGAGCCCCGCATCGAGCTGTGTGCTGACAGCCAGCTCAGAGCCTGGAGCCTGTTTTCAGATTCTGTATCTCCCTCTCTCTCTGCCCCTCCCCTGCTCACACTGTCTTTTTCTCTCTCTCAGAAATAAATAAAACACTAAAAAAATAAAATATGCCTCATCTATGTTGCATGGGAACTAGCTAATGCGAATGGGCTACCAACAGTAAATCTTGGTGTGCCACTATCTATTCCTGAAGATTCTATTCAGGTAACATTGCCCCCTCTAAAAAATGTGCCCCAACAAGTCATTTGTCTCAAGTACCTTTTATTACATAAACACTGTAATCTACACAATTACACTGAGAGAACAGATTTATTAGATTCATGACAAGAAAATCAACGTTCAAAAACATCAAGATTCTGGTCCAAGATCTATGATTCATCAGTAGCATATTTGGGACCTGAACACAGATTTGTCAGGTTCTGAACCCTACCTTCATTTCTGGATGACTTCCTGGCTCTCAGGAAAAGCCAGGGGGTGGTCATTGGTGAGGCATGAGTGATCAGCTTTCTGCACATGCTTATTGTTCAAATACCCAAAGCAATGGACTTACCCACTGAGTTTTCCAGAGAGAAGTAACATAAGAAAGAGCTATTGCCCAGTTATGGTGGCCGAGACAACAACACATCAGAAGGCCTCAATGAAGCTGAGTTCACACATCTCTTTAATATTGAGGCAGAGTCTTAGAACTTCAGAACCCAAAGTTCTACAGCAGAGTCTTCAGAACTAAAAACACTCACGTGGGCTCCTCAGAACTAAAAGCAAAGCTACCAAAGAAAAAACATGGCCAACCAAGGTCAGATAACGACCTTGCTTTGGACAACAGGGGCTCGGAAGGCGAGAAGCAGGGAGGGTGATAACCACCACAGAAAGGACAACCACTTTGTGGGACATTGCTGGACCTCTGTTCCAATAATTACAATTGTGAGTCTCTTTGGGAGCTGACTCGGGTTGGGTAAGCCAACCATGTATGGACTCCAGTGGTACCTACAAGTGTAATCTGGAATATGCAGGGAGGGATGCGAGGAAGTACTTGAAGTTGACCTTTCCCGGGCTGGATTTCCCACAGATTAAGTGACCTACAGGCATCTCAGCAGCTTTGATTTGTGGTTGGTCCCCATCGGTGGATCATCATCACCCTGTGCCTTTGGCCTTTCATGACAGAAGGAGCCCCATTCTGATTAAGAGAAAGATGGCGGCTCATGGGTAGGGAAGATTTGAGGAGTGATCTTTGGATCTTGCCAGAATCAAGGCTGACCCACCTCTCTGCTCGTTCTAACTTTGATTTCTTTAGTCCCAATAAGATAGATGCTAGTTAAAGACGTTGTTCTTTTATGCGTTTACCAACTGCAATGCTTAGGACTGTTCAGCCATTACTCGTAGCTTCCTGCCCTTGGCTAAGAGGTGAGATGCTCCTACTGTCAGAACAGGGCATTGAGTGGTGCTGTCTTCCCAGTGACCAAGACAGACAACAGAGTTGAAAGCCCAGGCTTTAAGGCCAAGTCTACGTACCTGGCAGGCTGCAGTCCCAGACACGGAGGTGTGCTAACCCTTGATGACCCAGCTGTGGGAGCATCTGATCTCTTATTTTGCAAAGTTCCCTCATTATTGTCTAACAAGTATGCCACTCAACAAGGGGTCTTGTAGGGAAAAGTTTACAGATATTTTGTGATCTTGTTTCTCATAGCAACAATGTGGCCCTTCTGCCAGGGGTGGGTGCAATTTTGTGTAACTTGTTTATGAACGATGGAAAATATCAGCAGTCTGTTCATTCCATCTGCTTCTCATGACAGAGAGGTCATTATGTAGTGATGTCAGACAGCACCCACCCCACCGCTCACAAAGGGGGTCTTTCTGGGGATGTCTCACAATAGAAATTCTTCCTTTAAGGAGGTGAAAGCCACACAGTCTTCTAGGAGAGCACTGTCAGAGGAGGAATCAGGAATTTGGCCTCTGGAACTTTCTCTTCCCAAGCGGTATTGAAGCCAGCCTGGGCTCCTGAAGCAGCTATCAGGAAAGTGCTTACGTGGTGGATGGGATTGTTTCCACAGAGAACCAAGAAACAAGAAGGCCAGTGGGCTTCCTGATGCTCTGCAGGCAGCTGGCTGGAAGAGAGAGCCCTAAGACTAAGCATGGCTGATGGCAGCGTTCACAGGAAAGTGGGCTGAGGCCAGGTGCTTAGAGGCGAGGGAGGAAAGAAGAGAGGAACACAAGAGAGAGGAAGAGAAATAGGGAGAGAGAGGGGCAGAAGGGGAAAGGACAACAGTGAGAGACACTCTAACTGAAAGACCTCCTGTGAAGTAGTATACAGTTGGCGCCAAGACAGTGCTCTTGTTCTCCCAGGCATTCTGCTGGGAGCTGTATCTGCACTGTCTCATTTGCTTTTCCTCATGACCTGGGATCGGGGTGTTATCATCAGCCTTGGGTAGATGAGAGAACCCCGCTGAAGAGATGAGACCAGCACCGCCACCTGCATCCGCGCTCCTGGCACAGGTCAGCCTCCTGGGTTCCGCGTGCCTCACCGCCTCCAAATATGCCTGATCACCAGCGAGTCCTTGTAAAGACTCGGCCAGACTCCACTCTGGAGCTGGGATCTGAGAGGGGGTGTATGCTTCCTGAGCACACAGGGGATTCCCACCATCTCTTTTGTTTGGGAAAGTGACTTCCCCAGATACTGTCCTTGTAGCAGTTAAGGATGCCACCGAGACCACTCAAAGGGGTCGGGGGAAGGGAAGGGCAATGTGTGGGCTGCTTTGAAGAGGTGGCTTAGTGGGGGTTGGTTCATAGCGAGCACTGTTGACAACCTAAAGGTCCAAAGGTAAGAACACAGGGATACGGGTGAAGGTCCATCTCAACAACAGAATCCCAAGATTCACTGGTGGTGAACATATTCCAGGTCGTTAATGACACCATATTCGGGAGCAAGGTTCATAGCATGGCGCCATGTGTGTGGATTATAATTTCAACCTCGTCATGAGGAAGTGTCTGGATGGCTGTTGAGCATGGCCGTCTAGAACGCCTTTGGACCCCGTCATTATGAGAAACAAGCAAAGCTGCCCATTGTAGCGAGGACTGTGGGGGCAATGACCAAATGACTGTGCTTTGCCTACAAGTGACACCATTTTAATATTTCAAGGAAAATGGTCTCATCCAACAGATGTGCAGACCACCTGGTCTCTCACATGTACACTAAGCATCGTTTTGATTCTGGGTGGGGATCTCGGGAAACTATTTTCATTTTTTAAAAATTTAAAAAAAAATTGGGGCGCCTGGGTGGCTTAGTCGGTTAAGCGTCCGACTTTCGCTCAGGTCATGATCTCGCGGTTCGTGGGTTCGAGCCCCGCGTCGGGCTCTGTGCTGACTGCCAGCTCAAAGCCTGGGGCCTGTTTCAGTCTGTGACTCCCTCTCTCTCTGACCCTCCCCTGCTCATGCTTTCTCTCTCTCCTAGAAATAAATAAAAATCTTTAAAAAAAAAAAAGAAAGAAAGAAAAAGGAAAAAGAAAAAAAAAGAAAAAAATTAAAAAAAAAATTTAATTCTTTTCAACTGAGACTATGCATGTATGATTCATGGAAAGGCAGACAAGGATCAAATACAGGACTGAGCTGCTGGTGCAACTGGGCCCCTTTTGCGGCTGCATAAAGAGGTCTTTCTTAGCCCCCGCTATGAAGGAGGGATCCCCAAAACTGTGCTCCTTGGGGTAGGATGCTGGATAAGGTGAGGGCAGAACTCAGGGTTCGAGGAAAAGCCATTTGCTTCGCACAGAAATCACATAAACAGGCAGTAGGAAAGGCCTTATGGTTCACTTGGTATCCATGACACTCTTTTAAAAAGAAAAAAAAAGTCTCTATATAAATTTTCTTTAGACTTCCCTTGACATCTCTGGACTCTCGAGCTATGACTTGAGGGGACTTGATCCTGGCTGGGTTTCAGTTGGTTTACTGGTTTAAAAAAAAAAGGGGGGTGAATCTTCGGGAAAGGGTCTCTCTGCCCTGCCCTTTCCCAATTCCGAAGATTGAGGGACCCCAAGTGCCTCCTCTGCCTTCACAGAGTCTGGGTCCCTCTCACTGAACTTAGACGGCCTTGGAGGCCTCCTGTGCCCTCCACTGAACCTCAGGATCCCCCAGGGCTCTTTCTTTGGGGGGGAGGGGTCTTCATGCCGTTCTTGCACTGTAGAGGGGAAGATGGAAATGCCCAGAATTCAGCGTGATGTCACAGTCTTCGCGCCTTTGCCGAGTCAACTCACAACGCAGGTCACGCTTTCTGCATCCATTAAATGAAGAAAACACACCCATCTGATGGGATTCGGGGGCTGTCATCACCCCATCTCCAGGCGAGGAAAACCAGGGACCACAGAGCTGGTGTGGCCTGCCCACGGTCACCCAGATGATGAGAGCCAGAAATGGGATTCAGGCCACAGGCAAGCACCTTGCAGCTCCAAACCTCTGCTTCCAGGATGGGGCTTGAGCTTTCGGAGTCCCCGCCTCCCCCCCACCCCACCCCCAGGGGTCAAAGTGAAAGGCATCCATTCAGCCCTGAGGCCTGGATCAGCTGCAGGGAGCACAGAGAGAGGCAGGGCTGGTGGGAAGCGGGGTGCTCGGAGCCGGAACTGGCCGGATTCCAGCAAGCTCACCCCCCACACACCGGGCCACGCGAGGTGCTCACAGCACATGGCTACAGAGCCAGAAGGTCTGATTCTGCTTTTCCTAACCGCGGTGCAACCTTGGAAAAAATCGATCAGCCTTTTCGAGAGCCTCTGTCTTCATCCTGTAAAACGGGGAGAAGCACACACCACTCATGGGTTGCTGTGGGGGGCCCTCTCCCCGACCCCAGCAGGATGGGCGCAAAGTGCTGGGTGTGGTTGTGATTATTGTCATTGTTTCCCCAGGCTGGGCTCGTGCTGGTGAGACTGAAAGCCAAGGCCATGGGCAGCCTCTCCCTTTCCTGTTCCTGGGAGGTGCCCCAAGATCCCCGGGGGAAGCTATGAGTTGGCTCAAGTGTGTGCTCTTGGGTCCTGCAACATGAGAGTGCAAGTAGGACCACGCACACCGGTGACGCGGGAGCGCGCGCTGCCCTGTGGCCCAGCAGGCACCGAATGGACAGCTTTATTTCCAGGCTGTGGATTAAGAAAATCTAGAAGAGGGGGTGCCTGGATGGCTCAGTCGGTTAAGCATCTGACTTGGGCCTAGGTCATTATCTCACGGTTCGTGGGTTCGAGCCCTGTGTCGGGCTGTGTGCTGACAGCTCAGAGCCTGGAGCTTGTTTCAGATTCTGTGTCTCCCTTTCTCTCTGACCCTCCCCAGCTCACGCTCTCTCTCAGAAATAAATAAAATATTTTTAAAAAAGAAAATCTGGGAGAGCCACCAGGAGGCTGTTCCGAGGGCGGGACGGGCAGTTTTCTCCCCTCAATACATTTCAAATCTGTATACCTGAAAAATCACTGGGGCTTCTACGGCCCAAACAAAACAGGTTCTGTTTAAAAGAATCACATTCAGCTTTTTTTTTTTTTAATAAAATAAAAAATAAGTATAGACAAAGGAATGACAGTGAGGTTTTAAAATACCACGGGGTTAAAAAAAGACATCAATAGTTTTTTTTTAATCCATTGCACCTTTATTGTTTACTCTGTTCACTGTTCAGAATTTTCATACAGTCTTTCTAGAATCACACAGCACCTGGTAGATGGCTCCCTTCCCTGACAGCCCATTTTATTCCTAACCAATCTCCTCTCATCCTTACTTGTATGATATTCTGCCAGTGTCCAAGGAGTTCCCAAGGGTTATTTAGTTTTTATGGAGGAGGGGGACTGAGGTGTGCTCAGCTGGCCTTTCACAAAGCCGTCGGGTTTGTCTGGGACTGACCCTGAGGGCCCTTTCTTTCCTGTGCCTTCCGCTCCTGTGCATCTCCTTTCTCCAGCAGCCCTCACTGGGCTAAGGAATCGGGCAGATTGGGGATTCTGCCATATGATCTTGGGCAAGTTTCCTGATCTCTCTGAACCCTCCTTTCTTCTACAAATGGTGGGAAAAGAGCGCCCCCCCTCATATCACAGGAGGATTACAAGATTACAGGGGGACTTCAATGACCTAAGGAATATAAAATGTCTGGCACACAGTGTGCCCTAAGTGCATGTCTACTTCCTTCTGGGAGGGAAAAGAAGACACCTGATGAATAATGTCAGAGTCAGGTGCTCAGGGGCATTTGTTTTATAAAAGAACCTGGTCCCTTAGCGGAGTCCAAGAAGTGACTCTCTAATGGTGAATTTCAGACACTACAACAAGGGGAGGGAGAGATCTGGCGGTAGAGACCTCCTGGGCATCATGCGAAGCCAACTAGGCAAGTTTCGTCCACAGGCAAGACTGGCACTGGTAAAAGGAGCTGTGACTCTCTGGCCAGGGCATGCCGCCCCCACAGACAGGCACACGCCCATCTCGGGGAGCCGAGAGAACAGGGCAAATTCACATATAGTCACCCATCCCCAGCAGGGAGGAAGTAGCTTCGCGGGGGTGTAAACCAGGAGCTTGAAGAAGCACAGCAACCTTTAGGGTGATCATTCCGTCCCCTTCTAGTGCCCTTGAAAAGTCACCTGTCGTGTGGGTGTCTTCTCAGCCTGAAAGAGCCAGGTGAGCCCTCTCTCTCTCTCTCACACTGGGAGTCCATGTGCCGTTTGCACCCCACCTACTTTGAAAAAGGTCCCAGGTGGCTGGCTACCTAAGGAAGGAATTACGCATCTGTGCCGGCCTTTCCCCCTCGTTCTCTCTCACGTGCACGGTACATGGCCACTGAAATAAAACTCTGATCAGTGGTCACCAGAATGAGATCATAATGCGGCCACAGTAAGAAGCTGAATATTCCGTCCTCAAGTTGATCTGTGAATAGAGCTGCCTTCCCCTCTTCAAAGATAGTCCTTTTTACATTTCTTCGAAGATGATCTATCGCTCAGCCCTTGTTCATGCAAAGTTCTCGGTAAGGATATGGTACAACTAAGGTCCACATGCCCACAGTCGTTTTAGATCTCCCGTATAACAACAAAAAGCCACTCAACGGACAATCTTAAAACATGCATCCACCAGGGCCATGGCTGGCACTACAGAAAAAAGTCCTCCAGACCAGAGAAAGAGACAGACAGAGACAGAGAGGGAGAGACAGAAGAAAGGTAAAAGATTCAGGATGTTCGAAGCACGACTAGAATGGCTATACCACACAACACCTGCAGTCTACGGGGCGAAGCAGCTAAAACCAACGAAAGCTCTAGGACTCGAGGAGCGCCTCTCCAGGTATTTGGTTCATGCTAAAAAATAGAGCACATTTATTAAAAATAGATCATTTATAAACCTTGATATGAACAGATACACACGTCAAGCCAATGAAAAAAAGAAAAATAAGTTATCTCCCCAGTATCAAATAGTTAGACACTTTTGATGGATGGAATTCTGGCAAAGGGCTGCCCCGTGGTTTCGCATCCCCAACAGCTGGTCGTCGCATTAAGGTGAAGCGCGCGACCCGGGAGACGCACCGATGAGCCTCGCCCGCCCCGTTCCTCCTTTCCGACTCGTGAAATCCATCAGAGATCTGCGACGCTGGCTTTCTGCGCCCACCTGCTCACCGACCGTGTCAAAGCCTGGCCTCTGGAGTGTTCTTTCCGGCCCCGGGCCGAAGACGTTAAGTTCCTTGTTGTATGAATGGGTTTTGTTGGATTCATTGTGCTTTAGTGTCTGCTCTTCATAGCAGGAGTGGCTTGTTTTTATGACCGCTTTCTAAAGTTCGAAGGTGCCTTTGCTTGCGCAGCGCGTGCAGGTCACTCACCTGCCGACACACAGGACTCCCGTCATCCGGCCGTCGCCGAGGCCCCTCGGCACCCTCGGCGCCATTCACAGAGTGGTGTATATGTATACAAATATGATGACAATCAGGTTCAGAACGGTCCCAATTATGCCCAGCACCGCCAAGACACTCTCTTCCTTACTCTCTCTCTCCTGGCCTCCTCTGTCTTCATCACTTCCACTCGTGATTACCATCTTGGTGGCAAATGTCTTTATCTTCCGCCCCAGGCTAACCTGTAATGGGAAGAGGCAGCACAAAAGAAGATCATTTATCCAGACCACGCGTGGGAGCGAAAACTCACCCACAGATCCCACCCAGGGACACGCCGCTCTGAGTCACGGAGAAAAGGCAGGGCGCAGCCCGTCAACATCAAGGATGGCTCTCCGGACACTGGCATGAAGATTTCAGCCCAGGACTCCAGCCTGGTGCCACTTTTTCTACCAAGCTTGTTCTCTCCCCTCTTCCTCGAAGTAGAAAACAGAAGCCGCTGCGTAGCAGTTGAACTAAACGCAAGCAGTGTCCACGGCGGCAGGGGTTTTACGTGCGTTCACGTACTAGATCACACCCAAGAAATGTCCTGTGCTGCGTGTGTACGAAGAAGGCCTCCTACACGCTACAGGAGCTTGGGCTGCCCTGTGGGCAGGGTGGTCGGGACCCAGGTGATTCGCTGGGGCCAGGAGGACGGCAAGGTGACGAGGCTACCACAAGAAACTCTAGCAGGAGTACAAACTGGAAAGTTCCTTGGCATTACCCAGAGGAGCGAAGGGACACATACTGTCAACTGGGTTGAGCACCTGTGCACTTGGGGGTGTGGGCGGGACCCTCCTACAAGCTTCGTTTGTGACATCAGAGGACCAGAAGCCACCCAAACTAAGTGCACTATGTAGAGAACAGATGGGCATGTGGTGGCCCTTCCACTAGACAAGTCCGGACACGATGGAATATTATACAGCAGTGAAGTGAACGAGCTGAGGGTCCGTATGACAACGTGGAGGAAGTCCTAACATGGAATGCACAGTGACAGCATGATGGAGAAGACTTTGGACAGCAGCAGTCAACTCACCAAGGCTTAGAACAGGCAAAAACAAACAAGATATGGTTTAGAGACCTGTGAGGTACAAAGTCTTGTTTTGGAGCAAAATTCATCTCAGAAGCATGCCTGTAATCCAAAGCAGTTGTGTATCAAAGTGAATTTCCAGAACCACTGGCTCAGGTGTGATCATGTGACGTCTGACATCACGTAGGATTCATATCACAAAACATCGCTCGTTTATCCACTTAGAATTTATTAGCAACCTTTGTTCGTCTTGCGGAACGCTCACAGAACACGCTCCTCGCAATCGGAGGTTTCACCGTATTTGGTTTTTAGAAAAAGAAGGGAATGATTAACACAAAATTCAGGAGAGAGGCTTCTCACAGGAAAGGACAATGAGGGAGGCCATTTGGAAGGAGCCCCAAGAGCCTCCAATACACTGATCACTTTCCATTTGTTAAGCTGGGTGGGGACACCTGGGTGTTCATTTTTCTCCTTATCCTCTGAACTGTATTCATAGGCTTCAGACTTTGTTTCTGTATAATGCATTTTGCAGTAACTGAAATCATTTCTTTCTTTTCTTTAAGATGCTACACATGGTTACAGGGGGGTCCGGGGGGCAGCTGGAGCCTGGTTTTCCATTGGTCACTATCTAAATGATCAAGGTGTGTGTGGTGGTAGCAGCCTGTCTACCTGACGTGATGGGACTCAGACCAGCACCCCACCCCCACCCCGGGTGCACTTCCTCCTTTAGAGCCAGCAAGCATTTCACAATCCAGCATGGCAATGGTTAATTTTGTGTGTCCATGTGCCTGGGTCACGGGGTGCCCTGACATTTGCCAAACATTATTCGGGGTGTCTCCATGAAGGTGTTTGTGGATGAGATGAACATGTGAATTGATAGACTGAGTAAAGCCGATGGCTCTTCCTAAAGTGGGTGGGCCTCATCTAATCAGTTGAAGACCTAAAAAGAACAAAAGGGCTAAGTAGGAGGAATTTCGCCTGCCTGCCTGCCTTTGAGCTGGGACATCACATTCCCTGCCTTTGAATTCAGATGGAAACAATGGCTCTTCCTGGGTCTTCAGCCTGTTTGCTTTTGTGTTGAAACTAAACCCATCGGTTCTCCTGTGCCTCCTGGTTGCTGACTCACCCTGCAGATCTTGAAACTTGCCAGCCTTCATAACAATATGGGCCAATTCTCACAAGTCTCCTTTTATCTCTACCTACCTGTCTATCTATCATCGATCTATCATCCTTCTTATTGTTTCTGTTTCTCTGGAGAACTAATACAGGGGTCAAAAGACATCTCAGGGCAACTATCCAGGAAGGTGGGGGGTGTGGCTGCAAAGTGAATTATCTGCACATCTCTTCCTCTGGGCATGTGAACCCCCAGAAGGGCTGGGTAAGGCCGTGTGGATCAAGTCTAGATTTGTGGGGGATTTTTGTGAGTTTTTTTTTACATTTATTTATTTTTGAGACACAGTGAGACAGAGCATGAGTGGGGGAGGGGCAGAGAGAGGAGGAGACACAGAATCCGAAACAGGCTCCAGGCTCTGAGCTGGCTGTCAGCACAGAGCCCGACGCAGGACTCGAACCCACGAACCGTGAGATCATGACCTGAGCCGAAGTCGGACGCTCCATCGACTGAGCCACTCAGGCATCCCTAGATTTGGAGCACTGTACATACGAGCAGACGTCTGCATAAAGGACACACAGACACTGAGTGAAGACAGGGGAATTAATGCAGCATGAATGCATGCACACATGAATGAACAAATGTCCTAAAGCTAAGTCTGATTTTGTTCACAGCTTTGGGAGACCAGACAGGCTCAGAGGGGTTCCCACCCTTGCACTTCGGCTCAGCTAGGCAAAGTTTCTGGTTGGATCTATTTGCTTTTCTCTTCTTTTTCCTAGTATAGTTTTTAATGATGCATAATACACACACAGAAAAGTGCACAGACTTTAAATGTACCGCTTGATAAATGTTCCCATCTGTTTAGCTAGCAGCAAGATTGAGACACAGAACCTTCTAGGACTCTAGGAGGCCCCCGAGGCGCCCTATTCCATTTACTATCTTTTCTGCCTTCTCCTCCCCCCAAAATCATTACCCTGGTTTCTACAGCCTAGGTTAGTTTTGTGTGTTTGTAAATTTTATACAAATAGAATCATAACAACATGTCCTTTTTTGAGTCTGGTTTTTCCCCCCTCAGTCCTATGTTGGTAACGTTCACCTGTGCTGTGTGTAGCTGGGGCTCATTCGTTCTTACTGAGAACAGTATCCCATTATATAAACAGACCTATGATTTATGTCTCTATTTACTGCTGATGGACATTTGGATTTCTTCCAGTTTGAAGCCTTAATGTTGCTCAGAACATTCTCGTACACGTCTGCTGGCAAACGTTAAGCATGCGTTTCCCCCAACGTTTCATATACAATTTTTCAACATACACCAAAAAAAAATTTCCAGTGAGCATCCATACACACACCATCAAAATCCACCTTTAACAGGTTACTATACTTGCTTTATCAAATTTCTGTGTGTCTATCCATCCATCTTCCTTTTTGGGTGTATTTCAAAATAAACTGCAAATATGATTACGCTTCCCCTTAAATACTGCGGCATGCGAGCATTCACTAGCATTCAATATGTGCTTCCAATTCTTTTGACATAAAACTCATATGGGTGCCATTTCCTACTGGCTACCTACGCCCAGGAGAGGAAATGGGGTATAGGGTGCGCGTGCGTTCTGGTTTACTAGAAAGTGCTCCGTAGTTTCTCAAAAGGGTTGTGTCCACGTGCTTGTCTGTGGATACTAGAGTGATCGCCTCTTTTCTTCTGGTGGCTCCACAGGCCAGCCTCTGCACCAAGTCACAAGAAGGTGCAAGAACTTTAGAAATCCACTCCTTTCTCTGCTCTAGACAGACCTCTAGCCAGTAAGTAGCCATCATCTCCTTAGAGGGTCTCTTGTTTCTCGTAGTCTCTCTAGCTGGACTTCGAGCCCCAAGAGGGTGAGCTGCTGAATGTCCACTCCAAGCGTGGTGCCTGGCATGGGCCAGGCGCTGGGAGAGGCGTGCGGAATGAATGAGTGTGTGCTGCGCACGGACAGGCATCTTCCAGTCTCTGCAGGGCAGGGAATGGATCGCCGTGGTTGGTGCAATTAGTGCTGTCCTTAAAACCAAAGTCCGATCATCAGAGTCACTCAAGCAAAAGAAAACACCTGTCAAGGAGGCAGCTTGGTCTCAAGGCTTAATTTAGCCTCTTCCCTGAGTTAACCCGAGATAACTCCGGCTCAGAGGGAAGTGGTGGGGAAAAATCAGGTCGACCGTGTTTGCTTTCTGAGGGCTCTGCAGCCAACCAAGGCCCCGGAAGCCTTCTCCACCTCACCGAAGTTACGCCCCAAAGTCTGTGTCTACAATGCTTGACTCATCAGCCTGAATTTCTCTGCAGAAACCAGGTTGAAAGTGTAGCTGGATTCCCAGGGGAGCCACGGAGGTAGCTTCCTAGGAGACAAGGGGTTGGAACATTCTTTTCCTTGGAAAACACTGCCTGGCCAGTGTGTGCAAGATGAAGAGTGGAAGATTGGCTTGAAAGCCACAGCAGTAATAGATGTGGGAAGGGGAATGAAACCAAAATGACCCAGAAAGCAAAGCCTGGGGCTGAGCAATGCAAAACATGAAGCTTGCTGCACATGTATACATTCATTCATTCACTCCGTCATTCACTCGTTTCTCCCTGCCAGGGACTGGGTGGGAGGGGAATTGGGGAGTGACTGCCTGATGGATGAGAAAGCCACTTCTTTTGGGGGTGAGAAAAATGTTCTAGAACAGATTTTGGTGATGGCTGCACAACTCTGTGTATACACTTAAACCACTGAATTGTATGCTTTAAATAGGTGAATTTTATGGTTTATAGAGTGTATCTTTTTTTTTAAGTTTATTTATTTATTGTGTGTGTGAGAGAGAGAGAGAGTCTGAGCAAGGGAGAGAGGCAGCGAGAGAAAGAGAGAGAATTCCAAGCAGGCTCTGCACTGACAGCACAGAGCCCAATGCAGGGCTCGAAACCACGAACTGGGAGATGGTGACCTGAGTGAAAATCAAGAGTCAGACATTTAACAAACTGAGCCACTCAGACACCCCTTCTGTATCTTAACGAAGACTTACTTAAAACAATATTTAAAATGTAAAGATGTCTCAGAAGTCTATCTTGAAAGGTTAGCATTGGTAGTTGTATCTGAAAGAAAAAGCACCTAGAAGTAAATCTAACAAACGTGTAAAATCTTTATAAAGGATTATCAGACTTTACTAAGAGACTTAAAGTTAGACCAACATAAAAAGGGAGATATACCATCTTCATGGAGTGCAAGATTCCACATCGCAAAAGCATCAGTTCTTCCCCATGTGATCTATGGATCTGCTGCACTTCCAGGCAAAATTTCCTCAGGGTTTTTGGTGCTACTTGATAGGCTGATTCTAAAATGTATCAAAATGCGAAGGGATTACAATAGCTAAGATCTTTTCTAAAGAATAGAGGAGGAGGATTTGCTTCAAAAGACCTCAAGAAGTACTTTACTGCTTTAGTTACAAAATTTTAGAGATCTAGGCCAAGAGAACATAAACAGAGCTACATGTGCATGGGCAGTGATGATCAGTGGGAGGGAATGGGCCTTTGATAAGCAGTGCTCGATAACTAAGCAGCTAGGGTCAGGGGGGAAGACTGGAGTTGAACCAGTATTTCATCAGTTCCCAATGGATTAAAGATAGCTGTGAAAGGGAAACTTAACTTTTAGAAGACACTATAAGAGGCGTCTGGGTGGCTCAGTTAGTTAAGCATCTGACTTTAGCTCAGGTCGTGATCTCAGTTTGTGGGTTTGAGCTCTGCGTAAGACTCTGTGCTGACAGCTCAGAGCCTGGAATCTGCTTTGGATTCTGTGTCTCCCCTTCTCTCTGCCCCTTACCCTGCTCATACTCTGTCTCTGTTTCTCAATAATAAATAAATGTTTAAAAAAATTTTAATAAAAATCTAAAAAAAAAGACAATTTGACTATCTTTATGATCTTTTCATAGGGGTATCTTAATAAGACATAAAGGCTCAAGCTATAAGCGAGGATACTAATAGAGGCAATCACATTAAACTCCATGTTTATCAAAAGAAGACCATAAAAAAGTGACGTTACTAAATCACAAACCAGGATGTACATGTACCCTATATACACCCTATATTCCCTGGATATCACACATATCATGTTAGAGTCAAGTCAGTGAGAAGCTGATAAACTTCCAGTACAAAACTGGGCAAAAACCATGTTCAGGAACTTCCCCAAATAAAGAAGTTAAACCTCAGTAATCAGAGAAACGCAAGTTAAAATACCACAAGCTACTACCCAACAGTCATCAGCTTCCCAAGAGCGTTAAGATCCACCCAACACTAACAACACATGTTCTGAGGCTCCAGTCACAGGAGTGTGAGCTGGACGTGATCACTCTGGAAAGCAGGACGACATCGTCTCATAAAGCTGAACGTACTCGGGCCCTGATGACCCACCATCGCCCTTGGGGCGCCCACCCTGAATACACCTGCAGCTATGTACCCGGTGACACAGCCACGAACGCTCACAGACAGCCTGAGCAACATAGAGGAGACAATGCAAACGCCCATCCACGGCGGCCTCGACCCGCTGTCCCATCTCATGCACGGAAATAACACGCGGCAGTGAAAATGCCATCACACCCGTGTTTGGATCACGAACGCAGGGCGTGTGAAAAGGCTCACGGCCAAAGACCACACGGAAGGTGTTTCCCTTTATGGAAAGTTTGGAAACCACCGTACATTATCCAGAGACATAAATGTGATAAAATTACAAGGAAACGTGAGAGAATCACAAACACAAAGGCAAAGAAAGCAGCCAGGACTAGTGAGCAGAGAGGGGCAGAGGATGGGGTCGGGGAAGGGTGTTCAGGGACCCCAGAAGTAGAGGTAATACTTCCTAAGCTGGAGAGTGGGTACAGGGGAGTTTATTCTTTATGCTTCACACTAAGGATGCTTCTGTTATCTAATAATCAATCAATGAATTCGTTATTATTACAGCGGAGTAACTGGTTAACAGTAAACAATACTGATAACAAAGTAATAATAACAACAGCAAGAACAGTGGTCGTCTAAAGACTGGGGGTATGAGTGCTCTGCTAAACGTCAGAAGCAGCGCCTCTGGGCTGCTTCTGAAAATCACACTCCTAGTTGGCCCAGTGGGGCCACAGGGCCTTGGAAGAGAGGCCACAGGAGTACGGGGTGCTGGGTGTGGCCCGGGTATGGGCACTGCAGGGCTGCACATAGGGGGGCCTAGACAGAAATCAAGGGCTCCGTGTGGCCCCTGGAGCCGCAGAGGGTCAAGGCCAGCAGGCACTGAGGTCGCTGGCCCCTTGGCCTGCTCGGCATCCATGCCCTTCTTTTGGTCACGTCTCCACCCAGGCTGAGCCCATCAGAAGCTCCTGGAGCCCAACTCTGGGCAGGGCGCTGAGGGCGGGTCGGCTGTAGATGCTGGGTCATCTCGGCCACCGCCCGGGGCCCTGGAGCCAACCTGACTTCTGCCCTTTTTCAGGTTCTGTGGCCTGTCTCCTCTGTCCCATGAATGACCTCCTCGAGGTACCCCGAGAAATACTCTGTTTTTGCTGAAGGCGGTCAGAACCCGTTTCTTACCCATATCTGCCGCTTACGACCAAGGAACTTTTTCACTTGTACAGAATAGGCATCAAGTGCATTCTGTTTGCTTCGTCCTCTGACCTTGGAATCCCCACTGCAGGAGCTCCACATGCTTTCTGAGTACCTCCTGTCATTTTGGAACTTACCACTGTCAGGCCAGCTTACTCTGCCCGCCCACAGCTCAGTACAGAACATTCTCACTTGCTTTCAAACGGCACATCCTCTGGGCACCTGGGTGGCTCAGTCAGTTAAGCATCTGACTTCAGCTCGTCATGATCTCACAACCCATGGGTTCGAGCCCCACATTGGGCTCTGTGCTGACAGCTAGCTCAGAGCCTGGAGCCTGCTTTGATTCTGCGTCTCCCTCTCTCTCTGCCCCTCCCCACTCATTTTCACTCTCTCTCTCTCTCTCAAATAAGCAAACATTTAAAAAATTTTTAATGGCACATCCTCGCTGTAACCGACATCCACTGGAATCACGGGTATAACTGGTAACTAAACAAAAACAAATCCTCATCTTCTGAAAGGCAACACTTAGGTTTTGAAACACTGAGCAGGGTGAAGAAATGGCCTCAAATACATCAGCCCTGACCCTGTGGGTCACTAGATGTGTGACTCGGGCAAGCTGCTTCAGCTCTCTGAGACTCAGTTTCCTCATCTGTAAAGTAGGAGTAAATAATTAGCTTGTAGGATTAGAGATACTGCCTGTAAACTGCCCTGCTCAATTGACGGAATGTCATCTCATGGTCCCATGAGCCTTCTTTCCACCAGTCACGCACCCCCCTTCCCAATCGCCATCCCTGTCATGGAAAGGCCCCTTCTACAACCCCAGCATACATCAGGAAAACGTTACTGCAGGAAAGGGGTCCCCACCCCAAAGGGGACAGGCCATCCCCCCCCCTCAACCCACTGCAGCCCACCCACTGAGGCTGCCAGGAAGCACATGGGCCCTGGGGCCACCACGCCACACTGTGGATTCACGATGCTACAAAGCCACCTTGCTCCCTTCCTGGTGGACGAAAGGGAGCGTGTTTTGAACCCCAGACAGGAGTGTGTATTTGGATCATGTTACATTTCAGCGAGCTTTTTTTTTAAGTTTTTATTTATTCATTTTTGAGAGAGAGAGAGAGCAAGCACGGGCGTGAGCAAGGGGAAGGGCAGGGAGAGATGGAGGCACAGAATCAGAAGCAGGCTCCAGGCTCAGGGCTGTCAGCACAGATCCAGACAAAGGGCTCAAACTCAGGAACTGTGAGATCATGACCTGAGCCGAAGTTGGACGCTTCACCAACTGAGCCACCCAGCGACCCCTGGGCCAGCCAGCCGATGACTTCTGCTCCCTGGCAGCCCATTAGTTCATCTTGGCTGCTAGCCGAACACATCTACTGAAAATCCCCTCCTTTCACCAGCTGGGTGCACATACCGTCTGTACTTCTTTTCTTTTTTTTTTTTTTTAATATTTTTATTTATTTCTAGGAGAGAGAGACAGAGAGAGAGAGAGACAGATGGGCAGGGGAGGGTCAGAGAGAGGGAGACACAGACTCTGAAACAGGCTCCAGGCTCTGAGCTGGCAGTCAGCACAGAGCCCGACGCAGGGCTCGAACCCACGAACCGCGAGATCATGACCCAAGCGAAAGTCGGACGCTTAACCGACTAAGCCACCCAGGCGCCCCATATACCGTCTGTATTTCTGTCTGGCTGACTCCCTCCTCACTTTTGACCCAGAATCCAGTTAATACAAACTCATCAATTAGCAAGCTCCTGATGTCGTCACTCCGTTGTCTGCCTGCTCCTCTTGTACACATTCCGCCGTCTTTTCTACAAGGTGCTGTGAAGTCCTAGGCCTTCTAGGTCCACTGGGTGGTTGACTTTGCCAGAAAGAGACATGGCTGAGAGGTGTCCTGGCTCAGGAATCCACGCAGGGTCCTGGCACACTCTGCGCCTTCTGTGGGCTTGTGGGTCCCTATTTGCTACTTCTCTACACCTACTTCCCAGAGCCACGCTTACTAGGAGTCAAAGAGCTTCCTTCAACAAGCTACTTCATGATCAATAAGAAACAGATGAGGGGCGCCTGGGTGGCTCAGTCGGTTGAGCACCCAACTTCAGCTCCGGTCATGATCTCGCAGTTTGTGAGTTCAAGCTCCGCTCTGTGGAGCCTGGAGCTTCGTGCTTCGAGCCTGGAGCCTGCATTGGATTCTGCGTCTTCTCTCTCTGCCCCTTCCCCATTCACATTCTGTCTGTCTCTCTCAAAAATTAATAAACATTTAAAAAAGTTAAAAGAAAGAGACAAAAAAAATCATGGAATTATGACCTACTTACTGAACATTGCATAGCAGTTAAAAATGATGGTAACAAAAACCACACAGCACATAGGAAGATGTCCACGCTCTGAGAAGGGGAAAAAAAACCCAGGATAACATTCAGGTCCACTTAGGGTTTGCAAATATTACTGTCAAAACCTCACTTGTACGGGAGAAAATCCAGAAATTATCTGGAATGCAGCCACTGGTGTTATTTTACTTTCCTGACATTCAAAGCACACATTTACGTAAATAAAAATAGGAAGATTCCAGATGCTCCTGCTCTCCTACAATCTTTGGAAAAACCTCACCCCCCAGGGACAAGAACCGAGCATCCAGGAGGGGCCTGGGTGACTCAGTTGGTTAAGTGTCCGACTCTTGGTTTTGACTCAGGTCGTGAGATCAAGCCCCACATCAGGCTCAAAGTGGAACATGGAGCCTGCTTGGGATTCTCTCTCCCTCCCTCCCTCTCTCTCTCTCAAAATAAATAAACACACAAAAAAGAAAAAACTGTCCAATGCAGCAAGCTAGGGGACATCTCTGCTGCAGCCGTGGGCATCTGAGCTGGAAAGGGGGCGGGGGTGGCTGTGTATGAGAAGGCAAAGTGATAAAGTTCCCGACAGCCTTTGCAGAACTTAGCAGAGACCTGCAGGAAGGAGTCGGCTTTGGTTTCATCGAATTCTAGGAGAAACTTGTTTTTCAAAACGATGCCAGTCTGGGAACTTCATCCGCACTGAAAGGTACCACATAGTCAAGACAAGGGGAGGTACCGTGTCATCCAAATTCTTTCCACAGCTCGCTGACCGTGTTCTCCCTGGTGTGACACAGGCTCAGTCACCACTCCAAGTGCTTCTCGGTCTCGAGAAGATTTCCGTATTTTGGGATGAGGAAGAGAGTCACTCTGATCCACTCCTGCCTGGAAATTCAAAATCACTGGGGTGGTCCATTGAGGGGATGCGGTGGGTACCTCGCCCCGGAGAGAAATCTCCCTGGCTGCCTAAACACAGCGCCCCTGGGGAACCTAGGGCCGTGCTTCCAACAGACATGCCCGGAGCGCCCGTGCTGGGCCAAGCTCCGGACTAAGCCACAGGGAAACGCCAACAGACGAGGCCTTTGGCGTTCAAGAACCTCATGGCCCAGAGAGGGGACAAGACATGCAAATCACTGTGGCAATGCTAGCGGCGGGCACTGGCGGGCACAAAGAATGCAGGAGTCCCCACCCGCCTGGAAGGGCACATAAGGAAGTGTCCCTGAAGATGGGCAGCGTTGAAACTGACATGTGCAAGTCCAGTGGGACCAGCTCGGCGATGGGGGCAGAGGAGGGGCGCGCACTCAGGAGACGAGCGGGTTCATGGGAAAAGCAGCAGTGTGGAAGGCTGCAGGGCGTCGGGGTGATGAGGCTTCCTGGTGAGCGTGGGAAGAGCCGAGGCTGCAGGTGGAGAAGAGGCCAGCATGGGAGCTCTTGCAAACGACGCACAAGAATTTTGGGATTCAACAGGTGCAATGCATCCGTGATGTTCAATTCGTATTTATTTTCTCAATGGTACGTGTATGCGTGTGTACTCTTTTGGATGCTTGAGATATCTCATCATCAGTTTAAAAAAACCCATTTGGCTCCTAAAATCAGGCTACATTAAGTGGAAGCTGGTGACCTGCTTTCCAGGTCAGATGGAACGTTCTAGATGGAACGTTTCCATCCAGCGGCTCCTAGATCTGCCACCATTTGAGGTCTTGCTCTTTGCATTCCTGGGCCTCAGGAAATCTGCCAAGAACCTCTCTCCAAGGGACAGGAACCCCTCCCCCAGGTGAGGTCCTGGAGGGGCTGGGCATGTGTCGGGAGGGTGAATCCCTCCACATATGCCCATGCCAGCCCAGGGGCCACAGAATGGCCTGGGGGCCACGGATGGCCACTCAATGGAGTGGCAGACAGGACAGCCCCAGGTACTGAAATTAACTCCGAGTCCCCAAGAGTCACTGAAGAGAAAGAACATCTGTAAAGCATTTAATCAGCTCAACAAAAGTTCACGATTCTTCTTCTTCTTCTGAACAAGTAGAGCGCTGTCCGTCATTAACTGCCAAGATGTTGCCGGGTCTGCCTTTGCACACGAGGCCCGTCTCTGTCACGCTGTGGCCCGCAGATGCTCCTCCAGCCACACAAGGCCATGCCAATCATAGCTGCTAATTAGTAAGCACACCGCATGGGCCAAGCCCCGTGCCGTTCGGCCAGCCACCCACGCAACAGAGCTTTATCCAGCACCTGCTCCACTCTGGGTCCTTTTCTAGAACATTGGGATGCAGACAAAAATAAGTGGTATTCCTATTTCAGAGATAAGGAATTGAGACTCAAATGAATTACTCAACACCTACAAGGCGCCAGGCCTTGTGATAGGCAGCGGGGATACTGCAGTGAATAAAACAAAGAACTCAAACAACAGAGTCAGGTTCAGACCCAGGAGCTGGTTCTGCTGCCCAAAGCTGCCCATCTCCTGCCTGCCCTCGGGTGCACCCATATCCCATCTTACTATGTCCCGCCCCCTACCAATGCTGAGCTCCTGCCACAGTGCCTTTGCTCACACTCCCTCCTTGGCTTGGACAACTGTGCTCATCGTTCCAGGCTCAGCTCGCTTGGAAGCATCTCCAGGGACCCCCTCTTGATGTCAGGAGGCCACTGCGGTCTCCATCTGAGCATCTCCTGCTCGAGCCTGTAACTCCCTTTATCTGGAGTCTTCCCCGTTGAACTGTGAATTCCTCAGGAGGGACAGGCCCAGATCCGATTCATCTCCCTGTCCCCCTGCCCCTATGCCTAGAGCAGTGATGGTGCCCAGTGTACTGGGTGAATGAAAAGATGTACCGCAAGTGAGCCTGGGGAGGCCCAGCTTTCGGGTCGGGGGAGTTAAAGTCATGGGAGGCAGCTGAATGGAGGACAGGGATGGTCCAGCCCAGCCAGCTGGCCCTTACTAGAAAGAGACGGCCTGTGAGAAGAATCTATGGGCAAATGGGCACACCCTCTTACCTGGCTCTCCAAGCAGGGGTCCACCAGGGTAGGCAGGCTGGGCTAGTGTGTGTGTGCTGGGGGTGCTGATTGGGGACTCATGGTGGGGAGACCAAGGAAGGGGTCCTCTGCTCTGAGGCCAGGTCAGAGGGGCCACTCCAGCCCCAGCAGGTCACACTCAGAGCCCCGGACAGAGTGGAACCTACCCTCCCGCTCTGCTCCTATGTGGGAAAGAGCCCGGGTACATCTCCCTGGGCTCAGTTTGGTCATGTGACCAAGGAGAGCAGATGCTAAGGTACAAGGGCCCTCGGCGGACCTCTTTCTTCCCTCACTAAAGAGGCTTGGTTTACTGCGTGTGGAGTAAGGAAAGTTTAAACACTGATTACAAAGAGAAAAACCAGCTCCCTGTACTAACACTTAAAAGTAAATTAATCACTATTTCCCATGCTCAAATGAAAGCACATTTTTTAGTTTTGGGGAAAATTAATTATATAAGCCTAGACTTCCCCATGGAGCCCAAGTCATGAGGTAGCTCTGCGATGAGTTGGCTTAAACCAAGCGGTGAAAACGAGAACTCAGGCTAGTGGTATAGCCCACCAGCCCCACCAGCAACATCGCATCTACCTACCAAGCACCCACTTGGCCATGGACCCCACCTGCCAGTAGACTCCACCCCCATTATCCAGGACCAGCAGGAAATAGGGAAGGAGCCTGGGACTCTAGACATCTAGCTCTGGGTTCCTGACTGGCCCCCAGTGAGCGTGTCACTGAAGCACATGGCCCGCCCCCTCCAGTCCTCATCTGTAATGGACTCAGGATGGACACGAACCGTTGACTTATAACAAGAAACACATGCTTTCCAACAGTTGAGCAAAAAACTTACCAGAAAGGCAACTGAGCAACACCTAACAAAAGTCCATACGCACTGGCTGGCCAACATAGCAGCTCCACTCCTTGGATTCTACCATGAAGTTAACCCCCCAGCTCGACAAAAAATACACCTGCAAATTTATTTATCGAAGCATCATTTGTAAATGCAAAAATAGAAGCAACCTAACTGCCCAGACATAGGGGAGTGGCTCACTAAACTCTGGTACCCACACACAATGGAACACTGTGCTGCTGTAAAGAAAGGAAGCGTGATGTGAACAGATGTGGAGAGAATTCCACAATATACCATCTGGTCAGAAAAGCAAAGAGTGAAAGAGTACTCATGGTATGTTACCCTTCACATAAGAAAGGGTTACAAAATACATAACCTGCTCTTTAGAGGGCAGGAGTCAGATATGGAAGATCTACGGGGGGAGGGAAATAAAGGGGTGGAGGGTTGGGGATGGGATCGGGATGGCAGAGGACATCCGAGTGACCTCCCTTGGAGTAGATCTTTCAGTACAGATCTGACTTCAAAGCACTGTACTGTTCCATGTGGCCTTCATACACCCAGCACACAAAAAATGATTATAACCACCCAAGACGTGAGGGAAACCCAATGCGAAGTACACATACCAATGAATGGACCAAACCAGTACAAATACGTAGCTTACCCACACAGAAGGGGAGGGGGAGAAAAAACACTCACTTCCAAAGAGACTTTGGAAAACAGTATCCTGACCAAACAGTGGAGAGCCAAAGACAAAACACTGAACACAGATACTGTCACCTGGTCACCGACTGGGAAAGTGTTTACCACAGGGGTATGGGTTAGCAATTCGGAACTCATGCATACTTGAATTAAGAAAATACATTTTAGCTACTGAGAATGGTCTCTCCCAATTGGAAAAAGAAGTTACAAATAAGAAAGGTGGAGAAGGGTAACGTGGGGCTGCTGCTATTGGGACTAGAATTTGAGAGCTCAGAGCGGACTCCTGGTTGTCAATGTACACTCAGGTCAGCAGATGCAGAAACACACATGATGTGTTGGTGCACATCCATGTCATCCCAGCTCTTGTCCCCTGAAGGGGCCTAGAAGCAGGGATGCCCCAGGAGCAATGAGCACACTCAGCTCCCAGGCTTTGGTTTCTATGCACCCCGCTTCAGTGCTCCAGGGCTCCTTGGAGAAGTGGCTGATTGCAGGGCTGGGGAAAGGAATACAAAAGATGAGCCTTGAACACCTTGTGATTCGAGAAAGCAAGAATATGCCCCCAGAAAGACCAGAGGGCATGGGCTGGCCAGAGACAGCAGCACAAAACTGAAAGAGATCCTAATATTAGGCTAAGTCTAAAACAATCTGAGCTGGAAAATAATCACTGTTATCAGATTGGAATTCACAGAAGAAATGAAATACCTAGGAGTCTATACTGATAGAAATAAATAATCGTATGCATACATACATGGGGGAGAAGGACTAGTTCTTTCTTACGGTATAATTTCCAAGTAATAAATGCGGGAGGAAAGCAGGAATTAAGAAAATCGCCATTAGGCAAACTTCACGGCAGTAACTGCCGGAGACAAGATCCACTGACAGATGCTAAAACTAAAGAAAAGCAGGGGCGCCTGGGTGGCTCAGTCAGCTAAGCATCCAACTTCGGCTCAGGTCATGATCTTGCAGTTCATGAGTTCAAACTCTGCGTTGGGCTCTGTGTGACAGCTCGGAGCCTGGAGCCTGCTTCGAATTCTGTGTCTCCCCCTCTCTCTGCCCCTCCCCAGCTCATGCTCTGTCTCTCAATAACAAATAAATGATTAAAAAATAAAAATAAAACTAACAGGTGGAAGTTTAAGAAGAAACAGGATTTGCAGAGTCTCAAAGTACCTCCCCCAAGGACTGTGTAGAAAAGATGGGAACTTGACGGTGGAGGAGCCTGGCAGACGCCACGTCGGCCAGCAGTCAAGGGCATCGTCACCGTGACAGGACATGGACACCGTGAACCCCCAGCACGAGGCATGAACAAGGTACAGCATCACCTCTGTGGGGTTCTTGCCCCGAAGGCACACTTCTGGGCCACTCCTGACGAAACCTCAGACAAACCCAAACTACGGGGCATTCTACAAAATAACTAATCGGCACTTTCCAAAAGCACCAAGGGTGTGAGAGACAGGGAAAGTACAAGAAGCCCATCCAGACAGGAAGGGACCAGGTGAGCCCGCTAAAAATAAAGCAATGGGGGGTCCCAATGGGGTCCTGGGGCAGAGAAGGACACGAGCGGAAAACCTGGTGACGTCTGAACAAGGGGTGTGGCTCGGTCGGTCATGTTGTCCAAGGCTCCCTTTCTGGGTCTGCTGACCCCACTCTGGTCACGCGTGCGGAGGACCTGAGGACAAGCGCGGTGAGGAGAACCTTCTGAACCATTTCTATACCTTTCAAGTCTTACTTGGTCTGTTTGTTTAGAAAAAAAGAGGAAACGCTTAAATTCATCACTCAGTTATTCCACTAGCACTCATGCCAACGCACCAGGCCTTTGCTGGGCCCTACTTAGGATTTGTTGCAGTGTGAGTGCTCTGTGGGGGTGGGAGGTGGACAGATGCTAAGGGGTCTCAGATCTGACCCAGAGCTTCCAGGGGCCTTTGGTCACAGGCCTCAGCTTGGTCCTTGGTTACAGAGAGATCCCCAGAACTGAAGGGAACTTCTGGAACATTCTGCCCAATGTCCTCAGCCGGGACTGGAGTCCTGAAAGGAAGGGGTCCAGAGTTGGGCCCTGCGGGGGTTCTCTCCAATTCCCGGCCCCCCCTGCAGACCCTGCCCACCCTGGTTCTCAGAAGCAATTGGGATCCGAGGCCAGCCTCCCTCAGGAGCTGAGTCTAAGGGCCCTGGGTTCCAGTCACTTCAGATTCTGTGTTTGGGAGCTAATACCCAGGCATGGTCAGCACACATCTGTGGCTTTCTTTTTAGGACCAGCCTCTGGCTGTGCAGGCTCTGTGAGTCTCTGTCCCAGAAGCCTGCTTGGCGACCCTGGGTCTGGGCTGTTGACTTCTGTGCCTGTTCCCCATCCTCAGGGACAAGTGTCCTACTCTAGAGCCTTGGCTGCTCTGTTCCTGAGGCTGTGCAGTGGAAGGGAGGGTCAGGCTGTCTGCCTTCCTGAGCCCTGCCTGTGTCTACCTCACCTCTTCCGCCCCTTTGCCCCTTAGATCTCTGCATCTTACGGCCGTGACCACTGCACGGTGCCCCACAAACCCTAAATAGCGACTGGCTTGTCTGGTCTCAGTTTGTGTGCCAGACTGACCTTTCCCCAGCTCCCCAAAGCGGCAGACCCGAGTCTAAGCCAATCACCTCGGCCACGCAGCCCATCTCAAGGTATGTCAGGCCAAGCTCCAGATTTTTCCTAAGGGACTAAGCAGACACGATGTCACAAGGGAGCGAGCCGTCAAACACATTCAGATCCCAGAGAGCCCGCCAAGCCCCTCCTCCCCAGCTGTGGTGATTATAGATCAGAACAAATCTTCTGACATCCTCTCCCATCGAGCGGCAAGCATCTGAGTCCCCTCCCCGTGGGTGACAGCACACAGGGGCGATGGCCTGGGCAGCTGCTGGGCCCAGCCCTAGGAGACTCGCAACGTCTACCTCCTGTCTCTCAGAGCACGCCACTCTGGGGGAAGCCAGTCACCAGGTAAGAAGTCCAAAGACCCCAAGGCTGCCTGCTATGAAGAGGCCCAAGCTCGCCCCCTGGAGAGGAGCGTGGGGCCAAAGGCCAGCCAGCCACCAGACGTCCCAGCGGGGGGCCCTTTGCGCCCCAGCCCCGGCCACCATCTGACTCCACCACAAGATGGGCCCACGTCAGAGCTGCCCAGCTGAGCCCATCCACCTGCAGACCCGCAACAGATACTAACGACTTTCGTCTCAAACGACTAAGTTTCAGATCGGTTTTGTTACATACCAATAGGTAAAAGGACCCCGGCTGAAAGAGGCTTCTGGTTAAGATTCCGAAGGAGAGGTTTTCCTTCTTTAAGCAGAAGCAAGTGCTTCCAGCAAAATCTGATAAGCAGGCAGACAGGGCCTTTTTGGGAACAGCAAAGATTATGAATGTTCTCATTTGCAAAGTGGGGGTCACGATTCTCTGAGGAATCAGATGAGCCTCGTGTGAGCTGGACTGAGGTGGCTACGTCTGGGATAATGTCGCCGTGTGTCACTGTTTGTGTCTATGGGGACGGGGGGGCGGGGGATGGGGGAAGGACCACTGCATGCCAGTTCCGAGTTTTCTGCAGATCCCTGGAATCGAGCAGAGTCTCTGGATTTCAGGGCTGGTCGTCCCTCACACGATGGCCCCGCTGGGCTCTATGCCATCCTCCCTCCCTCCCAGCTCGCCAAGCAGTCTGGGACGCTGGGAAGGCAGTTCGAGGAGCCTCTGGGCTACCGGCCCTTCCTGGGGGTGAGGCGGTGTTCTGAGCACTTCAAATCCACTAGCAATGGATCCTCACAACACGTGAAGAGGGGGTGGTGATATCTTCACAGTTATAAATGAGCGAAGTGGGGCCAGCCAGGTGGAGCGACCGTCCCTGGCAGGTCCCACAGCCAGCAAGGATAAGAACAGGGATTCGAACCCACACATCAGACTGGGCCCATGGCCCCTGGTATGTGATTTCCTGGCAAGCAGCCACAAACCTCCCTTCTTTCATTCCTGGGCCTGTTTCCTCGTCTGCAAAATGTGATAACACTTACCTAATAACTGCAGTGTGGGCTCAATGAGACCTTCACGGTGCCCGATGCACATTTCTCCTCAGCACGCTTAATGACTCATGGTTGCAAATAAAGGATATTTACTAAGGAAATGTGTATTTCTTTTTGTTTTGTTTTTTTCTTCCAAAGATCCACAAGAGAAAGGATAATTTTTCAGGAAATCTCAATTGAAGACCTCGATCAGATCAGAAACAGAAGCTGAATGAGTGTGAAGGAAGATGGACCTCCCTGAGCAATACGGAGGCATCAGCTTTTTTTAAAAAAAAAAAAATGTTTATTTTTGAAAGAAAGAGAGAAAGAGCGAGGTGGCAGCAGGGAGAGGGAAGACCGAGAATCCCAAACAGGCTCCATGCTGTTCCGCACAGAGATCGACATGGAGCTCGATCCCACGAACCGGGAGATCATGACCTGAGCCGAAATCAAGAGTTGGATGCCTAACTGACTGAGCCACCCACACGCCCCAGGGAAGCATCGGTGTTTAGTCTTTCCCCCCAAGGTCCATGGTGAGAGGTCCAAATAGAATATGGAAAGGATGTGGCCAGAAAGTCCTGCCAAGAAACCCCCCCCATGATTCCCCAGTGCCTGTGTGCCCCCACTTCTAAACGCCTCTGGGGAGATTCTAGGGTTCGTAACAGCTCCTGTAATTGAGATTTCTTAGCATTGCCGTCTTGCTGAGCAAATGGCCCAGCTGGCTAGCTGGGGCTCAACAGTGTGTGTTTCATGAATATTTTTCTTTGGAGGGCTGTACCCATCAACATTCCACTTACTCAGGAACATCTGCATTTTAATGTGATTTTTTCCGACACAACCAGACAGCTGGGTGGGTTTTACCCACTGAGGAGATACAACAATCTCATCTCTGCATACAGATCACCCCAACTGTGTTTGTGTCCAGACTGGAAACCGCATCCATCTGAATTGATGGCATTTTTTTTTTTTTTTTTTGGAGAAATGGCTCCTGACATACAGAGAAAAGTCAGGGTTACAGTTTTGATCCAATACTTGTCCAAAACAAACAGGAGGGAAAAAAAATCGTTTCAAATGGATTTTGCTACAAGGTGTCATCACTGAAAAAACACACACCCTGCGGCTCCTGCCTCCCTGTCCAGATTCCTCCTCCTTCCTCTCTCAGTCTTTCCTGCACTTACTAGACCAGCCCCCTTCTACCTTTCTTGAAAAATATCACCCCAGGGCCTTTGCACTTGCTATCTCCTCTATCAGAATTCACGCTGCTCTAACTTCTGTGCTGACTCACAGCACCGAGTCGGCTCAGACCTCCTGTCATCAGGAAAGCCTTGCCGGCCACCCTGTGGGTAAAGGTCTGACACCTTTCATTCTCCATTCACATGCCCTACTTTATTCTCATCGAAGGGCTGATCACAGCCTGAAAGCATATTATTTTTTTCACCACTCCTCCCCACGTTGGAGATAAGCTACACGGACAACAATCTTGTCCTCCGAGGGAGACCCGCCCCCACCCCCGGGGATCCCCTCCCCACTGGGCAAGAACAGAGCACCAAGGGTACTGCAGAAGACAGTCCGTTGTGTTCGAATGAATGCCTAAGTGCCCATTTTCCAGAAGAGGAAGCTGTGGCTCACTGGGGGCAAGTGATCTGTTCACGATGGCATGGCCTGGAGCTGGGGCTTGGTCAACCCCTGCGTTGTCATGGGCCCACGTCTACTGGATTAACTCCTACTCTGTACGCTCGCATAATGTCCTTTTTCTGACTCAATCCAAGCACACTGGCTCCTCTAACATCTCGGCTACCATCTACATGGGGTCCGATGCCCAGAAGACGCACAGAAAATGCTTGCGGAAGGAGGTCGAGATGCATGAGCAGAAAACCCTTCGCCCCCGCTCTTCCCGCCTGGCCCCTCACGGAACTGTCTTGTGCACGACTGCCCACCTTTCTGCTGCACGAATCCCCGCTTCCCATGAGTGGGCTCTTGTCCTCGCCCACAGTGGGCAAGTCCTCAGCCCCGCCAGACAGCAACAGCACCTGCTCATTTGGCCGCTAAGCACAGGCCTCCTGGAGCTTATTTCTTGGATCGCCTCCTACCACGTCCAACATTATATTAGAAAATAAAGGAGAACTGATAAGTAATCACTGAAATAAGGAGAGTCAAAAATCCGCTCTTCAAGGGGCGCCTGGGTGGCTTAGTCGGTTAAGCGTCCGACTTTCGCTTAGGTCATGATCTCGCGGTTCATGGGTTCGAGCCCCGCGTCGGGCTCTGTGCTGACTGCCAGCTCGGAGCCTGGAGCCTGTTTCAGTCTGTGACTCCTTTTCTCGATGACCCTCCCCTGCTCAAGCTGTCTCTCTCTCTCTCTCCTAGAAATAAATAAAACATTTAAAAAAAAATCCGCTCTTCAAAAATAGGTAAAGAATGGGAGGGGAGGGGAGGGGAGGGGAGGGAAGGAAAAGGAAGGAGGGAAGGAAGGGAGGGAGGGAGGAAAGGGAAGGAAAGAAGGAATCACAAAGCACTTGCACAGTGCATGTTCTCATTCCTGTCTCACTGCACCTAAACAGGCCATACTTTCCTTCTGTGAGCCTCTGTCTGCCTGTCCATGAAATGGGAATTTGGGCCAGGTGGGCTGACCCCTTCTACAGGCATGCTGATTCCCTCCCTTCTGCTACCACTGATTAATGCCAACCGTGCTCAGAAATGCAGCAAACTGCTCACCAGGATCTTCACCACCTTGTCATACGCGGTAACCGCTCACACACATTAAGCGCTTACTGTGTCCCCGGCTCTTACCACCCGTCCCAGTTGGCTCGTCTCCTCCCCGGCACAGCCCCGTGCAGGAGGTCGGGACGGCGCCCTGCCTCAGACGAGCAACCCAGGCCTTCTGGTGGCAAATCCCACGCTGCCCGGGGCCCCCACCCACCGGGGCCGGGCCCTGCCCCCTCGCAGGCCCCACTGAGAAGCATGACCCCCTCTGTACACAGAGACTAAGACCCAGCTGAGAGCAGAAACTAGATCTTAACCGCTTCTGCGTCCTCCCCACCCCGGCCCCCGGCCCCGTGCAGCTCTACACTCACGGGAAGATTTCACACACGCTAGTGGAGCAAACGAGAAAAACGAAGGACGGAGACCAACTCCCATAAGCGCCTCAGTCTCAGATCCTGTGTGATCGGAGGGGCTTCCCGAAGCTGGAGGGCTGTTGTAAACGCCCGTAAGTGATTTCGCTGCGTCTTCCCTGCCAAGGCAGAAGGTTGGAAGGAGAAAAGTTCGCAGTAGCAGAAGATGAGGGTGGGTGAGCTAGAGTGCTTCTAGTTAGTGTTTCTTCCACGCTTTCTGTTTTGCAGCTGTCTGGAGTCATACACCTGTTGGAATTGCGTATGCAGGTGGAACCCTCCCCCCAGGACCCAGGGGGCCCTTTTGGGTGTCCGTCCATAGGCAGCCAGGGAGAATCCTGGGCTCCTCACCTAGCATCCCCAATTGGAGGCTCTTCTGTCCCACAAGGGACAAGCCTACGTCTTCACGGGGGGCTGCGGAGAGCCCTTGGCCAAGGACCCTGGACGGGAGAGAAGCAATCATCTGGCGACAGGGCTGCAGGCCCCCTGACGACCCCAGAATCACAAGGAGCTCCAGCAAACCCCGCACGGGGGCAGCCGACACAAGTGGGTGGGAAATCTGAAACCAGTCCAAATGCAAACGAGAGGTCAGTCTGCACCTGCGCGGGGCACGGAGGGCACACGTGGTCTGCTCGCTGGCCAGCTGTGAGACGGCAAGCAGGCCACCCCCCTTTGTGAGCCTCACTGTCCTCATCTTTAAATTGAACTGGAGGAGCGTCTGGGTGGCTCAGTCAGTTAAGCGTCCGACTTCGGCTCAGGTCATGATCTCGCGGTTCGTGGGTTCGAGCCCCGCGTCGGGCTCTGTGCTGACAGCTCAGAGCCTGGAGCCTGTTTCAGATTCTGTGTCTCCCTTTCTCTCTGACCCTCCCCGGCTCATGCTGCCTCTCTCTCTCAGAAATAAATAAAACATTAAAAGAAAATTTAAAAAATAAACACAAAAACTGACCTTAGAGAGGAGGGGAATAATTCATGAATGAAAGGGAACTAACAGAAACTCTAGTATTTCACTATTCAGCATGTTAACAACTATAAAACAAAATGAGATTCTAGGAAAAGGAGCAATTGGAGAGGAAGAAATATGCTCTCAGAAATTAAAAATACTCGTATTAAACATATTTTTTAAAAGTAAACAAACAGGGGAGCTTGGGTGGCTCAGTCGGTTAAGCGTCCGACCTCGGCAGGAGGTCCTGATCTTGCGGTCTGTGAGTTCATGCCCCGCACTGGGCTCTCTGCCATCAGCACAGAGCCCACTTCAGGTCCTCTGCTCACCTCTCTCTCTGCCCCTTTCCCCATTTGTGCGTGCACGCGAAATCTCAGAATAAACAAACTTAAGAAAAAAGCAAACAAGGGGCACCTGGGTGGCTTAGTCGGTTAAGCGTCCGACGTTCGCTTAGGTCATGATCTCGCAGTTCGTGGGTTCGAGCCCCGCGTCGGGCTCTGTGCTGACTGCCAGCTCAGAGCCTGGAGCCTGTTTCAGTCTGTGACTCCCTCTCTCTCTGACCCTCCCCTGCTCACGCTGTCTCTCTCTCTCTCCTAGAAATAAATAAAACATTAAAAAAAAAAAAAAAAAAAAAAGACGGACTGGAAAATGAAGTCAAGAAAATCTAGAATAAACAGCAGTGAAATGAGAAAACAGAAGAATATTGCAGAAGTAGATAGGTCCATTCTGGAAGTTAGAAGAACCAATGAATAAGGGGTTCAGAAATGCAGAATGGGGAAAATGGAGATTTAAAATAAAATAAATAAATGCAGATCTCCCAGAGTTCAAGGTCTCATCTTCAGATTATACTAAGTATCTGGAAAATCAGATGGGGACTCCCCCTAAGATTATTTTTATGTAATATATGAATGCCAAGGATGAAGAAAAATTCCTAAAATCTGCCAGAAAAAAAAAAACAGAAAATGAAAAATCTACAAAGGTCCTAGAATCAGACTTCTCATCAGCAACATGGAAAGCTCCAAAGCCTTCGAAATTCGGAAGGAAAACGATTTTGAACCTGGAAATCTACCTTCAGTGTGAATATAAAATACAGACATTTTCTGACAGTTTACTATCCACGTAGCTTTTCTTAGGAAGCTCCAACTGAGAGAAGTAATGAAGGATGAGCCCAGGATGACCTCTGTGGAGCAGGTGTGCAGAGGAAGTGTACAGTTGGTTCTGGAACAGAGAGGGTCTTGAGGACAACAAATCAAAACTAACACACACACACACACACACACACACACACACACACACACACACCAGTGAGGAGCTCAGCAGAACAGGGTGGTATGAAAAAAGGGAGACTATGATAAAGATAGATAAAGCAAGAAGAAAAAAAGAAAGGCAATTAGAAATTCCAGGAAACACACACACACACACACACACACACTCCTGCATAATCCAAACACCAACGAAACTAACAAATGGCATCATTTTTTTTTTTTTAATTTCTAGGAGAGAGAGAGACAGAGTGAGCAGGGGAGGGTCAGAGAGAGAGGGAGTCACAGACTGAAACAGGCTCCAGGCTCTGAGCTGGCAGTCAGCACAGAGCCCGACGCGGGGCTCGAACTCACGAACGAGATCATGACCTAAGCGAAAGTTGGACGCTTAACCGACTAAGCCACCCAGGCGCCCCAAAATGGCATCATTTTAAGGAAAGGATGGAATACAAGCAAACAATTTATTTGACTCAGTTACGGGACATTTTACCTTGGGCGATCCAGGGGTTGTGAAACTGATCTCTGGAGAAGGAAATGTAATCCCAACACATGGATTAACGTTGCATTAGACATTTCTGATACAGCGATAATTTTACCAACGTCATCTAGCAGTTTTGATTCCTAGAGGCAAGCTCTGCACAAAGCATATGGTAGACAGTTCGAGACAGGATGTAAATATAATCAAGTCCAATGTAGAGTCAACCCTAATGCAAAAGGTGCATAATGCCAAAGCCAAGAGGAAAGGGAAAAACACTAGGACACTAACACTTGTCACAACATGAGGTGACAGAAGCACCCTGAAAGGGTGATGGAAAAAAATTTATTTCAAGATTAAAAAGTAACTGATGGAGGCCCTTTAATAAAAATAAGAATGGGCAGGGGTGCCTGGGTGCCTCAGTTGGTTAAGCGTCAGACTCTTGGTTTCTGCTCAGGTCACGATCTCACAGTTTCTGAGTTCAAGCTCCGTATCGGGCCCTGAACTGGCAGCACCAAACCTGCTTGGCATTCTCTTCCTCCCTCTCTCTCTCTCTCTCTCTCTCTCTCTCTCTGCCCCTCTCTCACTCACACTGTCTCCACCTCTCTCAAAAATAAATAAATAAGCTTAGAAAACTAAGAACGGACAAAGGAGGAGTCAAATCTTCCTTTTTCACTTTAGAGCATCCACAGCTGGGGTGCCCGGGTGACTCAGTTAATTAAATGTCGAACTGCGACTCAGGTTATGATCTTGTGGTTCGTGAATGCAAGCTCCACGTCGGGCTCTGTGCTGACAGCTCAGAGCCTGGAGCCTGCTTCACATTCTGTGTCTCCCTCTCTCTGCGCCCCTCCCCCATCACGCTCTGAGTGTGTGTGTGTCTCTCTCTCCCAAAAATAAACATTAAAAAAATAAAATTAAAAAAAGAACACCCACAGCTATGGCATAAAGGTGACAAATTCCAATCTGGATGTGAATCCCGGCTCATGCAGAAAATGGAAAAGGGTTGCACTGAAGATTAAATGTGTTTATAACATCCGCAGGACAGTGCCTGGCACAAAGTAAGCCCTCAAAACGTATCAGGTATTTTATTACGCCTATCCCTGCCTTACAGCGTGCAAACACTGACTGGGAGAGGACTTGAAATGTTGCGTAAGAAGATATGACACACAGAGCAATTTAAAGAAATTTACGTAACAGTGAACTTGAATCAGGGCATAAAAGTATGGCATATTTTAGAGACTGCTAAGTAAGGCAAGGCGACTTGCACTGGGTTAACAGGTGGCCCAAAAAATATAGGGAGGGGGGAGTTTGGTGAGGAATGCTTCCCAGAAGAACCCAGAAAGAGATTCTGCTCTCTACACTCCCCAAGTGTTTGGTCTCTACCGCTGCATTATACGGACACGATGGAGTATTATTATTTATTATTATTGCAAACAGGATCTGTATACCTTTCGGGGAAGCTGGACACCTTTTAAAAACTTGCAAGCATGCTCACACTGCTTCTCTGGGCTTACATTATGTCGCAGAGGAAAGCAAATACTTGAGGAGGCTCTATGTTTCCGTGAAGAGAGGAACAACAACAGGCTCAGAATGGAGGGCAGAGAGCACAGGGCAGCTCCTGGCTTGACTCTCTGGTCCATCCCGGGTCTTTCCCCAAAGTCCCAGCTTTGTTCTGAGCCAAACAGGGTAGGAGGAACCTCATCCCAGGAGGTGGGGCTGGAAGGAACCTCGGACCCAGAGTCAGGCCTGCATTCATGAATCCCCAGTTCGCTTAGGTAGATCAGCCCAACGTCTATTTCCGGGCTTCTGCCTTAGTTTCCCCACAATGAGGCGAGTCTCTGAGCCGCTTTTCTCCCACTGCCGGCCGCAGAACTCTTCAGGTTGGCTGGGTGTGCCCCCCAAACCCCACGGGTGTGGAGCCGCAGAAAAGACAGTTCAATACCAACGTTGCCACCTGTGGGCCATATGACCTTAGGAATGCTTCTTAACCCCACTGCGCTTCGGTCTTCTCAACAGTATATTAATTCACTTAACACAGACTTTACTAACCACCTGTCGGGGGCCGGGTACCATGCTCGGTGCACGAAGCTCGTGGCATGCCTGCAAAGAACTTAGCAAGGAAGAGGCCACTTTGCGTGGCTGCTCCCAGAAGCAAGCGCTCGGCCTCTGCCAGACGGCTGCCCAGAGGGACAGCCCATGTGGGCGGGGCCAGGAGAAGGGGAGGCTGAGTCACATCTTAATGTGAATGCAGAGCCCGAGCAGAAAAGGGGTCCAGAGGAGCAAACGGCGGGTACAAGGGCTCAAAGGAAAGGCAAAAAGATCTGAAGGAAGTTCCAAAGGTTTGGGGCACAGAGTGGTGTCAGGGAGGTCGGATCAGAGGCTCGGCGAGCCCCTGATGGGACCCTGCAAGGATTCTCAATCGTTGGTCAATGCAGATGAGAATTCCTACTTTGTAGAAAAGTGAGGTTGAGGGAATGGTGACGCAGGGGCAGCAGGTAAATGAGCCCTGGGACCTCGTACTACTGGGCCCTGGGAGTGGGAGCCACCCTGTAAAGCACTCGGACTAGCTGACCTGACCATCCCACTGCCTGGATGCTGGCTGGCTTCATCCTCAGACTGCCCTCCACCCGCACCCCCTACACAGTGCACACGCATGCACACAATCCTGACACACACACACACCGAATGCAGGCACGCTTCACTGGAACCAAGCTCTCCGGACACTCAGCCTGACTGGGGTCCCAGCACGTGTCCCACCAAAGCAAACCCACACGCAAGTCTGTCTTTCTCGCCCCGGGCTTGGCATCCTGCCTCCGTGCGTTAAATCCCTCTGTGTGTCTCTTCCAGGGGAAGACACAGTCCTTGGTCCCGCCCCCCGGCTGCCCTCCTGCGAGGGGCTGAGTGCTACTCGTCCTGGAGACATCGCCCAGAGGCCCCCTCCTCCGGGAAGCCTCCGCGGACCCTCACCTGCTCTCTGGGCTGGTGGTGCGCTCCCCGCACTTACCTGGCTGCCAGCGTTTGCCAGAAGTCTCTAGAAATGTTGCTGTCCGACCCGGCTCCCAGAGTGGGGGCAGGGGACGGGGTGCCTGATCCCGGTCTCAGCTTGGAACAGGTGCACGTGGTGAACCAGCCCGCCCGCAGGGGACGCCACACGGCACCCCACACCGCCCCGACTATACCTGCACCCCGGCCGTACCTCATGCCAACGCCAACTGAGGCTGGCTGAGGGGCCGGCAGCTCCTCTCTGATGAGGTCCTGAAGCTCCGCATCGTGCAGAGAGAAGCAGGTCAATCGTGAGAGGCTTGTTCTTTCCGGCACGGCCTTAGGGACTTTTTTTTTTTTTAACGCAAAAACCGAATAATCTATAGACCCACAGCTCAGCACCTGCAGAAGGTCACTGGCTTGATTCCAAATCTTCTCTCACGGTCAACTGGGAACGGTTTGCACCGAGGGGAAAAAAATGTTTCCATAATCACGATTGCCGCCTGTGGCCTGCATGCTAGGTCCCCGTCTGCTTCACGCCGGCCCCTCACGGGGCTGGAACACGGCTCTCCCTCCCCTGCTCTGCCGCTGCCTCAGGTTAAGGGGGGATGACGGGAGGGGCCCAAGCACCCTGGGCTCCAAACAGGCATGATTTGTCTAAAATGTCTCATTTATTTAAAGTCCCCAACCCCTTGTTCAGATGTGGCTCGTTAACAGGAACCGTGCTGCCTTGTACCCAAGCACAGAAAACAATGACAAAATGTCAGTGGGGTCACCAAGGAGGCCCATTTCCCTCAAACACCCTCAACATATGACAAAAGCAGCTTCCCACTTTAGATCAAGAGGAGGGAGGGCGTCTGTGTACAAGGCTCGGTGTTAGACCCACCACACGCACCACGTCCATAAGGCTGCACCCTGCACCATTTTTTTTAAATTTATTTATTTATTTTTATTTCTAAGAAAGAGAGAGACAGCGTGAGCAGGGGAGGGTCAGAGAGAGAGGGAGACACAAACTCTGAAACAGGCTCCAGGCTCTGAGCTGGCAGTCAGCACAGAGCCCGACGCGGGGCTCGAACCCACGAACCGCGAGATCGTGACCTAAGCGAAAGTCGGACCCTTAACCGACTAAGCCACCCAGGCACCCCCACCCTGCACCATTTTTAAATGATGGGCCAGTGGTGGAGCCAATGGGCCAGCCCTGAGCAGTGTCAGTGGGGAGATTTTAAAATCTGGTGCCCAGGCCCCCATCTCAGACCAGCTGAACCATAATGCCAAGCAAGGGGGCCCAGGCATCAGCATTTTTCGAATGCTCCCAGAATTCCCGCACTCAAGCATGATGCCTCAGGCAACAGGAAGGTCTTCTTATCTTAACTGCACAGCTGCTATGCACCTCTGCTGACGGCTGGGGGCGTCCTGTGGTCTTTCAGAAGCAGCCCCCGCCCTCAGGGGGGATTCACACAGCTTGCGAAATCAGGGGTGAGGGCAGATCCACATCCTCAAAGCTGTAAGGAATTCCTGGGCCCTGAGCTACATCGGATTCTTCTTGGCAACAAAATTTTCCTTAAAGGGCCAGGCAGTCGATACTTCCAGGTCGACTGACTCCCAGGCCGAGCCAGGGCGCTCCAGACCCCCGTCCGCTGAGACTCTGAATCCCCATCCTCTAAACCTAACCCTGCAAGCATGGCTTCTGTGCCCAGTCCCACCTCACCTGCCTCTGTTTCCTCCAGCCCCTGGCAGAAAACCCCCGAACAAAACCTTGAGAGGGTGCCTGTTTCCCTCTCTCTGGGCTCCTGCAGGGAGAACGTTTCTCCACCACACGGGCCACTGGACAGATCGTGCGTTCACTCGCGACAGCAACAAGTTTTCACAGGGGGCCACCTGTGTGGTCCAAACCCAGCGCCCTCTCCCGCGAGCCGTTCCCACCAGGGCCTCACTACTGCCAACCAGCCAGACGCCATCTTTGATTTTACTCTGGTCTTCCATCACGCCCCGACATTTCTTCCTTAAACATCTTCCGGATTCTAACCAGAGCTGGCCTCTCTCAAGGGCATGGTTTTAATTAATATACGCAATCTCCTCAGATCCCACAGCAGCTCTGCAACGTGCACAGAGACTGGCCCACGGGCATCTCAAGAGTCTCCAAGTACCGGCCACATGGTGACTGAATCTGAAAACACATGGCAGCTCCCACGTGTCCCAAACTGTGCTGGAGCAAAGACAGAGATGGCCGGACGTCCCTGCCCTAGAGAGGTCTGCGTCAGGGGGCAGAGGAGAAGGAACCAGACTGGCCCAAATGTCTCAGGTCTGCACCACCTTCCCAGACCCAGCTGTCCCTTGGCCGCCCTGAGGTCAGAATGACCTGAAGGAACAGCGTACCAGGTGCTGTCAGAAGCCCCGGGGAAGGATGCTGTTATCTAGCCAGGGGGGAGGGCGTGCTCCCCAGAACACGCAATGTGCCCAAGCCGCCACCCATTCACCCCTACTTTGGCAGCATCCCAAACAGATGCCAAAGCAGCACAACCCACCCCCATGAGCTCGCAGCACCAATTGTCACAGAACCTTCTGGTTGAGGGCGCGCTCTACTGGGGATCTTCCCCTGGGCAGTCTATCGGTGTGATGGGTTGAATTATGTCTCCTCAAGAAATATGTCCGAGTCTTAACCACTGGTACCTGTGATCGTATACAAAGATAGGATCTTTGCAGACATAATCAAATTATGCTAAGGTCATCCTGGATTGGCACGGGCCCTAAATCCAATGGGTGGGGTCTTTGCAAGAGGAAGGAAAGGGAGGTAAGAGGCAGGCACACAGGCACCCAGGGGGACATATTCACATGAGAAGATGGGGGTGTAGATTACAGAGGTGCAGCCATGAGCCCAGGAGCACCAAGACATTGCTGGCAGCATCCAAAAATCAGGAAGAGGCATGGTACAGGGTCCTTCTAGAACCTTCAGAAGGGGCCAGCACCTTGACTTCAGACTTCTGGCCTCCAGATCAGCAGGAGAGTGCACTTCTTTTGTTTCAAGCTACTCGCTTTGTGGCTCTGTTAATGCAGCCCATAGATGCAGCACTCGGCAAGGACATGTGACAACAGAGAGATGGCATTGGAGAGCCCCTCCCACCTGCACACGTCCTGCATAACCACAGGGATGAAGTCCTCCCAGGTTAAGACTTGGCAGCAGAGAGACCCTGGCCCACTTTCCAGCCCACCTGTGTGACCCTGGGCTCGCTCCCAAGGCAGCCTCGTCTGTCACTTTGCCATTAAGCCCTGCCCCGCTTTCCCAGAGTTGCTAAACTTGACCGTGTCCGTGATAGGAAAACTGATCACGTGAGTTAGGGGACACTTGCAGAAGAGGGTGGAAGTTAACTCTAAAAGCCAGTGTTTTTTGGAGAAGAGAATCAACATAAAGTCCACTCCCGCGGTCACCCCTGCCCTCCCCGCCCCTCCCCCCCATTCCCATATCTTTGGAGGCCAGGAAGGTGATAACAGACAGGGCTCCACTCAAGCTCCACAGACAGCACAGAGGTGGGACCCTCGTATCACTTCCAAATGAGAATGCGTTTTCGGAGATTAGTCAATTTGAGCGTATTTGCACATGCCAAACATTTGCTCTTTCAAAAGTGTTTGCCAGCACTGATTGCTGATTTGTAAATGTTGGTTCAATCTCCACATTGTACTAGGGCTGTCCTTCCAAATCCCAGCCTGGATCATGCAGCTTCCTCGTCGCCCAGCCCTGCTCGGCCCCGACAGGGAAGTCCGGTCGGGGCTCTCCACGCTCACTCAGACCTGTGTCCATGCCTCTTTGCCCGCCCCCCGCTGGATGTCTCCGCCCCGTTCCAGGCCTGCCTAAGCCAACACCCCTTCAGGGAAATTTCCTGAGCACCGCCCCCTCCCTTATGGTCTCTGGACAGCAGATTCCTTCTGCCGAGAGCACCCTCACATCCAGCTTGCCTTTGCTCTCGATGAGGGGCCCCACCCATCTGCCTCAGCTAAAGGAACTCTTTTCTGAGCAGTCAACAACCTGGAATCAAACCTCACTCCTGCTCTCACTGGCTGTGCACCTTCGACGAGACAGGTGACCTCTCTGAGCTGCCTCATCTCCACGTTACAAGGTATAAAAGCAGGAGCACGGGTACCTGGGTGGCTCCGTCGGTGGAGCATCCGACCAGCTCAGGTCCTGACCTCACGGTTCATGGGTTCGAGCCCCACATCGGGCTCTGTGCTGACAGCTCAGAGCCTGGAGCCTGCTTCAGATTCTATGTCTCCCTCTTTCTCTGGCCCTCCCCCACTCATGCTGTCTCTCTCTCTCTCAAAAATAAATAAAAACATTTTTAAAAAATTTTTTAAAAAAAGCAGGAGAAGTGTCCTGTGCAGACTTAGGACTGAACAGTGCATGTCAGGCTCGGTGCCTGGAGCTGACACATGTCAGCCGTTCCCGTTGCTCAAAGTGGACCGTTGTTAGCGCCAAGTCACCCCTGCAGACTCCTTAATGCCCACAGGTCCCCGGACCACATCAGGTCTATGACCAAAGTCTTCATCCTATCTGGCAAAATGAAAAAGCCAACAGCAATGCATGTTGATTGGTTAATTAAACTTAATTAAATCAATTGATTAAACATAACCAATTCTGAAAAATCGAGTATTAGGGTCTTCCTATTTTTTCTTGAGATTTTATTCTTAAGTAATCTCCACACCCAACATGAGGCTCGAACTCATAACTTCGAGATCTAGAATCTCACACTCTGCCGACTGAGCGCACCAGGCACTGCCCTCGTTTTCTCATTATTGTACCATGGTGGGAACACAGGGCAAATTAAAGCTTGGCAATCTCACGCAATTCTTTGATGCAACAAGTTTCCTCACCTCTGTACCTCAAAAGGCTGGCAAGTGCGACCCTAACGTGAAAAGGTGTTGAGGCGCAGTGCAGTGAAGGCGCCCCATCTTCCTCCCCACTCTGCACAACCTTCCTGGGGAACCATCCCAAACCGCCTCTGCAGAAAGCTCACCGGACCACACGACCGCATCTGCTCACCCACAGCTGTTTAGAGGAGAGGAACCACCCCCCCAATCCAGGCCCTCAGTTCCTCTCCAGGGAATCTGGGCCCCCAGCAGGAGTGAGCTGGGAGGTCATGCAGTTGCAGGGCTGAGGCTGCCGCGTGGGAGTGAGCATTATTCGACCGTGTGCTCAGAGAAGCACGCAGAGATGGCCGGGGGGGCGGGGGGGGGCGGGGGGAGGCTGGGGGCAGGGGAGGGCACCTCCAGGTGGTGAGACGCGCACTCCAGGCAGACTGGAAGGAAGGTGTCCTGGCCGCAGAGGATGTTTGTTGCTGTGACCATGTCTCCTTTGTGAAGCCAGACCGCGCTGCTGGCTCTGGGTTCCATGAAATGCCGATTCCTTATTAAAAATCTCCTACTGCTTATAAAATTCATGTGCTGATCTTGCTGTCTCTGTGCCCCTCTAAGTTCCAAAGAGAACAGAAACCCAGCAGGTCCTGATGGCACAGAGCAGGTGCTCAGTGAAGCTTCTGGATGGATGAGGATGATTACAAGCTGGCCGGGGGTGTCTGATTCTTACCCCCCACCCCACGCACACCAGCAGCAGCCTGGGGGAGGGCAGGCAGTGGGGGGCGGGGGGCTCCTCTTTCAAAATTTTCAGAGAAAAATGAAGTGAGGAGTTTCAGAGACAGGCCAGAAGCCAGACAGGGGTGACTGCTCGCCCCTGTTCAAGTCCCTTCTCGTAAGGAAGGTCCACCCCCAGGGAAGGGCCGAGAGAGCAGAGGCCCGGACGCAGCGGGGATGCTCTGCCCAGTGTGGGTACAGCCCAAGGGACACAGACGAGAGCCTGGAGTTCGCAGTCCAGAAGAGGAGAGTGGCCTGCGACGTGGGGACCAGAAGGGAGAATGAAGTAGTGCAAGCCCCGCTCGGGGAGTGACACGAAGCAGGGGGAGGTCGGCGGGGAAGGAGGAAGAGAGACGGCAGCGAGGCAGGGGAGAGAAAAGAGGCAGGGAGGGGAGGTGCGAGCAGACACAGACAGCACCATTGCCCGTGAAGATGCTTCCATTTCTTCTATTTTTTTTTTTTAATACGTATTTATTTATTTTGAGAGAGAAAGCATGCACGCCAGTACGGGAGGAGCAGAGAGAGAGAAAGACAGGGAGAATCCCAAGCAAGCTCCCCAAGGTCAGCATACAGCCTGACTCGGGGCTTGATCTCAGGAACCGCGAGATCATGACCTGAGCTGAAATGAAGAGTCCAACGCAGAGGGGAGCCGAGGCGACTACAGCAGAGTCTGTACCCGCACCTCTGTGAACCGAAGAAGCGGATGCCTGGGCTTACACAGCTACGCTTGCTTCACCTGGCAGGCGGCTGCGAAAGCGGTAGGGGCTTCCTACGAGGCAAGGTGGTCAGTGTTTATACATGTCCGAGGGTGACAGGAAGTGCTCCGAACACCGGGGTCACACTCTACTGCCCACCGCCTACCCCGTGCAAGCTGCCAAGGCGCTCCGTGCTGGCTTAGTGTGCGCTGCAAATACCCCAGCGCTCCCCCCATCAAAAGACAGAGTCCAGATACTTCCAGCGTGGGAGCCTCAGGAACTTGCTTCTAAGCAGCAGGACAAACTAAGCAGCCAGGAGTGACAGTGTGGTCTCGGAGGCCGGGCTGTACCAGGAGGTACAGACAGACACCCAGCCGGCAAAGCCTGCACCACGACACAGGAACCCGGGCTCTCCGGGCCACCGTGCTGGAAAGATGGTGCAGAGAAACTGCACAGAGATCCAAGGAGCTTCCGAAGGCCCCCCAGACCATGTGCGCCTTCCCGGCCTGGGTGCCAGACGTGTGAGCACAGAAGCCTTCGAGAGGATTCCAGCCCCAGCCACAGTCTGAATGCAACCTCATGGGAGGCCTTCAGCAAGAACCAACCAACCTGAGCCCAGGGAGCCCCTAGACTCATGAGCGACAGGAAGATGACTCGTGTTTGAAGCCGCTATTCGGGAGTATTTTATGTGAGGCAAGAAATACTCTCGGAACCTTGGTTTCCTCGTCTGTAAAATGGGAACGATGAAAGCAACTACTTTATCAAGCCGTGGCTCAGATTAAATGAAACAGTCCCTGAAATGTACTTATTTAGCACAGGATCTCCACCGAGAGGAAGCACCGAGTATAGGAAAGCTCTGATTATCTCTCACGGTTATCATCATGGCCATCGTTCAGAGGAGAAATGAGGGCCCGCAAAGACCAACGCAGATCGTCCAAGAATCACACGGTGCAGTAGATGCTCCACAGTCTGACCCTGAGAACAGCCTCAGATAACAACGTGTGCGCTCCCGGCGGCGGCCGTGACCGTAATCACAGTCTCACTGGGGAACGGTCATTCCTGTCTGGGAGGTGCTAGGTCCCTGACCAGAAAAACCAGAGGGACTGAGGTCAGACTGACCTGCCTTCGTCTCGTCAGCCCCTGCCTGCCTGCATGGCTCCCATACCTCGGCACCTGCTATAGCTCGGGTCCCCTCCCTCATCAGTAAGTGCGGTAGTGACATCTATGAAACGCACCAGCAGGCAGGCTGCTTCTTTCCCAGGCCGCAGCAGCGGGGAGACCTCCCAGGATTATTCACCTAATGCGTGTGTTTCCTGAGTGCAGGGGTGAGAGCCGGGGCAAGTCTGCGAACGATCGCCCCACCTTCGGCAGGGCTGTGACAGATGCGTTTTATGAACGGGAACTGCATGCATAATTCTACCTAACAGAGCCTTGAAGGTTTTACTGTTTCGGAGCCGGCCAGCAGGGCTGCCGTCAGCTTCTCTGGCATCTGGGAGCTGCTGCTGATTGAGGGGAGCTCCCGGGGCTGGGCTGGCGTCGAGCAAGTCCCCTCCCACGCTGCACCCCTCGCTCGGCCACGAAGAGGTCTGCAGCTCCTGGTGCCCCAGCAGTTCCGTCCCCGGTGCCGGGGGTGCAGGGAACAACCGTTGTGAAGAGACAGACACACGGACGGTGAGGCCACAGGGTGCTTTGTGCCATACCCACGTACGTCGAGGAGCTTTGAGGGCCAGTGTGACCGGCTTTCCTGGGACATTTGGTGGGGCTTTTTGTGATACTCAGAGCTCCAGGGACCTCAGTCTCCCTTCTTTCCATGACCAGACCCTAAGAACTGTTCTAATTTGATCCAGTTTTTTTTTTTTTTGGAGAGACAGAGAGAGCGAGAGCGAGCACAAACAAGGGAAGGACAGAGAGAGAGGGAGGGAGACACAGAATCTGAAGCAGGCTCCAGGCTCTCAGCTGGCAGCACAGAGCCCGAAGCGGGGCTCAAACTCATGAACTTCAAGATCATGACCCAAGCAGAAGCTGGACACTCAACTCACTGAGCCACCCAGATGTCCCAATATTTTTTAAGTTTACTTATTTGTTTTGAGAAAGTGGGCGAGCATGAGCAGGGGAGGGGCAGAGAGAGAGGGAGAGACAAAGAGAATCCCAAGCAGGCTCGGCACGATCAGCGCATGGCCCAACACAGGGCTTGAACCCATGAACCGTGAGGTCATGACCTGAGCCAAAATAGAGAGTCAGATGCTTAACCGATGGAGCCACCCAGGCATCCCTGATTTGTTCTAATATTGCTCTCTTCCTGCATTAAACATCCAGACAAGCTTCAGAAACCAAAGAAGTGAAGAAACGGTCAGAGCTATATGTGTCATGCCCGGCCCCCTCCGACTCTGACTGCCCAGGCCCCTGGCTCTCGCCCTGGCTTCCGAGACGAAAGGCACAGGAACAAGGAGAAAGCCACGTCCTCTGCGCCCCGTGGGCAAGGCAGAGTGAGTACAAACTGTCCACTGCCACGTGGATGCCTGCCAGCACTGGGTACTGGCCAGCCTCGGAGATCACGGCTGACTCTGGAATGATCTGAAGCCCCGCTGGGCTACAAGCCCACTGTGCAACCTTGGGCCAGTAGCCTCATGTCTCTGGGCCTCGGTGTGCTGACCTATAAATTGGGCCAACAGGAAGGTGGAGATGCATTCCTTCCCGGGCCCTTGTTCTGGGGTGGTGAACTCGCTAGCACACGGCAGCTCCTCTCACTGCCCGAGATGCTTTGCCCTTGGCATGACTTGGCACCCAGCCTGTCCCCAGGAGGGCTCTTTGCCAAGGCCAAACTCCCCAGAAACAGCTAAAAATTTACCCACTGGCCTGTAGAATATGCTTTCTCTCTTTCTCCCTCTCCCTTAGCAATGAGAAAGTGGGGGCAAAGACAGAGGTGAGGTAAGCCTAGTGACCCCTGGAACCTTCTTCCTTGCGTCCCATCTGCCCCACCGGGTCTGCGTGAGTCACCGCCCTGCCGAGCATGATGATTTCAAAGCAAACGGGCATAGCACCCAGAGGCACATGCTTCGGCTCCCGACAGGGACTCCCTTTCCCACCCATTAAGCCCGTTGCTAGGGGGAGCCAGGGAAGGCAGCCGGCCGATGTCTGCCCTGGGCTCTCTCAGCCGTGGATATATGTCTGGGAGCACTGTTTTTAGGCCAGGAGCAGCCTGGATGCGTTTGCAGAGGCACAGGGAGACCCACGGCTCGGTGAATCAGGCTGGGACACTGCCCGCTCCATTTCCTGTTGGCCAGAGTCCACCATGGCCAGGCAGCGAGCGCCTGAGGCAGCAGCTCCCTCACCTTCCCTCCGAGCCCCAGCAGGGTCAGCGAAGCTGGGGTCTGATCAGCAGGGCTGGAGAATCACTCAGTAAATACAGAGAAGTGGACATGGCGAAACTGGAAAAATGGCCTGGAGGTCACAGCCCAGACAAGCATGCTTATATCCACACAGCCCGTCTTCCTGAACACTTCACGTGTCTCCACTGTAACGGAGAAGCTATGGAGGGCGCATGAACCAGGACCACTAGCTGGCTTTTTAGAAGCCACCCTCTCACTCAAACACCTCCCATGGCTCCCCATCACTTTTAAGACACGAAACACTCCTTATCCCAGCATGTAAGACCCACGCCCATCAAGCCAAGACTGATGCATCTGCTTCCGCAGCTGGACACTACAGCCCTCTGCCATGGCTCATTCACCCCTCCCCACCGGCCCAACCTCCGTGACATCTGCTCCTACTTCCCCTCCTGGAATGCCCTTCCGCCTCAGCACTGCTTGACGAGTCGCTATTCATCCTGAGTCGCTATTCATCTCTCAAGGCTGATGTCAGATGCCTCTAGCCTCCTCTGTCCAAACCCATCTTTCCCACCTCTGCCTGCTCAGGCGCACCAGCCAGTCTAGTGAGCTACACGTGGTTACATAACACGGTTCCCGGAGGTCTCAGAGTCGACTGAAGGAACGAGGAACATCTCGTCTACCACCATCTTCCTGCCTGCTGGACTCTCAGTAAAGGCTTGGCCAACGTATACAGAGCAGGAATCTGCAAGAATATCAAAGCTGAGCGTGAAAATTGCCCCCCCCTAGAAGATTCAAGAAGCATCTATAGTGGCCAGGGCCCAGAAGAGTCTGAAGTTTCCATGGCCTTTGCCGTGTTGATACAGTGCTGGGCAGGCTGGCTTCAAGAGGACCCAAACTAGCTCCCTGTACCAACCCCGTAGCCTATCGCCAAGACCCTCTGTAGCTTCCGTATCTCCACCCAGTTATGCACTCGGCTTGCCTCAGAGGCAGACATTCCAGGATGGCCCATCTCTCCCTCCTCTTCACCACGCGATAGGTATTTCTGAGTCCGGTTTTCTGTGCTTACCCGGGCCCCAGGAGCACCATTCCTGAACACCCAGGCCACAGCTCCTCTTCTCTACTGGGAGAAGATAAAGGCCAGAGGAGTAACGTCCAGGCCTCACTGTTCCATCTGTAGCAGAGCCAGGGCAGGCGTCAGAGAGGAAGCCAGGCCAACTCTGGTCCTCTACAGCTGCCGTTTCTCCGGATCATCACAGGGCCTAGACGGTGCCTGGATGTGGCCGGTGTTCTGGAAGTGTTTGTGGAAGGAAGAGGAAGACAGATGGCAGATCACTGGGATAAATGGCTGTGGAAGGAACTGTCCAGCCCCAGGTGGTGAGGAGGAAAAAAATCTAGCCTCTTTCTAGAAACTTCTTCCGGAAGAGATTTCTAGACCCACTTGATAACCCTGACCGGTGACGGGTCACCCTAAAATACGGTGCCCAGCTAAAGCGCTGCTCCTGAAACAGCTTCTACTCTGGTGGAAGGCCCTGGAGATTTGCCCCAGTGAGCTTAATAAGCGCATCCCTCTGTGGGGGTTTATGAAGTAGTGGTGGGTCAGAACACGGCAGCTCCTCAGGGCTGTTCCCCACCCGCCTCATCAGTCCCCAGCTCCCAGGGGATCTTGCAGAGTGAGCACCTGGTAGCTGTGTGGCTTTAGGAATGGTGTGTTAGCAGGGCAGAAGCAAGGGGCAGGAGGCAGGAGAGGTGATCAGACCCAGGGCCAGCTCGTGCAGGGCCCAGGACCTTCCCAAAGTCACTGGCCACTGTCCTTGGGAAGACAGCAAGTACGAGAGAGCTCTGATCAGAAGGGAGTCGTGAGCCAGGGGGCTGCTGCGGAACACACTGTAGAACGCAGAGGGGAAGTGGGAAGGGTGGCGAGGAGAGAGGAGGGCGGCCTGGGTGGAGCTGGGAGGGGACTGGCCGGCAAGAGAGGTGTGCCACAGTCTAAGGATTCTGCAGCAGGAAGGGCCATTAGTGATCAGCCAGCCGTGACAACCAGTGGGTCAAGAATTTCGCTGTGGCTGAGAGAAGAATTATTTGGAGGGTGTTAAAAACACGGATTCTGGTTCTGATTCAACAGGTCTGCAGCAGGGCTCAGGCATCCGTACTTTAGTAAGCTCCCCGGTGCAGGCATGGAGGTGGTCCCCCAAACCCACTGGGGAAAATCCCTGCATGGCCCGGTCCTCGCACTGCCAGCCCAGGAAGCCAAGGGAGGTACAGAGTGGGGCAGAGGATTGTGCCCGGGCGCCCAAGTGACACAGACAGAAGGCAGCCCCGATGGTCAGGCCCGACTATCCCCCAGGGAGAGCCCACACCCCACTGCAATAGCCAAGTCTCCCAGATTTTGAATGAGCTGCTGAAGGGCAGGGGTGCCATCCCAGGGCTCAGGCAGAACCAGAGGATGGCCCGCCAATACAAGGAGACAATGCCAGGCCCCGGGCAGATGGATGGCACAGCGCTGGAACTCCAAGGCGATGTCCTTGGGGGCGGGGCCTGGAGACAACTAGTCCTTAGGTAGAAGCAGCCTCAGTATCTACAGGGAATTTCAGGACCGAAGTAATGCTGATCTCATCAGTAACACTGATCCAAGGGAGTCTCGACATTCCCTTCTAGAAATCAAGTGTACTGTTCCACTCACTCCTGCTTTCTGGGTGGAGAATCCAGGATCCCGACTTTCACTCCTATCCTTAGATTCCCAAGTCGCAAAGCCAGGCTTACTTTTTTAGAAGCGTTCGATAAAGCCTTCTCGGCACATTAGTGAAACCGTACGCATTCATAAATCATTTTCCGCATGTGCCTTAGGCTCTCAAGACACATTCATCCTATTTAAAAATAAGACACTTGTCAATATTGATGATTAAAAAGATGATTGTTGTTACCATCCACTTCATGAATTAAAAGCAATCGAGGATCCTCCGCGGGTCACATCAAGGCCACTATGAACTGAAACAATTCACCTGTGGCAGAACGAAGCGGTGGGCTGGCCGGGATCTCAGTTAGCTGAGCAAGGCTGGAAACCGGGGGTGACCAAAAAACCACGGGGTCCTTGGACATTCCCTACTTGCTTTCCTGCTGCAGGTACTAAGTGCCACACACATCAGCTCATCACAGACCGTTAAGAAACTGAGCCACCTGGGAATACCGTGAACCCCGCCCCCCAAACACCACTGTGGACCCTGTGATTCGAATTTCACTAACAATCACAGGAGCATGTAGCCTGGAAAATGACCAAGACACATCACTCTGCGCCTGCCAGGAGGGCTGGTGAAGGTGGAGGCTTTAGCCCTGTGGCAAGCCATCCCCGTCATTTGCACTCGTCCTAAGCCACAAACACAGACGGCATGAAAACAGCTGAAATTCTTCAGTCAATCTATTCCAGGATTCTCGGTGCTGTAGATGGACGTTCCATCATGTCCACGGCCACGTCCTAAACACTTTTCCTCGTAATCCCTGAGCAAAGGTCACAGACTTCAGGGGCATCTGGGCGGCTCAGTCGGTTAAGCACCTGACTCTTGACTTCGGCTCACGGTCAGTGTTCGAGCCCCGTATCTGGTTCTGCACTGACAACATGGAGCCTGCTTGGGACTCTGTCTCCCCCTCTCTCTCTGCCTTCCCTTGCTTGCTCTCTCTCTCTCTCTCTCAAAAAACACAAATAAACTGGGGCGCCCGGGTGGCTTAGTCGGTTAAGCGTCCGACTTTCGCTTAGGTCATGATCTCGCGGTTCGTGGGTTCGAGCCCCGCGTCGGGCTCTGTGCTGACTGCCAGCTCAGAGCCTGGAGCCTGTTTCAGAGTCTGTCACTCCCTCTCTCTCTGACCCTCCCCTGTTCACGCTGTCTCTCTCTCTCCTAGAAATAAAAAAAAAAAAAAAAAACCACAAATAAACTTAAAAATTTTTTTAACTAAAAAAAATATATAACGTCATGGACTTCCATGTTCTCCTGCCTTATCTCTGATGTCCCTGCGTGGCTGCTCTTGCGCTTTCTGCCATTTAATAGCTGTGTACTAGAAATCTGGCCCAGAGCTGAAAATGCTGGGCATCTGTTCTCTCAAGGTTTGGGGGCAAGGGGTACAGACTCTATGAGTCTCTTGTGGGCCATGCAACATTATTTCTAATTCATCGAATCAAAAAACTGTGCTGGCTGCAGAGGCAGGTGAATCGCAGTGGAGTTTTCCCACACACCATGTATCCTTTTGTTTGTTAATCACCTATCATGAAACCTGAAGCTCTTAGCAGATAAGCAGTTTAGTGATCCAGGGGAGCTAGAGGGAGGGTCGGGTTTGTCCCGACCTCACCCGCATGACTAGGGCAGGGCCAGCGTCCTGGCTGGAAGGATTTTAAGCTGCAGATGAAAAGCAGCAGCCTGGGGGTGGCTGGGAGAACGTGGAGCCAGGTGACTCCGGTGATTCCTTTGCTGTCTGTACATCATGTGTCTGGAACCTCTCATCCTGGGTACGGGTGACACTCATCCAGACCCACAGACCCATCTGCAAAGAACGTACGAATCTGCGTGGACTTCCGCCCACCGCTCGGAGAGCCTGTGATGATAGCAACTCTTTTCAGTGGCTCACAAAGTTCTTCAAAACCTGCATTTCCCCCAAGTCCTGGAAGTTCTTAAAAGCTGCAGGTGAACCTTGAAATTCTGGTATATGTCCCTCCTATTTCCTTCTGGCTTGTTCTTTCGAGAGGATTAACCCGTGTGGCGTCTTGGAGGGGCAGTCACACTCCTCCGGAAGCTTCTGTTACATAACTGATTCTGGAGCCCTTTTAAGAAGTGCAGGCCAGCAACGCCTTCCCACATGTCCCACGTACTAGCATGTGACCCTTTCCCCCAGAACCCTAGGGTGATGCGGGATCTCAAGGGGGCTATTTTAGCCCTCCCCCGAAGAACCACCAACACCAACCCTTTTGGGGTGACACTTGGCTTATATCAGAGTATCTTCTGAACATAATATATCAGACACGCAGTAACAAGGAATCCAATGTCCTGAAACAAATGCCAGTGACTTTGGAAATCTCTGTGGTCAAATCCACCCCCCCAACAGGTCACCCACATCAAATCTCCTGAATGCTTTCTTGGTGCCACAGTGTTATGTAGAAATTTGGAACAAAGGACACAATTTGGTTGCCAGGCACACTGCAGTGATGGCGGAGGTGAGGTGTGGCCCGGGTGACTTAATGTGAAATCCTCCTCGGTTCTGTCATTCACTAACTGCATGAGTCTGAGCACACACTCCAGGTGACACTCTCTCGAGCCCCGGGCTCTCATCTAGAACAGGAGGTTGGTGACATCTGGAGAGGACAACACATTTAAGGACTGCTGGGTCCTTCCCCCACCGTCTCCTGCCTCCTCTCGCACCCTCTGTATCTGCCGATGACTGCAGCTCCGTTAGGAAAGCTGACCTCGGACAGCAGCGCACTTTCAGTGTTGCAAGGAAGCCCTCGCAGAGAATCCGGCAAAAATACCACTGCCAAATCCACGAACGTCTCACCGTCTTTTCAGCTTCAGTTGAGTTCAAGGCTCTAATTAAAGTACTTTCCATTTTCAAAACAACTGCAAACAGTAATTACACACTTCCCCTCCTTACCTTCCAGGAACGGCCTGAGACCGAGGCAGAAGCTCGGAGTCCCCAGGACCTTGAGTTACACAGACAGAATGACGTATTCTTCCTACTCCAGTGACCCAAAGTATCTGAAGGCTCCTGCCACATGGACCCCGGAGAGGGTCACAACTCACTCTAGATTTTTCAGACACATACCAAGATGTTACCCCGCAAGGGATCCCGATCAGGAAGCTGGCATCATTGTTTAGGGAGAAAGCCCTGTCATCACATGTTCAGAGCAGAGTCCCCACTTAGGGTAATAAACAGCGTGTTTTACAATGACCAGTTCTCCTCACTGTTTATATGATGTCTAAATGAAGATGTTATGTAACTTTAAAGTACGGAGCATTCCAGAGCTATTAATGACCGGCTGCATCCGTATCCAAGGACTCTTCAAGCTTAGAGTTGGAGAGATCGCCTCTTAGTAACACACACACACACACACACACGGACAGGCATATGCAGACACACACAAACATACAAACATACACACTGCTTGCAGGTGCCTGAACTGAGGCCTCAAGAACAGGAAGAACGGGTCCAAAGTCACAGAGCCAACCAACAACAGAGTCAGGAACAAATCGCGGGTTTCCTGGACCGTGGGGATGTTCCTTTCATCTGAGCTTCCCACAGGTACCTCTGTCCATCCCTAACGTTGCACCCACCTCTAGCACTTGAACTGGGTTCTCGGGATGCTGGGCATGTCAGCTCGGAGCAAGAATTCAGGGTCTAGATCCCAGTTCAGAGTCCGGATGCCAACAAAGAAAGCCTCGTTGTTGTTACGCGTTTATGATACACACCCATCCTGTCATCCCAAAAGAAATTGAAGGCACCTGAAATATATCTGCACACGAGGCCATTATATGTAGAGTGTGCCTGAGCTCGGCTTTAGAGATCTTCCCTCCCCCCAAAAAAAGGTGAGTTGAAGACAAACCCAAAATTCAAAAGGGAGAATTTATTCCTCATTGTACATTTTCATGCTGGGGGTGGGGAGCAAAAATAAAGGGGGGGAAGAATCGACAAATTATAAACGAAACTATCGGGAACAGGAGTACTGTCTTATGTGTGTGAGCTGGCTTCAGACAGCAAGTATCATATATGACATAAAAACTGTCCTTTCATAATTACATTAGCATTTTCAAAAGTAACTCAATGAAGATGGTTTCTTCACGTTCATTTTTATTCAAAGCCTGACCAGTTAGCCACGAGGAGCCGAGGCACGAAGGCTGGGAGATGGATACGCCCACGGGACACGCATTGCTTGCTGCTTGCAGACCCTCTGAGCAAGTCGCAAAGAAAGCTTTGCTCCGGTTTTGTGAATTTCAAACAGTTACAAAACCTCCTGGAGGCTTAGTTACTGGGAAAAAGGTGAGGCATATGCCCATTTCACTGGGATTCAGTAATACTTGAAAGGGTCATTAATCCACATCTTTTAAAAGACCTATGACAACCCCATTAAGGGCTCATGGGTCAAGTTGATGGATTTAGCTGCCAACAGGCGGGCGTACGTCAGGGTCTCAGCTAACAATGGAGTGGGGGGAATCTAACCATCCCTTCACTGGCACAACTAATTGTTTAGGTTGAAAAAGCTTTACCTACTCAACTATAATGGATTCTTTCCGGAAGGAAAGCTCACCAGCTTGCTACTTTCTAGCCAGCTGGACATCTAATTGACGCACCGTTATTTCATCAGTTCCTAGAGGCCAATGCCACTTCTCCCAGTGAAAAGCCTAACCTCTCCCATAACCTCAGTCTGGCACCGTGGGATGTTTTATAGCCACCATGCTTTAGACCAGTAATTAATCCACCAAAGCACCACTCAACCTTCCCTTCTTTGGGTGGAACCCTAATCTTGCGGCTCCCCACTTCAACCACATCCTCTTCCTGGGCAGCCACAGTCTATCAGTGCAGAACTATCCATCCAAACGCATGTGTCTGAGGAGCTCACGTGCCCTGGCTCAGGCCAGTAACCCACTCTTCTCCCGCTCACAGAAGTGTTTCGTTGGAAAGGCACTGAGATATCATCCAGTGGGACTCTGCGAATCGGGAAACTGAGGTTCCTTGCCGCCAAGGACTTTCCCAACACCAACTCGGAAACTATAGATGACATGACAGCCAAGCTTAGCACCTAGAGACTCAATTGATTAAATAAGCCGCTCAGACCAGGACCAAAGGATTCCATGTGGATTCCCCCTTCCAGTGCTGACCTAAGGACACTGAAGCCAACAGTGAAAAGCTGCAAGCCGGTGACCTGGGAACAAGCAGAGGGTCCCATGTCTACGTTAATCGCCCGCCCCTTTTCTTCTAGGCTAGAAAGTGTGAAGTTCTGCTGAAAGGCAGGGTTAGCAAGCATGAGCCTGAATAGAATTTCTGGTAGGATCCGTTCCTGAACAGTGGCCATCTGGGATCAGCCCCAGTGATCAGCCCCTGTTAAGTAACCATCTCCAAGACTTACACAACCAGGAGAAGGTAGCCTTGAGGAGCCCTCACTCGTAGAAAGGTTTAGGTCACAGCTTCTGAGGCTGACCATGTGCGGGCCGGCACAGCCTCAAGGGGACTCCGGAGAGGACCCAAACACTACCCTTTGCACCCTTGAAGAGGCCTGGGAGAAGCAGTACTGCAGAAAGGAAAGCTCCCAAAGGAACATTTTATTCTCCCCCCTTAACTGAGAGAAGTAACCTTCTGTTTACAATTCACATTAGGCGTTAGCAGCCAGATGACGGAGGAACGGACAAAAATTAAACGCTACCAGCATACGCTACCAGCAATGTACTTCACCCAAGCAGATACTCACTGGCACCAAGTATTTCCACACACATGCAACGATTCCAGAAAAGAGGCGTTAGTAGAACTGGGACAAGCGTATTTGCTACAAAGGGGATCAGCCTGGTGGAGAAGCCGGTTTCCAATCCTGGTCTCTCACAAGCTGGCCCTGTGACCTTGATTAAGTCATTCGACCTCTCTGAGCCTCAGTTTCCAAATCCGAGCCATGGAGGAAGGGGAATCGACTTCCTTGGGTGTTTTTGAGGCACATTACCCAGCTCGGCTAGGACACCCATTACGTAGTTACTATATAGGAGTCGTCTCCCTCCACAAATGAGTCTCCCCCCACCCGGGAGTCTGAACCAAGATGCATATATCCTTATCTGGACCAAACAGGTCTCCCGCCTGCGTGTCAAGCCCGCATCTGCCTCCCCGATGGCAGAGCCGGTCAGCCTCCCAAGGAGGCTTTGAGAGTGGGGGGAATGGAGGGGTTCAATCGGAAGCCCCGCAGACTTCCAGGCTCTCGGTGGGGGCCAGTAAAGGGGCTCAGAGGCGGCCTCCCGACCAGTAAGGGCTTTGTTCCCGAGGCGGAGGGCCTGGCTTACCGAGCAGCGCATCCGGAAGCGGGCGGGGGGCGCGCGGGGCACGCAGCAGAGCCACAGCCGGGCCCGGGGCGCCGGAGCCGAAGGAAGGCGAAGAGGAAGAAGAGGAGGAGGAGGAGGAGGAGGAGCAGGCTGCCACGGGCTCCTTCCTCATTCTCCCGGGCAGCGCTGACCCGCTGGCCGCCGCCGGCTGGAGCCGTCCGCCGGGCGCCGGACCCCGCGCGCGCCGCTCATGTCCCCGTCAGCCGCTGGCGAGGTGTGCGCGCAGCCGGGTCGTCTCCGGGCGGCGCCCCGCGGCTCCTCCTGCCCCGCGCAGGGGCTCGGCGGGAGGACCTCGGAGAGGCAGCGCGGAGGGAAAGAGAGAAAGAGAGCGTGAGAGCTCGCAGACCTGTACCCCGCGCCCGCCCCACCCACCGTGCCGCTGCGCCCCGCGCCGTGCGCCCGGCGGGCCGCCGAGCCCCAGAAACTTTAGCACATGTCCGGTCTGCGGCCTCGGTGGCGGGAGCCGCCGGCTTCTCCCCCGCCCCCCACCCCCTCCGACACTCCCTCCCGGTCCCGCCCCGGCCCCCGAACCCACCTTACCAGCAGCGACGGCGATCGGGGCGGTGGGGCGCCCACCCGGCCGCGCGCAGAGCGGTGCGCACCGGCTGTAAAGGAGGAGGGGGTCGGCGGTGTTGGGGTCCCCGCGAGGGAGGGGCACCTAGGCGGTGGCGATCCGCGCCGGTTAAGGTATCGTGGGGGGTGGGAGGCTGCGGGCGAGTCGGGGACTGCAGCCCGGATGCGGGAGGGTCCGTGAGCCCCCGCCCGCGCCCCGCGGCGCGGCTGCTGACGGCGCGCGCGGGCTTCCCCGGCCGCGGGTCTGCGGAGCCGGCCCCGTTACCTAGCGACTCGCTCCGGGGAGCCCACGCCGACGCGCGCCACGAACTGGGCTGCGGCAGCCGGAGGGAAGGGAGGGGAGGGGGAGCGGGGAGGGGTGAGGGAGAGGGCGGGCGGCTGCGGCCGGAGCTCCTCCCTCTCACCGCCTCCCCTTCAGCGCTGGGGAGGGGTCCCCGGGGAAGAAGCGGCCTCGGCCGGGCCGGGGCAGTTGGGGGCCGGCGCCCGGCGGGAAGCGGATGCGGAAGGCACGGAGATGCTCCTTCCGCCTCACTGGGGACGCAGCAGCAGGTGGCGGCGGCGTGGCCGGCTGAGGCCCGGCGCCCATGGGCGCGCGGGGATGGGCCCGGCCCGGGCGCGAGCGCGACGAGTGTGGCTGTGGGCGCGTGGGTGTGTGTGACAAGCTCCCACCCACGTGGCGTACATGGGACCTGAGGACGCGAGTGAGGGAGGAGCCTCCTCCTTCCTCGGTCTCCCTCCCTCCTTCCTGGACACTCCGCTCCTGCTATGACTGCCTTTCATCATGGAAGTACAGGTCGCTCAGCTCCGTGCTCTGAGCTCCTCCTACCTTCTGAGAACTGGAAGTCGGGGACAGCTGCCTCGAGATCAAGCCTCCGCCACCATCGCCCCTCCCTGGCCCTAGGGGATGCCTCCCCACCCCACCTCCCCTGTCTCCTTGCCCGCCTCCAGAGTCCCTGTAACCTGCCCCAGGGTACCTTCCTGTTTCGGCATTTGGGGCCTCTCAGACTGGGGTTCACATTCAGGCCCTTTCAGTTGTCTGCCGTATGTACGATGCTCCTTAAGTTATTTAACATAATCGCTAAAATGGAGTGCTTGTCCTCAAAAGTCCCTAGCTGAGGACCAGCATCTACGGTGCTCCATGAGTGAGCGTGTCTTTGCTGGAAGATTTGCAGCCTGTCTCTTGATCCTCTGGGACCTCCCCAAAATACACCCCAACACCCAGGAAACGGTGCTGTGACATATGGAGCCTATTCTAGTGGGCAGGGACTCCTGCTTTTACAGATGAGAGAGGTCACTTGCCCAGATCCACTGGGTGCTTCAAGGCAGAGCTGGGCCCAGAAGCCAGGCTTCCTGGTTCCCAGGGTCTCAATACCCCACCACTGCCCCGTCTTCAACAGGCTGGTAATAGGAACCGCCTCACCCACAGGACCAAGCTCCTGGCCCTCCCCCACCCGGCTCTCCTCTCTTCCTGTGTGAGATGGAAGCAGAGGATGGACCCTGCAGAGGACGGAGGGATCCTACCTACCCAAGAACAACGCATACCCCAGCTGTGGGTCTCCACGGTGCAGATCCCCCCAAGGGGGTTTGGGGAGTAGCAGGACCAGTGACAGGATACTTCCTCCAATCATCATGATCATCACCCCCATCATCATCACCACCATCATCATCATCATCATCACCACCATCATCATCATCATTGAGATGCTATAACTCATATTGAAAAACCCTGCAAACCCAACCAAACAGAAACCTGTCTCTTAAGAAACTGAAGTCAGAGGCAGCACTTTTCTGGGAAAACCACTTTGCAACTCAGCCCAAGTGCAAAAGTAGAGATGTGACGTTTTCTAGAGAAATTGGAAGCAACACCCTTTAATCCTCTGAGTCCCCAGCCAGATTTTATGGTCGCCGGCAGCCAGGGAGCTGGCCTATGGGAACTCTATAGGAAGAGTGGTTTCCTGGTGCCCTGGCGGCAGCTGGCTCCCTCCTTAGCACAGACTTCCCGATGTGTAGGTGGAACTGATCCCTAACTTGGGCAGAGAACCCAGTGCTTACGGCACACGAAACCTCAGAGCTCGTTTTCCGCGTGCAGCGGGTATCTGGGCCCTACTATTCTGGGAAACAAGGCGGCCCGTGGGGAAATGTGATTTGACGGCACACGCATCTCGTTCACAGGACGCAAAGATTTGAAAACTGCTAGCTGATGCTGTAGCCAAAGCCAGCATGTTCATCCTTTACCGTGTGTGCGTGAGGTGGGACAAGGAGGCAGCAGGTACCGCTTTCCCTATTTTGCCATGTCATTCCCCGTGCTCTTCTCCGTAGAGGTGGGGAGTTCGTGAGCATTGAGATCAAGGAGGCCCAAGAATCCCTAGGGCACATCTTTCCAAGATGTCCACCTGCAATGCAGTGGGGGAACACGTCCCCAAATTTGCAAGTGGCTTCCACACTGCTAGGCACTAGGGATGCAAAGATGCATTAGAGAAGCCCTCTGTCTTCTGGGTCCTTCTAGGGACATTTATGGGGGGCGAAAACCATGCAGATACTCCAGGTACCCAGTGCTTTGTCTACAAGAGCTCATTTTGACGTCCCCAAAGCATGTAACGTAGGTCCGTTATCCCTTCCTCGAGGGAAGCTTTAAAGGCTTACATGGGTTCCCTAAAGTCACACAGGTGGCAAATGACAGACTTGCAAGTTGTAAGCTGGTCTCCCTGACGCCAAAGCCCACGTTCCTAGCCATTACCCCATTTTGTCTACCAGGCTAAAGGAAAATAGGGGCAATGAAAACATAGAAAGTGCCTATCCGACGTTTAGGATTACAAATGACACGTGTGTGTAAAGTCCCTAGGAGAACAGGGCCCCAGCCTGCAGGCAGCCAGATTCCCACCTGATCTCCCATCACCCCTGGGGACAATGGGGTCATGATGCCTGCCAGCCAGCCTCAGCCCTTGCAAGGCCACTGTGAGGGACATAGTCCACCACAAGGGGCACTGCGTGTGAGGCAAGGCTTGGTGACCTGTAACAGATGCATAGCACGCACGGAGGCCTGACTAGTTCACCCATTCACAGATTTTCTTCCCCAGCTCAGCCATTCGTTTGTACACTCATTCACTGATAAGCGTGTATTGAGCACTTACTATGTGCCCAGCACTCTGTTGGTTCTAAGCATTGAGCCATGAACACACAGCGGCGGCCCCTGCCCTCATGTCACTCATAGTCTAACGGGGACAGACCAGTCAGCAGGACGTGTAGCAAGACCGAGGTAGGGGGGTGGTCAGCGCTGTGGTGCCTGGTGGCTGCGTGGTCATGAGAGGGACCCTTCCCTGGATTTTGGAGATGAGGGAGGGCTTCCTGGTGGGGAATTTTCTAAGATGAGTGGGAATGAGCCAAGTGGAAGGGACTGGGGAGGGGGAGGAGAACTGAGGAAGCAGGGAATGTTGCATGTACAGGGATTACACTTGGCGGGGACTGCAGGTGAATGGTGGGGCACTCCAGGCACGGAAAGGGAAGGCCTGCTGAGCAAAGTCAAACCTAGTTGTAACTCATAGACTAGGACAAGTATGGGTCTCCAGCCAGATAAGCCTTTGATGTGGGGGGGGGGGGGAAGTGGGGTCTAGGAGGGAGGAAGGAAGGAATTCCTTAGAAATGGTTCAGAAAAGGGGCGCCTGGGTGGCTCAGTCAGTGAAGCATCTGACTTTGGCTCAGGTCATGATCTCACAGTTCATGAATTCAAGCCCCACATCAGGCTCTGTGCTGACAGCTCAGAGCCTGGACCCTGCTTCAGATTCCATGTCTCCCTCTCTCTGCCCCTTTCCTGCTCATTGTCTCTCTCTCTCTCTCTCTCTCTCTCTCTCTCTCTCTCTCTCTCTCTCTCTCTCTCTCCCTCCCCCAAAATAAACACTAAAATTTTTTTTAAAATAAAAATGGGTATCTCTGGGCTGCCTGGGCAGCTCAATTGGTTTAGCATATGACTCTTGATTTCTACTCAGGTCATGATTGCAGGGTTGTGAGATTGATCTCCACATCAGGCTCAACGCTGAGCATGGAGCCTGCTTAAGATATCTCTCTCTCTCTCTCTCTCTCTCTCTCTCTCTCTCTCTCTCTCCCCACCTATGCTTCTCTCCCCCAATTGCAAGTGCTCTCTCTCTAAAATAAAATTAAAATAATTTTAAAATAAATAAAATAAAAATAGGTATCTCAGCTTATTAAGTACTTCCCAGTTGTTTGTAGTGCTTTACAGTCCAGAGCTTTCCACATCCCATGTCTCACTGGCCCTCATCACGTACAAGGGAGTTTGGTCAAGACAGTCCCTCAACCTCAAAGCTGATATTTAGTGGACCCCACAACTTGAACCTAGGGCTTCCATGGGCTGGGCTGGTCCTGATAATCCCTAACAATTTCATAGGACTCTCTAAGTTTGACCAAGCACGCCTGCCTCCCGCGGTCCCCGTCACCTGACTTGTTAGTATCTCCAGCTCAAAGGAAGAAAATGCCAGCCCCCTGGTCAGCAAGGGTCAGAGGGGGGATTCGCTGGTTTCATGTGGAGGAGGTGTGGCCTCTGGGCTGAGTGGCAGTGTGAACCATCTGCATTCTGCTAACAAGGCCACCTGGGTGAGGGACAGAGCCTAGGTAGGGGACGACACAAAGGGCAGGTGGAATGAAATGAAGAGGCCTCGAGCACCATGTTTGTGTAGGAAAGGAGGCTTTGGGGTCTGAAATCTTCCTTAATGACCCCCATATTTCAGTAGTTATCAAAATAAGATAAGCCAGGTGAGCACACTCAGGAGGGGGCGAGAGACTTGGCCAGGACAAGCTGAGGACAGTCGAGAAACGGGAGACAAGGAAACACATAACTTGGAAAGAGGGTGTCATCATTTCCAAAAGCCGAAGGGTTTCCTTATCGGAGATGGTTTCATCAGCGCTTAGGTGTGGCCCCAGAAGGTTGATCTAGGCTGCCGGGAGACAGGGGCTTCTTGGGGACAAAGGAGAATAACACTTAAGAGAGCAACGATGGGCAAAAATCCCGCCCACTGGCTTCTTGTGTCAATCAAGATTTGCCCGAATACAGCCTGCCCATTCATTCACATATTGTCTATGATGCTTTCCTGCTACAAGGGCAGGGTCGAGTATTTATTACAGAGACTGTGTATGGCTTGCTAAGCCTGAAGTATTTAGGGTCGGGCCTTCACAGAGCGGCTTGCCAAACCCTGAATTAGAACAACCCAAATTCCAAACAGGCTGCCTCATTCGGTGGTGAGTTTCCCATCACTCATAGTCTTCGAGCAAAAGCTGAAGTCCTTTGAGGCCTGTGGCTCAGTTGGCTAAGCGTCCGACTTCTGCTCAGCTCGTCATCTCATTGTTTGTGAATCTGAGACCTGTGTTGAGCTCTGTGCTGACGGTTCGGAGCCTGGAGTCAGCTTCGGATTCTGTGTCTTCCTCTCTCTCTGCCCCCCCTCCCCCATGCTTTCTCTCTCTCTCTCAAAACTAAATAAACATTTAAAAAAAAAAAGCTGAAGTCCTGCTACACGGTGATGTTGCAAAGTGCCCAGTGACCTTTAAAGTCCCTTTGAGATGGTAAGAGTCCAGGAGTTAATGACTCAAATGATTCAATTAATTATTCAAATTTCTGCATTGCCTGCCAATCAAGGTAGTCGCAACTACAGCTAACTAAACAGCTTCAGTAGGATCTCAGGTGTATAGTTTTCACCCCTGAACCTTAAGCCCATGAAAGAGAGTGATAGCTTTCTCTGCTTGTTTAATATGAGATGGAGGATGTGCAAATTCAGGCAATCCCAACATCCAGCGAACATCTGCTGGAAATCTCCCTTGTTTTAAAGAAAAAAGTATATTTATTTATATTGAGAGAGAGAGAGCACACATGAGCGCAAGCAGGGGAAGGGCAGAGAGAGAAGGAGAGAGAATCTCAAGCAGTGACAATGCAGAACAGAATACGAAGCTCGAAGTCACAAACTCCAGGATCATGACCTGAGCCCAAACCAAGAGTCAGATGCTTAACCAACTGAGCCATCCAGGTGCCCCTGCTGGAAACCTTCTTACATCCAAGCCTCTTCTACTGGGAAAGACGCAATCACGTGTAAACTCAATGATAAATAGCCACGAGGGTGGTTTCTAGGCCGCCAGTATGCCATGAGGCTCACACATGACCGTGTGTTTCAGGTATTAGGTATAAGCTAAGTTAGCTTCATTAGGCTTCTGTTGGGGTCTCTAGGGATATCATTCAGCAAACCCAGTGCCAGACCTTGAACTGGGCAGAGCATCTGCCCTTGAAGAGCTATTTGCCTAGGCACCGGTTTGCTTGGCCAGAATGTGATGAGAACCTGGTAGATCCCAAAGGCTGGGAGAGACTTCCTCAGCCAGGTGCATTTATCCAGCAAAGCAACATTGCTGCTCAGCGCTATTAGCAGAGAGTTGCTTTCTTTCCAAGTGGGATTGCAAAGAAAAGCAAAATCGTCTCTTTAAAGAAAAATGAAGGTCATGGCCATTTCTCCATCTTTTCCTTTGCCTCACCCGGGCCGCATACAAACAGGTTCAAGTTGCCCACCCCAGCTCATCTAGCAAACACTATCATGGAAACCAAGGAAAATTCTCCCATGCAGTAATCCACAGGGCGCATGAAGAAGCAAAGACCTTCCAACCAGAAAAGGAAAAGGTCTCCTTATGAGTAGCCCCAGCAAGCCCGAATTGGTGAAATACTGTCCCTAGTGCCTGCATGAAGGACTGCGTCCCTGATCCTAAGTGATTCACACCGTGGTGAATTCCAGGCACTGATTTTCCTAAAGCCATCATTGCTTTGAGTTATTCCTTTCTCCTATCACAGTATAAAGGCAGCAGCCTGTTTTACATTTCTACATTTCATATTTTTTCTTTTGCTGCTTTCGTTTCCAGGTGACAGATAATCAAGGTATTTGGTTGCAGGCTTCCCTTGGCAAAGCTCCCCCGCTGACAGACACCCCTAAGCGTTTTTCTCCTGAGAAGCATTCAGATATTATTCAGGCCCTGACGGGTCCGTTCTCAGATGCTTCATCAAGCTCAAAACCCATCTCAACCAGTTATGCTAGCTCTCCAGCTAGAGGAAGTCTTGATGTTGCCGTGTTTACACAGAATTTAAGAAGACCATATAGAATGCTGGGGACCTCCACCCGGCGATAAACAAAGCAGCACTGAGCAAAACGTTCTAAATGTTCCACGCAGTCACGGGGATCCCCAAAGCTGGTTACTCCTTGGTCCTCCCTTCCTATTTGTGATGTGTGATATGGATGCTCTAAAGTCAGTGCTTACGCCTCCCCTCTAAGCCTCTCTTTCAAACCACAGAGCACCTGACTCTTTTAACTTGGGTTTATTTTTGTCATCTCTCCCAGCCATAGCTTGGGCAGCATTTAATTCTTAAATGAGAGTTAATCCCTGTGTGTGTGTGTGTGTGTGTGTGTGTGTGTGTGTGTGTAAACAACAACTTACAATGCAGGGGGCAAGGGAATAATAGCCAGGTCCCCAGTTAATTACAAATGAAATGATTCTCAGATACTTTCTTGATAATTACCTGGTGTCAGCATGCTTCGTTTCAGCTCCCAAGGTAGAATTGGGAAGTATTGTTAAATTAATGGCTCTGTGTACATTCAGGTACAGACTGCCTTCTTCCAACGGTTAATATTAATGTAGTAATTCAGTTCTGCCGAGAGATCTTCCCATAAAATAGACGTTTACCTAAAACTACTAAAAATGCAAAGGTTGTTGAAGTCAGTCATTCCTCCTTAGTCTCAACTATCCATAATGTCAATTGCTCTAAAAACTGACAAATATTCTCTGATGACAGGGAAGCCACGGTAACGAAAAGGTAACATGCCACAGAAGTGATCTACGGTCAGAGACTGTTTCTCGAACCCGCCCCCCAAACACACAGCCAGTTAGGCGTGTCATCTGCTAACATTAAACAGACTGTCACACTGTCTCCTCAGTCGCGTGTAAAGAATGAAGCCCCTGACTGCAAAGGAGACAGAAGGTTCCCCTCCTTGACTTTCCAGTCAAGGTCCTTGCTAAGATTTTCATTTGTTCCAACAAATTGGCCAGAGGCTGATTTGCCTCTTGAGACTCTGCATAGGATCAAGTCCAGTCGGAGGAAGCTGGCTTCCCTGCACTTGGGTGTCCTCTAGACAAATAAGTGAATAAAGAGGGAGGGGCTTTGAGTTGCTTATGAAAAGTAACATCTCCTAAAACACTAGGATGTGGAATTGCTAGGGTGGTTACATTAATAAGCCATCCAGGAAAATGTCCAAAGATGTTTCATTGAGTTAGGAAGACTTTAAGTAGGAATATCAGGAGATGCAAATCTCTGCGATAATGTCTTCGACATCGTCGCCATCATCACCTTCCCTGCCAGCATTCATTGGACCTTACTCTGTGCCAGGCACTTTCATGTACATTATTTACACCTAAAATGTACAGAAATACTGCAAGTACAGATCGTAACCCCCATTTTGCAGATGAAGAAGCGGCAGCCCCCAAAAGCCCAAGGTTCTTTTTAATCTTCAAAAATCGAAACTTTGCTGATGGATACTTCAAACTGTTAGAAGTCATTAACTTAAAGGTAGTCATTAAACATATTTATGTCCAACCAGCCAGAGGCTATAGCTGAGAAAATGCAATGTGTTCTGTCACATCAGTGAACATAAATGTAGAACTTTCAAGAACGAATGTCTCCGCTTTCCGAGTAACAAAACAAGCAGTGGCTGAAAGACTTACCATGCTGCCTCCGAAACAGCTATTATTTTAAACCACTGTTATTTTCAGAGTATACTCACTCAAAACACTTAGTCACTGCCCATAGTTTTCAACAAAGAAAAAGAATGTTCTTTCACCTCCTATTTGTTTTCTTGAAATCATTAAGGTTTAAATATCAGCAACCTTGTTAAAACATCATTGCAATTCGTTACGTTTTTAGAGATCATGGGATATACAAGTCCAGAGGGTACCCCTCCATTAGCTTCCGACCTACTTTGGTCTCCTTGGGTCCTCTCAAGGATCACTGTAACTGCATCCTCCAGCAGCTCTTAAGTGAGTAAAGCAAGCCGCACAGCTGGCTTGGGTAGAATGGAAAAGGTAGATGAAAGTGTAGCCCATATAAATGATGATGATTTCCCCATTCCCCAATCACACTGTCGCCGTCTCAGAAGTCAGTGGCATCCTCTGTGTGTGAGTGTGATGTGCTTACTCAAACTGGCGGAGAAGTTATAAAAGAAAAAGAGACGTAAGCGGTCGTGCAGAAAACAGCAGGCGGTGATGGGCCTTTCGTGATGACTTTGAGCTAATATTCCTCCTAGAGAAGACGGAACAACAAAAAAGAGAAAGCACTAATACAGCAAAATCTGTCCTATGGAGTGAAAATCTGTTGGATCAGCCAAGCTTTTCTGGCAAAGCAGGACAGAATATATGTTTACCCTGTTAATTTTAAGTATTACGAGAGAGTGACTAATAGCCAAAGGTTATACTCTGCATTGGGGGTTAAGTATGATGGAACAGTGAGAGAGAAAATGCACACTTATGTTTTTTACCACAACTTGGGCAAAGCTGCCTTAAAGGACTAGCACAACATTGCCCTTCCCCTGCACCTTCCCTTGACACAAGATAAACTAATTAATAAGTATCATAAACCCAGCCATAGTCCCGGACCCAGAGTTTCTTTGGTGCCATGTTTTTGAGAATTGCATACAGTCAGGGCCAACCAAGGAACTGAGGGGTTTAAGGCATCTAGAGATTTTTTAAAAATCTTTTTCCCCCTTATTCTGGAGATAAATTTCTGAGAGCAGTTCACAGGGCCATACATATCTATTCTTCTACTATGTGAGAAATATGCATATCTTGGAAGAGTTTATAGGGGGTTATTTCTCCTTTATGCACAGTTGATGGTGCTGGTTGGGGAAACAGTAGTGGCTGCCATTTGCTGAACACCTACCATGAACTTTGAAGAATGCTGGAACCCCCACATCTTATTTTATCAAGTCCTTCTACCAAGTCTGAGAGGTGGCTCATACATTACCCTCCCTTCCAGAGAAGAAAGCCAAGTATCGGAGACAGCAAGAATATGCCTCAAGCCATCCATTATCCATTGCTTTGTAACAAATTACCACATCACTCAATGACTTAAAATAGCACACATTTATTATTTCACAGTGATGGTGGGTGAGAAGTATGGGTATGGCTTAGCTGAACCCTCCTCTTTATGGTGTCTCACAAGGCTGCAATCAACCTGTCAACCAGGGCTGGGGTCTCATCTGAAGGCTCACCTGGAGGAATATCCACACTAGGCTTTTCCTCACATTGTTGTTGGCAGACTTTAGCTCCTTGAGGGAAGCTTGACTTAAGGCCACCCTTCCTAGCTGCCTATTGGTCAGCGGCCACTCTCAGTTCCTCACCACATGGGCTTCTCCAACACTACAACTTGGTTCATCAGCATGTACAGGTGGAGAAAGCATTAAAGAGAGCTTGCCAGAAAGATGGAAAACATAATCTTGTGTAACCTAATCACAGAAGTGACATCCTATTACTTTTGTTGTATTTTGTTGATTAAAAGCAAGCCAGAGGTCCTGCCCGCACTCAAGAAGGAGAGATTATTCTAGGTTGTGAATACCAAGGGACAGGTTACAGGGGACATCTTTGAGTCTGCAAATCACACCAACCATCTAGTTTTAGTGGCCACTGACTGGCACCCAGTCTCCAGGATTTCTATCATGTTCCTTTCCTCTCCTCACCAGATCTTTCTTGTTCATGGAGGTTCTGTGCCAGCCACACCTCTTTCCAAGAAATCATCTCTGGAAACTCCAGCTTTCCATTTCCTTTCTCTCCCCAGGGAATTTCTCTAGTGTTGATAGCAGCAAACATAGTATCTGTGTTTTGATGCATGCTATTTTGTGTGTGTGTGTGTGTGTATGTGTGTGTGTGTGTGTGTGTTTGTGTGTGTGTGTCAGCTATTTGGTGGATTCTCAAGACACACTTTCAAGGGGTGCATATCCTTAAAAGGTGAACCATGCAAACTCAGGTTCTGCAAAGCTTCCTCAGGGCTGATGTTTTGGAGAGAGACTTAAAGGGCAAAATTCTGAACCAAAAGCCCCTTTCCACACAGCTAAATAGCCACTGTCCTCTACTTTATATTAGATTTCATTGGAAGAAAAATTCCATGCTAAATAGATATTTGAAAGCCATTTGTCAGAGAAACAGTGTTACAAATGATCATTTAATTCCCCAGATAGCCCACCACTTGTAACATGGTTTCTTTGGGAAAATACATTTTAAAATCCCAATTTGACCCTATATACAGAGGAAGATCCCAAGAGTTGCTAAGATGGGTGAGGGGCAGGACGGGCAATGTAATTTATTGAGTGTTTTCATCTACATAGGAGAAAATACTTCCCTGTGCACCTTCTAGGACCCATCCAGAGGTATCCTTTTTTTTTTTTTTTTTTTCATGACCATTGTACTAACTTTAGTTCAGGCACGCGGGCTTTCTCACCCAGATGCCTACAGCGGGCTCCCACCTGGACTCCTGGCCTCCAATCCATCCTCCACCCTGTAGGCCAAGTGAACCTCTTAAACTATGGCAATTATGCCATTCCCCTTCTTAACTCCCTTCACTGACATACCTCAGGATAATGACAAAGCTCCTTGATTGGCTCATGAGGCCTGTCATGAATAGCTGTCATTCATGGATGTCTAATATCTTTTGAAAAACCTGTCTACACTTTCATAGTTCACATGTGTGATTTTTACATCCTCATGGCTGAGTGAAAAATAACATCAACAGCAACATTTCCCAGTCACCTTGCTGCTAGGCATGTGACCTGGGTTCTTCCAATCAGATCCCTCCTGGGAGAATTGGATGTGAACATGTTCTATGAGGCAGCATGACCAATTATAACCCAGGAGATGGTCTTCTTCAGGCACAACAGTGGAGGAATCTTGGGCAATATCTTGTTCAGGATGCTTGGTGCCAAGTGGTGGGAACTGGCAAAACATGGCTCCATGGTATGCTCAGTATTAGTCATGGCTGCATAGTTTCTGACTTCATGGTATCTGAACCCTGTGCGCTTAACTAATAGAGTGGAATCTCTGATTTGTCAATAGGAATCCTGACCAATACAAGGTCATTATGTCCCAGTTCTGACACATTTCTTCAGCCTCCCTCTTGGCACTTTCTCACTCCCTCCACACCATGATGTGACTGCATTAAACATATTTGGAATCCACCAAATACTTGATTCTCTAGCTCCTGGGCTTTTCCACATGATCCTCCTTGTGCCTGAGACATTCTTACCTGTTTCTTATCTACCTGGGTTACTTCCATTCAGTTTTCAGGTTCTATCATAGGTTTTACCCTCCCTGGAACTTCTTGCCTGACTCTCAAGTCTACATTAAAGGCCCTTCTTTGACCAGGACTTCCTGTACTGCAGCACATACACTGCATTGTCAGAGGCTATTAACTCATCCAAATCTGCCTCTAGATGATGGGCAAAGAACGTATTTACATTGTTCACCCTTTGCAGTGGGCAGCCACTATTCTGCCTGCCCATAATTGCACTCCCTCTTATTGTGGAAAATATCTATCTAATTCAGTTAGAATGCAGTTATTATGCTTGTGATGATTCCAACCTCCTTGGCCACAGTGATGATAAGATGGAAACCTGACACAAGCTGGGCCAATCAGAGCCCTTCATTAGGATTTTGGAACACGAAAGGAGAAAAAGTGATCTTCAGATCCATCCAGGCTTCAAAGTTTGAAATATGGATCTAGGGATTTTATGGGCTGTGCTTCTTGCATTATTAGTCTATTACATAACAAAAGACTAACCCGTGGTCTTAAACAATGCACATTTATTATCTCACAGTTTCCGTGAGTCATAAATCTGGGCACCACTTTGCAGGATCTCACCTGGAAGCTATGAGTGAGGTGTTGGCCAGTCTCATCTCAAGATTCAAATGGGAAAAATCCTCTTCCAAGTTTGTATGGTTGTTGGCAGAACTCAGGGCCTTGCAGCCTGCAGGACGGAGGGTCTTAGCTTGTTGTTGGCCAGAAGCCACCTTCTGTTCCTACCTGGTTGTAGGCTGGAGGATGCCCTCAATCCCTTGGCACATGAGCCTCCCCATGATGTCCATTGGCGTCATCCAATACAAGGGAAAATATACTAGCAAGAAAGGTAATGTGATCACAGAAGGGACATCCCATTGCCTTTGCCATATTCTGCTGGCTAGAAGTGAGTCAGAGATCTTGTCCACACTCAGGGGGAGGACTTTACACAAAATTATGAATGTTAGGTGGCTTAGACAACTGGGGGTCATCTTAGACTCTGTCTGCCACTCACATGCTGAATAGAAGAATTCACTTTGGAATAAAGCAGAAAGAAAGAAAGAAGAACTGAGAGTTTAACAGATCTTCTTTCCAATTATTCCTTAGTCCCAGCTGCAATCTTATAAGTTGCCTCATCATTATTACCCATTCTCCATACAAACCGATGTATTTTATTTCTATTTCAACCAAAAAAGTTTTCAATATACAATTGTGTATATAGTTCCTAGTATAGTACCCAGAACATGAGACATGACCCTTAATAATATTGAATCATTGAGAGCCCTGCCACTTATTCAAATAATTTGCCAATTTAAAGTTACCAAATCATAGGATGTTGGTGCTTAGAGCCCTCTTGTTTAACTTGTTCATTTTACATTCAGAAGAAATCAAGGTTGGGAGAGAATAAGTGAGTAATCTGTCCCTTAGCACACAATTAGTCATATAGTTTAAAATGGGAAAAGCGTTCTAAATCCCGACTCTGAATTTGGCTCCCCTAGGATGAAATGAAACAAACAGACCCTAAGGTCAGTTGCTGTGTAGTTCAGAACCACGGACAGCGGCTCAGCGGTCCTGGTCTCTGCATATTAGCCTTGACTGGCCAATGGTTTCCTGAATCCACGAATTAATTAAGGATTTATATTTTAAAAATCTGATGTACCAAGCAAACACTCAGCTGGGTGGAATTAGTAGTTTTCATGTGATTTACAGTTTTGATATATGGTGAGAATCATAGAGCATATCCTTTTCCTCGATGCTTTCTTGTCAGACAAGGCCTTTAAAGCAGTTGCTGTTTTTTAACAGTTCCAGTAATTCTTGATAATCAATTTGTTTCAGAAAGAAATCAGCATACTTGCAGTTCAATGATCTAAAAATATGCTCTAGGAAAAAAATTATTTTATAGCCTTATGCAGAATGCATGTCATTTTTGCTGAATAATGTTCTTTGTTTCTGCAGAGTCATATACATTCCCCACTGGTTTGTTGCACATAGTTAAAATAGTTGAAATGTTTTGCTTGCTCTTTTTAATACTTGAAGGGTGTCAGCATGCATTTTGGCACAGCAGGAAATGGCCCACAAGGGGTTTTCTTTACAATATTTGAAAAAGATAATCGCTCAGATTTGCTAGTTGTAGAAAATTGAACATAAATATTTTCAACTGAAAAGTATCACCTGACTTAAATGTTTTTGATTCTGTGGTTCTAAGGTACACTGAATAGGAAAATGTTTTATAAATTTTAAAGTACCATACAAATGGCTGTTGCCCTTGTTAGAAATAATAGTATTATTTTAGTGGGATTTATTGTTAAGAGATGTAGAGGGGAAAGATACGTTTTCTCTTTGACAAACACAAAAAAGCAATTGTAAATAGGGCAAAAAAAACTGGACTTGAGTCTAAGAAGAGCCTGGGGGTGGGGCACATGGGTAATTCAGTCAGTTAACTGACTTTGGCTCAGGTCATGATCTCACGGCTTGTGAGTTTGAGCCCTGTGTGGGGCTCTGTGCTGACAGTTTAGAGCCTGGACCCTGATTCAGATTCTGTGTCTTTGTCTTTTTTTGCTCCTCTCCCGCTTGCACTCTCTCTCTCTCTTTCTCTCGAAAATAAATAAACAGTAAAAAAAAAAAAAAGGGGGGTACCTGGGTGGCTCAGTCGGTTAAGCATCCGACTTCAGCTCAGCTCATGAACTCATGGTTTGTGGGTTCGAGCACTGTTTCAGGCTCTGTGCTGACAGCTAGCTCAGAACCTGGAGACTGCTTTGGATTCTGTATCTCCCTCTCTTTGACCCTCCCCTGCTCTCTCTCTCTCTCTCTCTCTCTCCCTCTCTCTCCCTCTCTCTCTCTCAGAAATAAATAAAAACATTTAAAAAAATTTTAAAAGAGCCTGAGGAAGGACTATTAGAGAAGCTGCTCAGTGAAGCTCACACTCAAGTTAGCAATGGCTGGACCCATGTCCCTAGCAGATGTCAAGCTCCTTGAAGCAAAGAGCCATGGTATCCATCTTCCTGTTGGCCCCCTCCCCATGTCAAGCACCAGACTCACACCAAATGCTACTTGCTTTGAAATGAATGCCTTTCTAAGCCACATCACTCAAACCAAGCAGTTATGTGTGTTGGGTAAAAACTGAATTTGCATTACCCTCCAAATTATTTCTTGTGTCTTTTTATCCCTTTCCTTTTGTCTTTCTGGGAAATATCCAAAGTTGTAAAACTCCAAAAGGATGCTAATTAAAAGTTAATGTAACTCACAGAGAAAATTCCTTCAAATGGGAGCAGTGAACCATTATAGAGGAATTTGCAAAATGGGTAGGTATTGTACTATGCTGTGTGGCATTAAGTTAAATGCTTTTCATGGAACCACATCTTTCAAAAGCAGAGCGTCACTGCTAGCTATTTTCCTTGTACTCCAGTAAGTTGAAATTGGTAACCCAAATTGCTGTTAGCCAAGAAGACAAGTTCATCTCCCGTTGTTTTTGGAGGAAAGAAATGGTCTGCTCGGGGCTTCGTTCTTTCTCCTTCCCGCCATGTTGTCAGCTCCATAGAGTGGAATCTCAAGAGGGCTATGAGATTTGTTGGCCATGTCTTTCACTAGCAGCATGACACTGGGCAAGAGATGTATCTAAGTCCCCATTCTTTTGTCTGTAAAATGGGGATCATAGGCTTGCCCCAGAGACTTCTAATGAGAATGAAATAAACCTACATGGAAACACTTTGCAAGTCCAGGAAGGAGCTTCCTTCCTTTAAGGGATAATAGAAGAGGGAGTGAAAAAAAAAAAGAGCAAAATGGTAGCAAACCCATGAATTTTCAGATTTTCACTGGCAGCAGTAGGGTAGCCTGGGGAGGAATCGAGGATGGGGGCATGGGCACCCTTTGGTCTGTGGCGTTCCAGGAAAGCTTCCCGGACAGCAGCCCCGGCTCAGCCCCTGACAGCCTGTGAGACCTTGGGCAGGTCATCTTGACTCCTGAACCTTGGTTTCCTCACCTGCAAAATGGGTATAATAACTCCTGCCCCACAGCTCCTGAGAGAGTAGATGTGAAAGCCATATATGAACCATAAAACTACAAAATTACTGGTGATTACTTTACTGTTAGTTAATAATGAATCTAAAAACACTCAGAAGTTTTAAGCCCCACATTTAAAGGGAATATTATCAAGCAAATCCTTTAATTTCAAGGGTGCATAACATGGGATACCAGCGCTGTAGCTAGAAGAGCTATTTTATGTTCAGGTAATTGGGAAGAGATGTAATTGAATTTCATCATTAATGAAACTGATGATTAGGAACATGAGTTCCTCTTTTATTTCCTCAACCTGTATTTATTTCATGTCTACTTGCCTTACTCTTTGGGGCTGGGTTCCTGAGATAGTGTGAACTGGGCATGTGTCTCCTCTTCCCCTCCTCCTCCAAAACCAAATTGTGAGGAAGAGGGTTTTCAGTAGAGGAAGGAATCAGGGTCAGTAGAAGCAGAGGTCTTCTGGGGTTCTGTAGGTAATGGGTGGTCTACGGCTAGGATATTACTTGTGAGTGAATTTATTGTATATTGAATCTAGTAGGTTGGCTTCCAGAAAACCTTCTGAAATTTTTACTTTTCTTATTATTTTCCCTCCATTTGCTGTTGATCGTTGAACTCTTGGAAAGTACACCCACTACTCAGCCCCTTAGTGGAAAAGTTCTGTCTTCATTGTTAACCTCTGAGTCCTTCCTGTGTTTCAAATGAGCTCTTCAGATATAAAGCTATAGAACCTGAGAACTGGAAAGGGCCTTAGAGAAAATACATTCTGGTTCCCTCATTTTACAGAGATATGAGCCAAGACCCAGAGAGATCATGCAACACGCTCAAGGTCACACAGTGAATTAGCAACAGGGTTGGAATATGATCCAGCCTTCACTCTAGGGCTCCTTCCCCTGCTCCAAACTGCTCCAAGCTCTGAAATGTGCTCTCATCCTTCCGTGTTGCTATCGGCCTTTGTCCAAAGTCTCTCTTGCCTGTTTTGTGACTAATCATTCAAGATATAAGGGTAACCTAGCAATTTCCTGGGTACCTCTCTTCCAGAGAGGAAACCGCTGATGAGAGATTGAGTTTGGCATCACAAATGAGCCACATTCTCATTTGGTTCCCACTTTGGGATGACTCTGACTTACTGGGTATGCGCTGTGGCATTGCCTTGGAAAAAATTCTAAAACTAGTGAAACCCCCAGCTTCTTACCTGCACTAAGAAGGGGTATAAAGAACAGAGACCTAGAAGTCTGATCACCAGGATGTGGCCCCAGCTCTTCCCCCTAACTCCCCACATGCACATGGGCAAATCTCACTAGGCTTTCTTGTTTATTCGTTTGGCCAGTTATTCAGTTCATTGTTCATTTAGTCATTAAAGCTCAGGGCCTCATGCTACACCCTGAGGATGCACTCACATAGAAAACATGATCTCTGTCCTTGCATGAGACAGTCTGGATGGAGAACAGACACACAGAAAATATATATTGTGCTGTTGCACCTGGGCTCCCAGAAGCCTTCATAAAATCGCACCTGGTGTTGCCTGGGGGTGAGGTCCAGGAAAGACTTTACAAAAGAGACAAGATTGAGGGTAAGGAAGGTCCGAAGGATTATCAGGCAACAGGTGGGCTCCAGAGGTAGAAAATAGTATGCCTCTATTCATCTGTTCATTTCCACTGATAGGTGTTAAGCATCTCCTATAGGTCAAGGAATAAGGAGATGGTAAGACCTCTTCTTTGTCCCCAGGGAGCTTCCACAAGCTTGAGCAAAGACTCCAGGGCCTTGGGGACAGCATCTGGCTTCAGGGAACAGGGAGTATCCTGTTCAAGCTGGACCAGAAACCGCTGGGGAGGAACAGAAGGAACAGAAGAGCTTGGAGAAGAGGCCTTACAAAATGTCATGGGAGATTTGGGATTTACCTGGAGGACCAAGAGGAAGGTTCATGAGAAGGGAGGTGGTACAAAGGGCACTATCACCCAGTTTTAATTTTTGGAAGACCTTTCTGGTGGAAGAGTGAGAAGTGAATGAGCGCAGGGAGCAAGAGGCAGCCCAGGGGACAAATCAGGAGGCTGTTGCTGATGTCCTGTTCTGGTGGCCTGGAGACGTGCATGGACAGACAGGAGAGAGGGGCTGTCACTGAGCAGGAGTCACGAAGTCATACTTCTTGTGCGCTTGTTACTAAAGAGGAAGTTAAAAGAAAACAAGCTTGGGGCACCTGATGGCTCAGTTCGTTGAACCCCTGCCTCTTAATCTTGGCTCAGGTCTTGATCCCGCAGTTTGTGAGTTCAAGGCCTGTATCAGGCTCTGTGCTGACGGCACGGAGCCTGCTTCAGATTCTCTCTCTCCTTCTCTCTGCCCCTCCCCCACTGTGCCTTCTCTCAAAATAAATAAATAAATGTTAAAAAGAAAAGAAAAGAAAACGAGCTTGCGCTCATTTCTGTCATGGTCTTGGTTGGAATCATCCTACAGGACCCCTGATGCTCCGTCTCAGGAAAGCTGGGCACTGCCCGGGACCTGCTACCCAGAGAAAATCACAGTGCCATGTGCTGGGCCTGTTTCCTCACCTGTCATACCTGGGGCTTGAGCTAAGCTTCCTCTGCCTTCAGCTCTGTGACCGTCTATACCCACACTTCTGGGTGCTGAGAACCCATAGATACCTGCAGCATCTGCTTTTACCAAGGGCATTTAGGGTCTTAAGGATTCAGGCCATTTGAATAGCCTGGCCCTCCAGGGTGATGGGGGTGTCAGATGACAGAAAGGGGCAAGCGCTGGAGTAATCAGGGAAGCCATCGGTGGAGGAGGTGAGGTGGCGCAGTGCAGAAACCGGGAGGGACTTAGCTCGGAGGAGGAGAAGGCACCCTGTGTGGCCAGAGCAAGCCGGCACAGCGGCCCCAGCAGGATGGCCAGTGACAGCCTCTGCCCTGATTAGTCAGGGCCTCCAGGGCTGGCTGGCAGATACAGTAAATAGCGTCCCTGAATGTAAGGTGGCAACTTCCCTTTCTAGAATGTACTCTGTCCCGGGGTTGAGGGTAGAGAGGAAAAATGAGAAACAGAAGGAAGAGGTGGTGCTGCAGGAGGGAGTCAGAGCTTGATCACAGCGGCCCAGAAAGAGAGGCAGAAGGCATGAGCCTGTGGCTTTCCATCCCACCTGGTCCCTGCACTCGGAACTCTTGATGCCAGCAGGCTAAGTTAGTGCTTACATACGCTGGCTCCCTCTCCAATTCCAGGTCTTCCCATACCTTGGGCAAGTTCCTCAGCCTCTCTGGCCTTGGTTTACCCATCTGCAATACAGGGTCAGTGATGATAGTACCAATATGATGTGCTCTGTTGAGATGATATAAGGAGATAATGCATTTATGTCCCTAACACAGTGCTTGGTATACAGTAGGTGCTCAGTGCAGGCCCATGGGTCCTGGGTTTTCTGGCCTGTCTGGTGTGTTTGGTGTTGAAAGTCTTTGCACAGCTCTTGCACTTCCCCCCACCCTTGCTGGCCTCTCAGAATCCTGAGCTACTCCACAACCAGCAATGTGATTCTTTTCTTCTAAAGGATTGCTGTCAGTTTCATACATTTTGCATGATCTCCTCCCTCAGAAAGTGGCTTTTCAAAAATAAATGCAATTTAGAATGACATACTTTTCCCTTGCCTGCTGCATTTCCGTGAGCCTTGTACGGCTGCGAGGAAAACCAGCCAGGGGTTCTCAGGGAGTATGCTCAGCTGTGGAAATCCTTGGGCTATAAATAGTGTGTGTGTGTTTTTTTAATATGATGGACTCATTTTCTCTGATCATAAAATCCATGGTTTCTATTTATAGCCACAATGTTGCTCACTAGTACTGAGGGATTTTAAAAATAGGCTTCAGGAAATGGGATGTACTGAGGCGACTCTCTCTGTATGAAGGTAGCAGAAGAGGCCTGGAGATTTGGGACTGGGATTTGGAGGGTCTCTGCATTAACACCCTGCTGTCTGTGAGTCCTCCTTGGTGCTGGGTTCCCTCAGGCCTTGCGTCTCCAGCTTGCATTATGTTAGCTCTAGTGCGGAGATTTATTCATTCATTCATTGAGAACCTGCCCCTGGGGGCCATGATGCTGTGCTTTCAGGAAGTAAATAGCTCCTCCTTGTATCAAGCTATTCGGAGCGTAATGGAGGAGAGAGGTGTGTAATACACACAGGATTCCACGATGAGGCTGTGATGGATGCTTTAGCGCAGGTGTGCTAAGGCCTCCGTGGCATGGGGGATGGTATACTCCATGGTGCCCAGGGCAGCAGTAGAGTCCCGTCTGGTAAATTGGGGGTAGTGGCTCCCAAAGATATCCGGGTCCTGTTCTCTGGAACCTGTGAGTGTTACCTTACATGGCTAAAAAGACTTTGCAGATTTGAATAAGTTAAGGATCCTGAGATGCGGAAACTATCCTGGTTTCTGGGTGGCATTGATGTAATCATGAGAGTCCTTGTAAGAGGGAGGCAGGAGGGTCAGATATGAGAGAGGAGGAGAAGGAAGACGAGGAGGGGGAGAAGGGGAAAGAGGAAGCCTGCTTGGGATTCTATCTCTCCGTTTCTCTCTGCCTCTCCGAACTCACGCTCTCACTCTCTAAAAGATAAATAAACTTTATTTTTAAAAAATTAAAAAAAATTTTTTAATGCTTTATTTATTTCTGAGAGAGAGAGAGAGTGAGAGAGAGAGAGCAAGCGAGCAGGGGAGGGTCAGAGAGAGAGGGAGATACAGAATCTGAAGCAGGTTCCAGGCTCTGAGCTGTCAGCACAGATCCCGACGCGGGGCTTGAAACCACAAACCATGAGATCATGACCTGAGCCGAAGTCAGACGCTTAACCGATTGAGCCACCCAGGTGCCCCAATAAACTTTAAAAAAAGACACTAAATGTGTGTTGTTTTAAGCCATCAAGTTTGTGTTGATTCATATCCTCAGCCATCAAGACCCAGTGTCACCCAAGGTCCACGCTGGCTGGACCACTGGAATGAAGACTTGGTGTTGGGAGCCACTCCCTCACGTTGGCACCTGCAGCTGGTTTGTGCGTAACTACCTCTCTCCTTGGCACAGCTCCCGCCTCAGCTCTAAGGTGGAGAGTTTGGGCTCCAAGTCATTAGCATAAATCCATCCCTTAGGCCATATAGTTGGTTCAGGGATAAGCACGTGACACACGAAGATCCAGTCAGATGTGAAGAGAGTTGCTTTCCCGCCACACTCCAGCTCTGGGATGAAGCAGGGAGCCTCCAGCCCTGGCGAGCCCCGGGGCCATCGTGGGGCCTTGAAGGAAAAAACAAGGAAGGATGTGAACTCAAAGCAAGTAGAACCCGGAGATGCTGGGACACAGGGTCCTGGTTGTGTCCCCTGAGTGGCTGGACTGTGTAGAGGCACCAGCCAATTACATTTTCATGATGGTTAATTTCAGATGTCAATTTCGCTGGGCCTGGATACTTAGTCAAACAGGATCGCTGGGCGTGTGGCTGTGAGTGTATGGGGATGAGATTAGCATTTGAATCAGCAGAGTGAACAAAGCAGGTTGCCTTCCCCAGCCTCGAAGCCTGTCTTCCGCTGGGACCTCAATCTTCCACAAGGGTCACCAGTGCTTCCTTGGCTTTGGACTTGGACAGAGCCTGGCTCTCTTGGGTGTCTAGTCCCACCAACTGTACACCTTGGACCTCTCAGCCTCTGTTACATGGGAACCAATCCTGATAGTAAATCTAATCTAATCTAAAACATGGTCATAAATGCAAATAGAAATAGATCTCCTTTCCTATAGGTTCTGTTTCTCTGGAAAACCCAGGCTAGTACAACTGTATGTTACCTACCTGGAATTTAAATAGAAACTTTAAAAAAATAGCTTGACTGTTTCTGTTACTGGCCTCTACAGTAGCAAATAAAAAATGGGCAGGTTTTGTTGTGAGCAGAGGGAAGGAAGAGCGAAAGGGGGTTGGAAGCAGGTGCCGTGACTGCAGTCTGTTTGGTGTCAAGGAAAATGGAGCCCAGAGACGAAGGCCACCATCACATTGCCCAACAAGGGCCGACTAAGGATTAGATCCCAGTCTGTGGAGCGTTGGAACTGAGCGGAGTGTGGCCAGTGTGGACTGCAAACCCATTGTTTACAGATAAGGAGACTGAGGCAAGGAGACGGGAGAGGCTCGCCGGAACTCACACTGTGAGCTGCTGGTGAGCAGAATCAGAAGCCACATTGTCTCGGCCCAGCCTCGGCCGGGTTCCCCCCAGGCTCTGCTCTGCCCTAACTCTGCTGTCACGCGGAGAGTGAGCAGCCCAGGTCCGGGGCAGCCACCTACATACGGTGCCCAGAACTCCCATCTGGGCAGCCTACACCCAGGGGCTCCGGATGGGCTAGGCTCCAAGAGGAAATTCTTTTTGTGCTTTCTCTCTGTATGTTGCTCACTGAAGAAATGAAGACGGCTACGTGGGGCCGTATCTGTTTTCCTGTATTGCTGGCAGTTTGGTGTGCAGGACGGAGGCGGAGAGTGGGAGTCCCAGAACTGGGTCCAGCCAAGCTCTGCCTCCTACAGAACTATGTCCACTGACAGTTCTTTGACCCAGCAGACCCACGGTCATCCCATGAGATCTTTCAAGGGCAGCAAATGGTAGAGATGTTGGAGGCAATGTACTTTCTGAATCATAAAGTGCTAGGCAGTCACGGGATCATTATCACGCAGATTTCCCCTTCTCTTATGAAGGATGCTCCGTAGACACTGGGAGCCCTGATTGCAGGCCCATAGGGCACTCCAGGGAATGGAGCATGGTCCCAGGGAAAGGCTCTAGTTCAATGCCTTTGGTCTAGAAATAAGCCATGAAAGAGTCTGCCTTAAACTGAGCATGGAAAAGTTCGCCAGGGACCGCGGGAATGCTCCACAGAGTCTCATTGTGCTTCTCCATGCAAAAAAGAAAGGGAGCTGGTGTAGGGGTTGGGAGAGATGTCTTTAAAAAGAAAATAAGCTTCTCTTCCACGAGCTCAATGTAAGAACATACATGCTGGGTCACCCAGGTGGGTCCATCGGTTAAGCGTCTGACTCCTGATTTCAGCTCAGTTCATGATCTCACGGTCATGCATTGGGCTCAGTGCTGGGTGTGGAGTCTGCTTAAGATTCTCTCTATCCCTCTGATCCTTGAAATGCCCAGAATTCTAAAACCCCCCCAAAATCAGACCACCAGAGACCAGAGTCAAAGCCAAGCGGCAAGGGTTGTTTATTCGCAGGTTCGAACCTGGACCTCTGCGCACTCGTTGCCGGTGACGCTAAGAGGCCCTGAACAAAGCCTTTGCAGCCTTTGTATAGACAGAAGTAAACAAGTCATGGGGAGGGACGGGAGATTTCCATGGTTACAAGTTTGCCATTGGTTAACATTCAAATGTGAACATATACCATATCTGATTGGTTCCCGCCATCAGGTTTTTGGCGGGATCTAATTACAACATTTGGGATACCTTTGAATTCAGCCTATCATAGAGCGAGTTTAAAGTCTTGTTTGGCGATTAACAGGTTAACATCTCTCTCTCCAGGCCCTTCCCTCAGCAAGGTAGGGAGTAGCTGCTGGCCTGTTCGGATTGGCTGCCGCCAGGGTGGGGTGATGGAGGGAACATGAAGCTAGTCCCTTGGGCAATCCGGCGGCAGGAAAGCAAGCTTTAAGCATTGTTACAGAAGCGGAAAGAGCTGGTTAAGTTTTGGTTTAGTTTATCCAGGCCTCTCATTCCCCCCTTTTCTGCGGTACTTGGGGAGCCAATTTTGGGTCGCATTGGCTAGAGGGAAGATAAGTTTCCAGTATCTACGGGTTGGTACTGTGACCTTAGTACCATTACCTGGATTGTATTGAGCCTATCTCTGATAAAGTTTAATAGTTTGTTGAAGACAATGGGGCCTATGGTTAAGAGTAGGAAGAGGAGTACGAGGGGGCCGATTAGGGCTGTAAGTAAAGTGGTTAATCCTGGGGATTTATGAAATCAGGAAGTGAACCAGCCTTTTTGCTGTTCCCATTCGTATTTTCTCCTAGTAAGGCCTTCTCTGACTTTGGCCATGGATTCTTTAATGACGCCAGAATGGTCCGCATAAAAACAACATTCTTTTTTTAGGGCGGCGCATAGACCTCCTTGCTGAAGGAATAACAGGTCTAATCCCTGGCGGTTTTGTAATACGACTTCGGAGAGGGAAGTTAAAGATTTGACAAGAGTTTAGTATGATGCAATTGTCATAGAAATTTAGTTATTTTTGTGACATATAATAACTCTATAACAAAACATTAGAACTTTAGGATTTATATATATATTTGGGCAGTTATAGCATTTATCCATGCAATATAACCTAAGGTTTATTGTTGTATATAGTGTTTTTTCAAGTAACCTAGCATTTTAGATAAAAGGGCCTAATTGGCCAAAAGACCCCCTTTTTTTTTTACTGTTTAAATTCTGGGAAGTTTGTTAAAACCTTAGGAAGCTATAAAGCGTATTCTAAATAGGATTACAGATTATTATAAATTTTATTTAACTAAAGTGGCAATATATTGTTTTATTAAGAGTAGATTTATAATTTAAGAAAACTTTGTTTTTTGACTGGAGAGAAAAGCAGAGTTTTAATCTTATATTAGTGTATTTTTTAAATTTTATTTATTTTAACCAGTCTATCCTGAGCACATATAAAATTTTTTTTAAAAGATTTCCTTTTATAGACCCTTTATATCTTTTTTTTGCCTTTAAACTTTGTCCCAAAGCCATTTTTCTCTAAGCAACCAGTCTTATTTAGGACAAAATTACTTTTTTTTACCCTCAACAAAAATGTATTTTTATTTTTTGTATTTTTTTTATGGATCTTTTAGTTTTCTATATACAGGGTTGTTTTTTATTAGTCTTAAGTACATTTAGCAGAATTTTAATTTGGGAAACCTTAGTCTCTAATTGAGGACCTAGTAACCAATTGAGAGGTGTTTATATTAGAATTTTTAAACTATTTTTTAAAAGGTCTAAATAGTCTTACTTTTTCCACAATAGGAAGCTGAAAATTTAAACCTATGTTTAGTAACTATGTATTTTATTTTGATAGAAGTCATGCAATTCAGGCCAGACATGTTTTTAAAAGGAGTTAACCCTATCTGGTAGTGGGAGTTGCATACTCTATAGTGTGCAAAGGGGAGGAGAGCTATCCAGTCTCCGCCAGTCTCCCAGGTCAATTTAATTAAGGTCTCTTTTAGCGTTCTATTTATTTTTTTTATCTGTCCTGAACTCTGGGGTCTGTATGCACAGTGTAATTTCCAATTAATCCCCAGGGCCGTGGCTAAATTCTGGCTTACTTTGGACACAAATACAGGTCTGTTGTCTGACCCTATTATCTGAGGAAAGCCATACCTTATGAAGATGTCTTTTAGGAATTTTTTTTTTTGCCATGATCTGGGCAGTCTCACGTTTGGTTGGGAGTGCTCGGCGGGCGGTGGTTCCTCAGCTCCTTGGTAGGTGTTTTTCCTTATCAAGGGCCATTACTTTACCGTGGAGATCCCGGAGCTAGCCATCCGCAATGACGAGGAGCTTAAGCTGCTAGAGTCAAGGTCAAATCCCGCATCTGGTGTCAGCAGCGTTTCAGGCAAGCCTTCAAGTGCGTGGTGGTCGGCGATGGGTGAGTGCGCCTTGCGGAGGCCACAGGTTGGGCGGGGACGCCCCCGGAAACCTTGCCCGGGCTGGGGCTGGGCGTAGGGCTCCGGGGATGTGGGAGCCACGGGGGTGCAGGCGGCTGGCTTGGGGCCGGTGCCGTGGCCCTCATGCCCTGATGTCCCTACCGCGCACTCTTCAGAATGTTGAGCCCAGTGTCTATTAGGAACTCAGTGGATCGCCCTTTTACTTTTAGGGTTACCCTGGGTTTGGGGAGGGGTGCCGAACCCCGTTGCCCCTAGTCACTGTCATTTCCCATTACTAGAATGAGAGTTTCAGATTTATTCTTGTGGCATCCTTTGGCCCAATGTTCTTTTTTTTTGCCGTAGGCGCATTGATTTTTGTTTAATTGAGGGCGCCCCTCGAGCCGCTGGGAGTTCTCCTTACCTTCTTTTCCTGGAGCCAACTGTCTGAGGCGTCTTTTCCGGTCCTCCGGTTCCACAGTTCCCGCGAGTAGCATCTTGGCTAGACCCTGGTTTTGTCTCTTTTCAGCCCTTACCTGCTTGTCCTCTGCACTGTCCCTGCTGCTGTGTACCCTCTCTGCCACGACCATTAGATCTTGGAGGTTCTTTTCCCTAGACGTTCTAGTTTCTGAAGTTTTCTCCAAATGTTGGGAGCAGACTGACAAAAGCCATGGCCACTGCAGCTAAGTTTGCTGGGGCCTCTGAATCTATAGGAGTGCACTGGCGGAATGTCTCTATTATTCTTTTAAGGAACGCTGCGGGGCTTTCCTCTGGTCCCTGACTGACAATGTAGGCTTGCGAGCCGCAGCCTTGAGACCTGCCAACAGAGTCTGGCGGTAGACTAAGAGACTCTCCTTACCTTCAGCCAAGTTGTAGTTCCAATCTGGCCATGCCAGGGGAAACCCAGCGTCATTTTGAGCCTGGTCAGTAGTGGGAACTCTAGTGGGCCCAGGAACCAATTTTCTGGGTTCAGACTGGATTATTTTCCATTCGTCAGTACTGAACATGCCGGGAGCCGCACCGGCCTCTCTGGACGGCAGTCGCAGCAAGGAAATGGCAGTGCTTGCATAGCTTCAGCCATGAGAAATGAAAACTGACATCTCCCTCTGCCACTACTGGCTCGTGCTGGAAATAAGCCTACTGGTATTGACCAGGCCTTATAATATTTTATATTAGACCCATATTTTGAACATAGACTGAACATAGATACCTCATAAGGAAAAGTACATTTTTGCCTTTATAAAAGAGACTTTAGATGAAAGCTCTGCGGGCAATTGTCAAAAGGCTCTTTCTATGGGCCTTGCAGACCCAAGACTCAGACAATAAAGGGGATTAAGAACATAAGAGTTATAATTGAGCCTGGCCCCGAGACAAAGAGCCTAATCCAAAGTTAAGGTACAGATAAGGGCAGAACATAAGTTACTACATTTATCTTTGTTAATTGCTGAAGCATAGCAGCCCCTTCCTCAAGGCCCATATTCCATAAACATTTTTCCTTATATTGGCAGCTGGGATGAGGACAGACAAGAGCAACCAAAACATAACCCAGGCGCAAAGACTGACATACTTATGGCCCCCACGGTGCTTGCACATTCAGCATCAAGGAAAAGGCTCGCTCAAGCAATTTAGGAATAAGCCTAATACATATTTTATAAATAATTAGCCCTTGTAAAAATTCTGTCTTCTGATGTTATATTATCGTTGAACCTTAAAATAAAGACACCAAAACCGACAGGACAGAGATGCCTGCCTGGTGATCAGAAAGAATCTCAGGGCTCTCTCATTCTCTTTTGCTGACACCGTCTATCCTTCAGGGACTCCTGGACTTGTCGTAGCCGGCGCGGCCTCCAACATGAACAGAACCTGCAACAATTACTGGCAATCATCCCAGGTGGCTGATGAGTGAATAGAACAGTTTCTAAGGGGTTAATAATGGCGTGGGGATTCTCCGAGAACGGAGCTTTTTGAGACTTCTAATTGTACAGATTATTTGTGGCGAAGGGCCAGTAATGGTGGGGCTGGCTGCCCTGATCACCAGGGGGGCCTGTAGCTCTCAGGGGCAAGACAGTTGAGTCCAGTCCCTCAGGTGTCATTCCACGGCGGCTTCGGGTCCCTTGGTCGGGGCCCATTTCCCTAGGGCCGCTGGGTCCGGTGGGGCAGGGGGCGCCAGTGGTTCGGGTGGCACCTTTGTTCCTCCTGCTGGGTCCTGTGGAGGAGGTTGCCTAAGGAGGGGGAGAAGTTAATTTTTCCTCCGTTCCGCCCTGTAAGAAAGGGTAGAGTGGCGCAGAGGGTTTAGTTTCCTTTTTCGGCAGCTCCAAAGCCCGGGAGGGCGGGTGCTTTTTAGTCACCACCAGGATGTCAGGTTTCTGTGGAGGCAAGAAACTTTTAATCCAAGGGGGTGGGTTATCAACCAGATCAGCCCAAACCATGATGTCCGGTGGCCATCTCACATTGAAAGTGGGCCATTCTGTGCAGCAGTAAGTTTAAAATGGACCCTTCCTAACAGTCACTGAGAGGTTATGGGCTAACATTAAGTCTAGGGGTTTGGATGAAGTCTGTCTCATAACGTCAGTCTCAGTCATAAGGTAATAAACACCAACAGAGAAAATCGACAATTCGACACAGACATACACAGAGAGAGAGACTGATAACAGAGTTTGCTGCGCATAGACACAGACACAGAGAGACCGATAACAGAGTTCGCTGCGCACAGACACAGAAGGCTAGCCAACAGGAAAAGACGCCGGCCTCAAACCGGTTCGCCCGCAGGCCTCAAACCGGTTTGCCAACAGAAAAAGACGCCGGCCTCAAACCGGTTCGCCAACAGAAAAAGACGCGCCGGCCTCAAACCGGTTCGCCAACAGAAAAAGACGCTGGCCTCAAACCGGTTCGCCAACAGAAAAAGACGCCGGCCTCAAACCGGTTCGCGGTAGCGACCCGCTCCGTCTTTTTACCAGATGGGCTAAAAATGAGACCCCAGATGGGCTAACTAGCCCCAGATGGGCACCGGAGGATGTCTCCTCGGTCCCGACTGATCACTCTATAGCGCGTCCGCCAGAGCCAATCCAGTCACCGATACAGATTCCGCGTGGCAGAAACCGAAACAAACAGATAGACAGAAACTGACGCTGAGACGAACAGATAGACAGAGCCGGCTCACTTACCGATCAGTCGTAGGAACAACCCGTTGACTTGGGGTCTGGTAGGTCTGGGGGGGGAAATATCCCGGGCGAGCCCCCATATGAAACGCCCAGAATTTGAAAAACCCCCCAAAATCAGACCACCAGAGACCAGAGTCAAAGCCAAGCGGCAAGGTTGTTTATTCGCAGGTTCGAACCCGGACCTCCGCGCACTCGTTGCCGGTGACGCTAAGAGGCCCTGAACAAAGCCTTTGCAGCCTTTTTATAGACAGAAGTAAACAAGTCATGGGGAGGGACGGGAGATTTCCATGGTTACAAGTTTGCCATTGGTTAATATTCAAATGTGAACATATACCGTATCTGATTGGTTCCCGCCATCAGGTTTTTGGCGGGATCTAATTACAACATTTGGGATACCTTTGAATCCAGCCTATCATAGAGCGAGTTTAAAGTCTTGTTTGGCGATTAACAGGTTAACATCTCTCTCTCCAGGCCCTTCCCTCAGCAAGGTAGGGAGTAGCTGCTGGCCTGTTCGGATTGGCTGCCGCCCGGGTGGGGTGACTGGGGGAACATGAAGCTAGTCGCTTGGGCAATCCGGCGGCGGGAAAGCAAGCTTTAAGCATTGTTACAGAAGCGGAAAGAGCTGGTTAAGTTTTGGTTTAGTTTATCCAGGCCTCTCACCCTCTCTCAGTTGCATGCACGCTCTCTCTCTCTCAAAAAAAGAGTGTACATCTTCTGTGCAAAAAGAGTGAAAGTCAGCTAGTGTCATAACAGTATAAGCCATAAAATATGGAATGTCTTGAAGTCAGAAGGAACTTGATAAAGCACATAACTTTCCCTGCTCATTTAACAAATGGAGAGCCTGAGGTTCCTAAAAGGAATGTAACCTGCCCAGGACTACAGAGGAAATTCTTAGCACTGCTGGGGCTAGAAGGCATTTCTATATCTTTACTGTGTGCTTTTCCCATAATCCCGCGGGAATACCCACAGTCCAGACCTTGACCCTTGGCACCTGTGAAACATACCAACCATCCCCAGTTGTGTGTGTCACTGGCCACGCAACACCCTGGCCTCTCAAATAAGACCGTGATATTTATTTGCTAGGTTTTGGGGGCAAATGAAAATCTTTGTGTAAAATTTTATAGTGTCTAAGAGATTTCCTTCTGGAAAATAGTGTGAGGTTATAGCTAAGGGGTGCATTTAAACAAAGGTGAACCCTCTCTTTCCAAGCCACGATTATTCTCCAGGTTCCCAGTGAGCATCATTTCTTCTGTGGCAGCCACAGCACTGTAAGCCAACACCTAGCCCACTGAAATGCAGGATGCACCATCCTGGCTTCTATCGAACATGGCCTTGGAATCTAATCTGGCTTCCAGTGCCAGATCTGCCAACTGATCGCTGTGTACCTTGGCCCAGGGACTTCAATACCATGAGGATCAGCTCCTTCTGTAACCAGGTTTGATTTTTTTAAGAGTGTCACTTTTTTATTTTTATTTTTTTTTTGAGAGAGAGAGAGAGAGAGAGAGAGAGAATGAGTGGGGGAGAGGCAGAGAGACAGGGAGACCTAGAATCTGGGGCAGGCTCCAGGTTTGAGCTGTCAGCACAGAGCCCAATGCAGGGCTCAAACTCTCGAACCATGAGATCATAACCTAAGCTGAAGTCAGATGCTTAACGAACTGAGCCACCCAGGAGCTCCAGTAACAGCTTTATTTTAGAAGGAAAAAAAGTAGCATTATGTTAAGTGCACACATTAAAGTAAACCTAGAATACATCTATTTGCCAGTTTATACTATGTTCTTCTCTAGTTTTACAACTAGTTCAAAGTTATGCCCAGGCGTCCTACCCAAGTCAGAGTCCAAAGTTTCACTTGGGTCATTTGGCTTAGACGCAGAGTGTCATGGAGACATGATGTTTTCCATAGTTTATCTGGCTTTTTAGTGCCCTAAGAATGACAGCACATTCAAGGCAAATTGAAGAACAGTGAGGCTCTGTCTGAATTTCCCATTTGGTTTAACTCAACATTTTGTCTTTTCCTTTCATTGAATCCTGTTGCTGGAAGGGAGAAAGTTTCCCATAGAAGTTGGCTCACGAGTCCTAAGCCCCCTTTCCTCATGAGCCTGGATCAGTCACACAAACCAGGTTTAGCATGCACTGATCTGTTCTAAGGGACTGGGTCAGCCTCACTTGCCACCAGTTGAGTGCAAGGCTTGACTTGTGTCATCATTTTACATGCGTCCCACACAAGACAAAAACTTAGCCCAATAAAAACATTTTTCCAAAGATGACATGCAAGTAGCCAACAGGTCAATGAAAAGATGTTCAACATCACTAATCCTCAGGGAAATGCAAACCAAAGCCACAAAACCACCTCACATCTGTTAGGATGGTTGTTCCAAAAATAAATAAATAAAAGATAAGCATTGCTGATAATGTGGAGAAATGGGAACCCTCGTACTCTGTTGGTGGGAATGGAAAAGCGTGGAAAATTGTGGTAAAAAGTGTGGAAGGTGCTCAAAAATTTTAAAATAGAATGATTGTATGACCCAGCAACCCCATTCCTGTGTATATATCCAAAAGAATGGAAATTGGGATCCTGAAGAGAGGTCTACCCTCCTCCTGTTTATTGTAATAACGATTCCCAACAGCCAAGATATGGAAACAATCTCAATGTCCGTCAACAGATAAATGGATGGAGAATATATTGTGGTAGGAATCCCTTCCTAAGGAGAGAAAAAAAAAAAGAGGAGAAGACTTCAAGGTCACCTAGATATGCACCTAGATGCCTACATTCCCCATGGCCTTGTAAACTGAGACAACTTAATCAGACTGCATGTTTATATGTGTCACCATATGTGGGAGACAAAGAAATAGAAAATGCATAAGAAACTATGCCATATGATGTGGGACACTCAGTTCTTTCGGTACGAACCCAACTGAGCGGTGCCGGCAAAATAAAGTTGCTTCCTGGAACAAAAAGCCTCCGTGTCACGACTCTCTGTGCGAGAATCCTGCAACAATATGGTATACCCATGCAGTGGAATATTACCCAGCGTTTAGAAAGAAGGAAATCCTGTCATTTGTAACAACATGGGGCTGGAGGATGTTATGTTCAGTGAAATAAGCCAGTCACTGGAAGCTAAATGCTGCATGACCCCACTTGTATGACCTATCCAGTCAAATTTGTAGAATCAGAGACAAGAATGGTGGTTGCCATGGGGAGAGAACTAGGGGACATGGTGTTTAGAGGGTATAAAGTCTCAGTTACACAAGGCGAGTAAGTTCTAGAAACCTGTGGTACAGCCTGGCATCCGTAGATAGATACAGGGTACTGTGTGCTTAAAACTGTGTCAAGAGGCCAGTCTCATGTTGAGTGTGCTTACCACTGAGAAGGGACACAAACCTTTGGAAGTGATGGATATGTTTATAACCTGGATTGGCATCAGGATGAATGCATATTTCCAAACTCATCAAATTGTATACATTCAATATGTACGGTGATTTTATATATCATTTATCCCTCAATAAAGCTGGAAGAAATTAAATACAAATTTGTACACACACACACACTGTAGCCATTTATTTTTTTAATTTTTTTATTTTTTTTATGTTTTATTTATTTCTAGCAGAGAGAGAGAGAGAGACAGTGTGAGCAGGGGAGGGTCAGAGAGAGATTCACAGACTGAAACAGGCTCCAGGCTCTGAGCTGGCAGTCAGCACAGAGCCCGACGCGGGGCTCGAACCCACGAACCGCGAGATCATGACCTAAGCGAAAGTCGGACACTTAACCGACTAAGCCACCCAGGCGCCCCAACACAGTAGCCATTTAGACTGTGGATTTACATCCTTCCTGCCCAGAGCCCTACACTCTTGGCTGTTGCTTTTCAAGATGATGAGGTGGTAGGGGGTCCCCTTCCCCTGCCCGAGTGACTTGCTTTGGTCTTAGTCAATTTACCCCCTGCAGCTCCAATCTTTTAAATTTGGTTTTAAAATTGCATCAGAATGTAATCCTTTTGAAGACATTGCAAGTGACAATTAGGAATTCAATTTAAGATAAAACCCAAGTCTATGCTTTGCTGCCAAGTCAAATAACTCAAATTAGGTAACCGTACCTCTGCAGGCTGAGGTAATGTTTTCGGAGAAGGCAAGTTCTTTTAAAACAAAATCGGTTGTAAGCGGCATCCTGATGCCAGGCCCATTAGCATCTGAAAAGACATGATCTTACAACTGAGTAAATACAATGTAATAATTGTCATAGGGAATTTACTAAGTTAATTTTTTAGTAAATTGTATTAAATAAATTCCATACTATGGGCACAGCCGAAGTCAACGATCTTTCTTACGGCCTCTTTCTAACATTCAGGGGTGAAAACCCTTTCGGGAATTTTTAGAGTCAATTCAGCCTCCAGTTCTACCAGGTGGGACAAGGTCTGGGGCTGCTGTTAATACTGGTGTGGGGTCTGCCACATGCCCGTGGCTCAGTGATACCTGAATGATGGTTGAATGGGCTCCCCAGCTACGGGCGTCAGATTCTACCGTGAGTAACAGAAGAGCTTTTCCCTGAAACAACAGCAGTTGGGCTTGGCCCTCCTTGAAAGATGGGTGCCTCGGTGTGGCAGGCAGCTGGGGTTGCCATAGCAACGTCCCATCGCCTGGGTGGCTTATAAACAATGGAAATGTATCTCTCACAGTCCTGAAGGCTGCACATCTGAGACTATACAGATGTGACAGAAGTTGCAGACTTCTTATTGTGTCCTCATGTGGTGACGAGCTAAAGGATCTCTGGCCTCTTCTTAAAAAAACAAATATTGATTCCATCAGGAGGCCTCCAACCTCATGACCTAAGTACCTCCTGTGAAAATTAATAAAGGGAAACCTCACTAAAGTGGATTTGGGACGCTAGAAGGAGAGGCCCCCAGTAGAAACCACTTCATGTCAATTACAGGAAGAATTGTCAATTTCAGAAGGGAACAGAACAGTCAACAGGAAAAGAATGATCAATTACAGCCCCCAGCAGGGAAAGATGTACATTGCATTTCATCCAAGAAATGGACTGCCAATGAGGCACCCTCATTGCCCTGAACGCTTGCTTTTTTCTAATGAGCTTTCATTGTAAAAAAAAAAAAAAAATTATGTTGTTTTTTTTTTTTCCTGAGACAGAGAGAGAGACAGCATGAGCAGGGGAGGGTCAGAGAGGGAGACAGAATCCGAAGCAGGCTCCAGGCGCTGAGCTACCGTTCAGCATAGAGCCTGATGCAGGGCTCAAACCCACAAACCTTGAGATCATGACCTGAATTGAAGTCGGAGGCTTAACCAACTGAGCCACCCAGGCGCCCTTAATGGGCTTTCATTCTAAACAACTCCTCTCAACCTCCTCGTTCTCCATTAAGTAATGTTTTTCTCCTGTGTTAACTTGCGTAAGGTTTTGCAACAGCTTGTATGTGCCAGATTGCAATTCTGTAATACCCAAATAACCCCCCTTTTTTTTATGGTGATATAACTAGAAGTTTTATTTTTAAGGTTAACGCTTCTGATGTCCCCCCCACCCCCCATCCCAGTACCGTCACAATGAGATTTGAGTTTCAACACATGGATTCAGGGGAACACAAAGATTCAATCCAGTGCAGTCAGGTGGAAGGTGGTCTGTGGAGGAAGGAATGTATCGGCAGAGGATGGAGCTCTCTCGAGAAGAACTGCAGAAAAAAAGTACAAAGATAAGGGTGTGTCCAGGAGGGTCAAACAGTGGGGTGGGGTCCTTGTCTGGCCAGAGGGGATGTGAGAGAGAAGAGTCCTGACTCTGGAGGCAGAGGGGAGGTGGCTGGAGTGTTCCCTGCCTTTGCTGCCATGCTACAGAATTATGAATTTTTCCAACCCCATTTGGCAGAAGCTGGAGAGTTACAAGGTATTTGACCTTTATCTGGTGCCATTTAAAATGCGCTTAAACCATCAGGTTACCTTGGTACTTGAGCTAAAATGATGAGCCCTTTTTTATTTCAAACTAGCCAGCTAGAATATCACTTCTAACCTTCAGTGCAACTGACATTTCCTCCTAAACAAACTCCAAGGCAAAATATAATTGCTTCACGGCTGCCCTTTGCAATATTGGTGCCTCACTGCCTATTGTACCCCTGACCACCTCGGCTCATGTTCAACACCTGAACTGCCAGATCTTTCCAAAACCTCCATCCTCCAATTCTTTTTGTTTTTTTAAATATTTATTTATTTTTAAGAAAGAGAGAGGGAGGAGAGGGCAGAGGGAGAGAGAAAATCCCAAGCAGGCTCCATACTGTCAGTACAGAGCCCAGTTCAGGGCTTGAACCCATGAACTGTGAGATGGTGACCTGAGCTGAAACCAAGAGTCAAGCGCTTAACTGACTTAGGCACTCAGGTGTCTCACCTCCAGGTCCTCTGATTCTGATGGCTCCTAAACATGTTCTGTTAGAATCGGGCCACCTGGGTGGCTCAGTTGGCTAAGCGTCCGACTTCAGCTCAGGTCGTGATCTCGCGGTTCGTGGGTTCGAGCCCTGTGTCGGGCTCTGTGCTAACAGCTCAGAGCCTGGAGCCTGCTTCAGATTCTGTGTCTCCCTCTCTCTCTCTGACCCTCCCCTGCTCACGCTGTCTCTCTCTCTCTCTCAAAAAATAAGTAAAACATTAAAAAAACATGCCTTGTTACAATAATAGCTATAATATAAGGATGAAATGGCTGGACTCCTTGACAGACCAGAACTCATTTGTTGAGGTAAGACTTCCTCCAGTCACTTCAGTTCAGAGTGGTGCTGTGAGCTGAATTGTGTTCCCAAAAAGAAGTGTTCAAGTCCTAATTACTGGTACCTATGAATGTGACCTTATTTGGAAATAGGGTTTTGGGGATGCAGTCAAGTTAAGAAGAAGTCAGATTGGTCAGATCAGTGTGAGAGTCACCAGTGGGAGCTGGGAGGTGGGGGCGGGCAAGGGCGTTGGGGAGATGGTGTGAAATCGAGCATGTGCAGCTGCGGCAGGGTCAGCTTCGAGGCTCCTGTCCATCACGGCCCCCTGAAAATGCTTTAATTGGGCACTTGAGCAACAGACAACATCTTTGTTATAATCACGGAAACCAGATTTCAGGTCAGCACAGCCTGCCCACGGCACAGTTTGTCCTCTCCTAGTGTTGATTTCAGTCACCTTGATACCACAGATGATAATTTGGGGAGAAAAATCTAATTTGAGGAATTGTCGAAGCTGGAGAGCCCTTCTGGTTTCATTAGTCATATCCTTTTCTTTTCTTTCTTGAGAGAGAGAGAGAGAGAATTTTAAGCAAGCTCCAAACTTAGCTTGGAGCCTGACATGGGGCTCAGTCCCACGACCCTGGGATCATGATCTGAGCCAAATTCAAGAGTTGGATGCTCAACTAACTGAGCCACTCGGGTGCCTCTCATTAGTTATATCCTGATCCAAGTTCCTTTTTAAATATTGGTGGATTTATTTTTAAAAGTTTAGAATGTACAATGGGGAAAAGACAGTCGTTTCAATAAATGGTGTTGGGGGCTCCTGGGTGGCTCAGTTGGGTAAGCGTCCAACTCTTGATTTCAGCTCAGGTCATGTTCTCACGGTTCATGAGTTTGAGCCCCACATTGGGCTCTGTGCTGACAGTGCGGAGCCTTCTTGGGAAACATTTAAATAGATAGATAGATAGGTAGATAGATAGATAGATAGATAGTGTTGGGAAAACTGGACAGGCAGATGCAGAAGAATGAAATAGGACCACTTTCTTAGATCATACAAAAAATAAACTCAAAATAGATTAAAGGCCTAAATGCGGGACTCGAAACCATAAAATCCCTAAAAGAAAACATAGGCAGCAATCGCTTGGATATCCATCTTAGAACATATTTCTGGACCTGTCTCCTGAGGCAAGGGAAACAAAAGCAAAAACAAACTGTTGGAATTACACTGGAATAAAAAGCTTCTGCACAGTGAAGAAAACCATCAACAAGATGAAAAGGCAACCTAGCACAAGAGAAGATATTTGAAAATGATACACTCAATAAGGGACTAATATCCAAAATATATAAATAACATACAACTCAAAATATAAATAAGTCATTAAAAATGAGCAGAGGACCTGAAGAGACATGTCTCCAAAGAGGACGCCCAGATGGCCAACAGACACATGAAAAGATGCTCAACATCACTCATCATCAGGGAGATGCAAATCAAAACTGTAATGAGAAATCTCTTCACACCTGTCAGAATGGCCTGCATCAAAAAAACAAGAACTAACAAGGGTTGTTGGGGATGAGGAGAAAGGGGAGTCCTTGTGCACTGCGGGTGGGAATGCAAATCGGTGCATCCGCTGTGGAAAACAGTATGGAAGTTCCGCAAAACATTAAAAATAGAGCTACTATATGATCCACTAACTGCACTACTGACTGTTTACCCAGAGAAAGCAAAGACATTAATCTGAAAAGATATATGCACCCCTATGTTTACTGCAGTATTGTTTATAATCGCCGAGATACAGAAGCAGCCCAAGTGTCCACTGGCAGATGAGTGGCTAAAGAAGATGTGGTGTATATATGCCATGGAAAATAAAATATTCCATTAAAAAGCCATAATAAAGACTGAGGGGCGCCTGGGTGGCTCAGGTGGTTAAGCATCTCAGTTCAGCTCAGGTCTTGACCTCACAGTTTATGAGATCAAAGCTGGTATCAGGCTTTTTGCTGTTAGCACAGATCTGCTTCAGATCTCTGGTCTCCCCCTCTCTCTGTCCCGCCCCCAGCTTGTGTCCTTGACTCTCAAAAATAAATAAACATTTTTTTTAAAAAACCATAAAACAGAATGAGATCTTGCCATTGGTGACAACCAGGATGGACCTGGAGAGTATTATGCTCAGGGTAATCAATCAGTCAGAGACAAACACCATATGATTTCCCTTATATGTGAGATCTAAAAAAACAAAACAAATGAATACATGGGGTGGGGGGCAAAATAAGTGTCGGGAATTAAGAAGTACAAACTTCCAGTTATAAAAGGAATGAGTCACGGAGATAAAGAGCACAGCATAGGGAATCTAGTCAATAATATGATAATACCAATGTGGGGTGACAGATGGTAGGTACACTTACTGTGGTGAGCACAGCATAAAGTTTAGGATTGTTGAATCACTGTGTTGTAAAACTGAAACCAATATAACATTGTACGTCAATTCTACTTCAATAATACCAACATTTTGGGGGGACATCTGGGTGGCTCAGTCGATGGAGCAACTTTGGCTCAGGTCAAGATCTCATGGTTCGTGAGTTCGAGCCCACATCTGGCTCAAGGCTATCAAGCCAGTCAACGCAGAGCCTGCCTTAGATCCTCTGTTCCCCTCTCTCTGCCCCTCCCCTGCTTGCGCTCTCTCCAAAATAAATAAATATTAAAATAATAATAATAATAATACCAATATTTTAAAAAAGTGACCCAAAGGCCTCAGTTCTTTCTCCAAGTGACACACCTGGCCCAAGGCGCAGCTTTGAGTGAGAAGAGTTTTGTGCTGCCGTTTGATGCTCCTTGTTCTCTGCCCAGATCGCTTGGGAGACGACTGACCACGAGGCTCCCTACCCGCCCTTCATGTCCAGGGCAGGTGTTAGGACTATGTCATGGTCAGATCCCTGCTCTGCCACCTGCCACATGTACAGCCTGGCAAGTTAGGGCTCTTCCCGTGCCTCAGTCTTCACATCTGCAAAATAAAGATGATACAAAATGATACCCATCTGGTGGGGTTATTGTGAGGGTCAAACAGATTAACATATCCAAGTAAAGTTCTTTACTTATCAGCTAGATAAGAACAATGTTGTCTTTGCTCTTATTAACCATAGGTGTAGAAAGTAAACAGTTGCTTATTTCCAGGGGTGAATTTAAAATGATTTATACCCCGTTTATAGCAAGTCCTCAGTGAATGAACAGATGAATAAACAAACAGACGAGTGATTGGATGAGACAAAATACTTCTGAAGGCTATCTGACGGCTTTGATATTTTCCCCCAGGACAAGTCCACATAACAGAGAGCTCCTTCATCTTAGGGCGTTAAAGGTGTGACCAACAGGGTGGACATTTAGGGGCACAGGGCTCCAAGTTAAAATCATCCTTTAACCCACAAAGGCACCCGTCCCTCCCAGGTCCCAGCACCAGCTAACTAGGGCTTGGAGTTGCGGGAGGGAATCCCAGCTGTGGCCGACACGCATTTCAGCTCTCCCCGCAGCTTGTCAGCCAGCAGGAGCTAGAGTGTCGAAGTGAAAGTTAATGACACCAGGAGACAGAGATAGATGGGAAAGGTACATTATCTTGCCTTTTAGCATTTTCTGGCCTGTCGGGAGCACAGTTAAATTCCTACTATTTCAGGATGCCAGAGATAAGATTCACCTTGGAAAGGCATCCTTTCTATCACCAGCCTGCAGGTACCTACTATGTGCCAGGTGCCGTGCTTGAGGTTGGGAATGTCAAGGTGACCCAGGTGCAACCCTTCTTCTCCACGGAGTCACAGAGAAAAGCCAAGTGATCCAACATTCCAGAGGGTTGACGGAGAGAGGGACTCCTCTCTGTGAACTGGCTTCTTATCATACAGGAGGGTGGAGAAACAAGGGCTACTTAGCAGGCACTTTGGGGAAGGAGGTGTTCCTTGGGGAGACATCCCATATCTTCTCTATTCAGGGGCCAACCAAAGGTGGTAGAGAGGCAGCTCTGCTGGGGCCGGGGTGGGGTGGGGTGGGAGACCTCTGTCCCGGGAAAGGCCTCTGAGGCCCCCCTAAAGGAAAAAGCAGGGATGAGACGAAGCCCAATCCCAAGGCAGAGACTGCAGCCCAGGGAATGGAGCCCAAACGTAAGTTTCCTGCTTCCACAACCTTTCCAGGACCCCGAGGGCCTGGAGCAGTCACTGTCAAGGCAGAGGGATCTTGCCTGATGCTGAGGGTTCTCAAGGATTTAGCAAGCATGTGGTAAAAGCCTCCTGTCAACCCGGCAGAGTGGGGATGAGTGTCCCATTTCCCAGATGGGCACACTGAGACACAGACACATGAGTGAGGTGCCCAAGCACATATATACACAGCAAGTCACACAGCTACTATCCCTCTGCCCCACCCCCACCCCTCACCTGTCTGACGGAAGCCCCCTGCTTGCTGGGTTTCCATCCCGGTCTCTGATTAAGGCTGTGAGCCAAGCCCAAGGCCATTTGCTAAATGCACTTGATGCCAGTGAGAGATGAGAGCTGCAGCCCAGTCTCATCCACATTTTCTGATTTGGTGGGTGTGTCCCCTCTGGGGGGCCAATGGGGCCATTAGGGCTTTTCACTGCGGATTTAGAAGATGAAGCACTCTGGATAGAAGCCTGCTGGGGAGGGAGGGGTGACGGAGGGAGGAGCCTGAAGCAGAAAGAGCAGTGTTAGAGCCAGGACCGGGCAGGAGTGGTGGATCTGCCCTGGACTGGATGTAAGGAGAGCTTTGAGAGCTCTTCCCCTCCTCCCCCCAACCTAGCCTGGGGCAAAGTAGTCCTTGGTCAGACGCCATTGCTGAGGAGAGAGGAAGATGGGGAATTACTAAGCCACTGTTTGTGGCATCAGCGAGCATGTTTTTGTCTCCACAGCCACACAGCCAGGCCCCTGTAACCGTCTTTTTGGTGATGAAGAAGCTGAGGCTCAGAGAGGCCAAGTAACTTGTCCAAGACCACACAGTCTGCCTGGGATGAGAACACCTGCTTTCCTGCTCCAGGAGCTCTCAGTCCCAGCATCTCTGGGGGTAACAGGGCCCGGAAGCTAGGAAGGCTTCTTTGCAGGCTCCCTCCCCCGCCCTCTGGCTCCCAGGGAGAATTTCCCCCCAGCTGGGGACTGAACCACCTTCTCCCAAAGTTTGCCGAGCGGTCCTGTGCCTTCTAAAGTCATAGAGCTAATATTTGCTTGTTTGACTCAGTGTTCCGTGTGCAAACCGCACCTGCAGGAATCTTGAAGAGGGCAGGGGTCCTAACCAGGGGGTACAAGCAACCAACTCCACCTCCACCTCCAGTACCAGGTTCTTTTATTTTTCAAAACAATGTTTAATGTTTATTTATTTTTGAAAAAGGGTAGAGTGAGCAGGGGAGAGGCAGAGTAAGAGGGGGACAGGGGATCTGAAGTGGGCTCGGTGCTCACGGCATGGAGTCTGATGTGGGGCTTGAACCCATGAACCGTGAGATCATGACCTGAGCTGAAGTTGGGAGCTCAACTGAGGAAGCCTGCGAGTGCTTCTCAACTGCGAGTGCTGTTGTTACCTTCATTTTATGGAGGTAAAACAGCAGGTTCTCACGGCAGAGCCAAGCTGTGACCCAGCCCCAGCGGGTGCACTAACACTGCCTCGCGGGTCCTCCCCCAGCCCATCCTCAGCCTGGAGGAGACGGGCGGGCATGTTTGCTGAATGACTGCATGTTGGATGACTCTCTGTTGGTTGAGCGCTCCGGGGGCAGGGAACAGGGTGCTTGCACATGCATGTCCCCAGCCGGCCTCCCGCAGGACACGTTCCATCGTACGGTGGGATGATTCATGGGGCCGCACAGGTGCGTGGTGACTTCCTGGGGCCTCTGCCCGAGCATGTGGCCCCGGGTGCCCGGGCATTTCCCGTCACTAGTGACAAGGTGGTCTGGCCTGGCCATGTCCTTTCCCTGAGGTTGGGGTTAGAACTGCATGAGGCCCCAGGTCGAGTCGCTGGTACCGGGCACACTGAGACACACTCCGGCCAGCAGGCGAGGGGCAGGGGCCGCCACGGATCCCCAGAGGGCAGGCAGGGAGCACAGAGCCCGGGAGAGACAGAGCCTGCCTCTTGCTTCGCTTTTGAAGCATCCACTGGTAACACGGGCCGGTCTGATGAGTCACCTGCCTCGCGCTTGCTGCCTTGCATTCCCGCCGCCACCCTGGGAAGGATGCGCCCGTGCTGGCCCGCGGGTCCCAGAGGAGGAGGAGACACGCGTGGGACAGAGCCAAGCCCTGTCACAGGCGGGTGAGTAACAGCAGAGCCCAGCCGGGGTCAGCGCCACCACCCAGCCAGCAGCTCCTGGAAGCCCCTGCATTTGGGGATGCTTTAGCATGCGGCAACGATCGATCGCTAACAGAGTCCGGTGACCTTGCTCGCATTCCTTTATCTATCGGTGCCTCTCTTTCCCATTTGTAGAGTAGGGGAGTTACTAGTACCTGCCACGTGGGATGTTTCTGAGGATCAGGTGAGTGCAGGTGGCAAGCGCTTAGAAAGATACTTGGCCCATAGCGAGAGCTATGTAGATATTTGTCTAATAAAATACACGTCTTTGTGTTTATTTGAATCATACTCGTCTCCCGCACACTGCGAGCTCTGTGAGGCCATACCTGCTCATATGGTCCCAATGACTACGACAGTGTTTGACCCATAGGTGGCGTTTACTAAATATCAGTTGACCTGAAGATCAGGGTGTCAGCAAGGTCAAGTTCTGGTGATGCCTGCTTCTTGGCTTATAGACAACAGCCTTCTCACTGTGTCCCCATGTGGTGCAGAGAGAGAGAGAGAGAGCAAGCTTCTTTTTGGTATTTCTTCTTTTTTAAGGGCACTGATCCCTTCAAGAGGATCCCACCCTCATGACCTCATCTACACCTAATCACCTCCCAAAGGCTTTACCTGTAATTAATTCTTTTATAGTTTATTTATTTTTGAGACAGAGAGAGAGAGACAGAGCATGAGCGAGGAAGGGGCAGAGAGAGAGGGAGACACAGAATCTGAAACAGGCTCCAGGCTCTGAGCTGGTTGTCAGCACAGAACCCGACGCGGGGCTGGAACCCACAAACCGTGAGATCATGGCCTGAGCCAAAGTTGGATGCTTAACCGACTGAGCCACCCAGGCATCCCAAGGCTTCAGCTTTAAATATCGTCACATTAGAGGTTAGGTTTTCAGCATAGGGATTTGGAAGTGGGAGAAGGGGACACAATTCAATCCATAACCACACCTGAGGTTGGTAGAGCTGTTTTCATTGCAGACAAAGGAAAATGTAGAAGGTCAGGGAGGTTAGGTAACCTGCCCAGCATCGCACAGCTAGGAAGTGTAGCAGAACTAAGATTTGACCCCAAGTCTGAGCCTCGGATCTCACGTTCTCCCCTCTACCCTGCATGCCTTGGGGTTCATAGATGACAGGTCTGAGCTACGATCACACGGGACAACGGAAAGAGTTGCAGATGTCTGGAAGATGGCAAGTCCTTGAAATTGCAGGCTTGGCCTGAAAGGGGAAGGCGACCCTCCAAAGGGACCTTTAATTAGACCAGTTGACCACCCTCTTGCCGGAGTGGCTGACTGACGCTCACAGAGAGAGGATGCCCTGCGTCAGCATGTCCTCCGGAGGTGCAGAGGCCTCCCCCTAGCTGCCAGCACACACTTTCAAAGGTAGTTTATTGGAGTTTGCTCCCTGGGGGCCGCTTCCTGAGCAGAACACGGCGGCAGTGCAAGATGCTTATGTGGTGGATTTCCTCCTTGGGCAGGCGCTGGAAGGGGTGGAGGCTGGTCTGAGTAAGCAAGTCTGGGTGGCCTGGGATTTCTGGGGCCGAGATGCTCAGAGTTGCTAAGCCAGGCCATCGGTGCCTCTGCTTTGCTGGACCCTCTGTGGGACAAGACAGGAAGTAGCATCCTGCTTCCTCCAGCGGCCCTCTCCCACCCTTTGGACCTTTCCTGGGGTCCTCGGAAGGAAGAGGAGATTGGAGACACAGATCATGGCACCGATAGCCAGGGGCCCAGGGGTCTGGTGTCAGATGCATTCTTCCAGCTGCACAGCCTACAGACACTCAGTTTCTCTGAGCCTCAGTTTCCCCACGGAGAAAGTTTTCGGAACTCTAAGTGCTCTGGGAGCTATAATTCAGTACCTTAAATAATTATAAAAGTGATTTATTCACCACCTTCTACATCGTAGGTCCAGGGAAATTGCTTTATGTATACCATTTCATGTAATAATTGCAAACACTCCATGAGAGACTGTAAGATCGATTCACGCTTTGTGTTACAAATGAGGATAGTGAATCTCAGGGAGGTTAAAGTCGCTTATAGTGACATCCGGTTACACATTTGGGCACCCACTTAGCATCCGTGTCCACCTTCCTCCTTCCTAATAAAAGGAAGGTAACACACAGTTTTAATCTGGCAACCCTCTGTCCCCACGTGGCTCGGGGGAGGAGGCCACATCTCTGGATCCAGAGCTTAGCCCCGTTAGCTCTAAGCCAAGCGGTATGCAGCATTCCAGGCAATGCCAATGCTCCATGGTGGCACATAACTCGCATGGGGTGGGGTTCTCCTAAGCCGACAGCATCGCCCAGCATGGGGACCCACCTTCTTCTGGAGGCCACCTAGTGAGCATGACAGACCCCTGCTCAGGGTGGAGGCAGTGTTGAGCAGAGAGATGGAAGAATGTGGGTCTCTGACGACAGTGTTGAGTGTGGTCCAGCTGACCCCTCTTGAGCCTGCTCTCCCTCTAGACTTCCTTCCTGTACTGGCAGATACTCAATTTTGTTATTTTTCAACCCCAGTTCGACACCATCTAAATCATCCTGGTGGATACAGTTAATAAGTGGCAGATATGAGATAAATGTAGACTAATCCAACTCTGAACACATGTCCTTTCAGAGAAGTGCCTGGATGAGGTAAGATTTCTTGTCTGTTTTAATAAATAATTTAATAAGAATTTATTGAGTGTACTAAGGACATAAACATTTTACATATAGCAAGTCATCCAATTATCACAGTAGGCTGAGAAAGCAGTTGAACTGATATCTTTTTCTTTTTCACCAAAAGAGCAAACAAGGACTCAGAGAGGTTAAATGACAGAGGTAAAGTTCAAAAAGCTTGTAAGTGGCTGAAAGTGATTTCAAACCCAGACATCCAGTTTTTTCCAACATTACACACCGTTTCCTCCAAATCTGTAGCCTGCAAGCTGCATCCCTCCCCAGTGAGATCGCCAGCAAACCACAGAGTGAGGCCAGTTCCAATCCTAGGTTCTTTTTTATAAAGTTCATTTATTTTTAGGGAAAGATCAACCACGAGCAGGGGAGAGGCAGAGAGACGGAGAGAGAGAATCCCAAGCAGCCTCTGTGATGTCAGCACAGAGCCCGACGCGGGGCTCAATCCCTTGAACTGTGAGATCATCACCTGAGCCGAGATCAAGAGTCTGATGCTTACCCGAGAGCCACCAAGGTGCCCCATCCAATCCTAGTTTCAGCTTTCCCCATATGCTCTGGAAAATTGCCCTTCATATAGCAGGACCTGTCAGGAGATGAGAGAGATCAGCTCTTCCAGTCAGGTGAGGAAGACCCTCCGGGGATTGGGAGGGGGAGCAAGACGACATCTCCCATTTTGATAAGAAGGAAGAACTTCTACCCACAGTTCCCTTCAGCGAATGCCAGGGGGCACACTGCCTCCTCTCACATCCTGGACTCACTCCTTCCCCGGGGGAAATTACACTCATCAACACAAATGTGTTGAGTACCTACTATGTGCCGCGTTCAGTTCTAAGTGCCCAGGAGAGACCATTGAAGAACACAAAGTTCCGGCCATCAAGAAGCCACCGTTGCTGTCAGGGGAGTGGGTCAGAGCCTGCCTTTCCCAGTCTTGAAGGATCTGGCTCGTGTACGAGATGAACTGTTGGTGTCTCTCAAAACTCTGGGATTATCTAAGCTGCCCGATTTATTTTTCATACTTCCTGTCGTTGGGGCCGTGCCAAGACCCGTCAGCGTGCCGGAGGGAGGGACCTCAGGCGGCTCCTAGCTTCAGGGTGACTGGAAGCAGCTTTTAAATATGCAAATATATACAGTCCTGTGGGACCAGGATTGTGGAGCCTGCTGGCCACTAGACCAGGCGACGGGGGTGTCTCTGCACCACAGCTGCAAAGAGCAGGGCTCCAGATGAGTGTGTGCGCTCTCTTCTGGGAGGGGCTGAGGAGCCACACCGGGGAGGAGGGAGAGCGCCACGATGATGTCCCCTGGCAGGTGCTCCCCAGAGCACCGGAGTGGGGGCTACGCATGTGACAAACCTGGAGCCTGTCCCCCAGGGTGGCAATTCCCCAAGTATGCTGGCCTCTTTGCCGGAAAGCCTAAGTGTGTGCTCCGGGGTGCCGGCTCTGCGGGGCCCTGGAGGAGGTAGGCTGCCGCGAACCACCTCTCAACTCACAGTCCTGGGGGGCCCCGGAATGCAAGCCTCCCCCCCCCCCGGCCACCAGAACCAGATGCTCAAAGGGTGTCCCCTGGGCTGCCGTTGCACAAACTAGAGCACCAGACATACAAAAACAATAACAGAAACAGAAACGGAACGCCAGACGTGTATATAAGCTCCCCTCCGGGCGATCCTGCGCGAAGATGGAGCGCACGGGATGGTGCCCGCCATGACTTGGGCAGCGCATAGGGACAGTGCAAACATGGCACCCACTGGCTCCTCCATCTCTGGGGAGAATCCTGACAGTCCCTGCTCGCCCTGCAGACACTGTGAGATTGGTAGTTGAATGCCCTTCTCATACAGCCTGGTGCTTTCCCAACTGCTTCTGTGCGGGGCCGAGGTGAGTGAGTCTGCTCCTGAGACCTTCAAGAGTGGTCTCCCAATTCACTACAGCCTCCTGGGTCTTGTGGGTGCGAGCCCCATTGATACATTTTTTTTAACATTTATTTATTTTTGAGAGACAGAGCCTGAGCAGGGGAGGGGCAAAGAAAAAAGGAGACACAGAATCCGAAGTAGGCTCCAGGCTCTGAGCTGTCAGCACAGAGTCCAATGCGGGGCTCGAACTCACGAACTGTGAGATCATGACCTGAGCCGAAGTCAGCAGCTTAACCAACTGAGCCACCCAGGTGCCCCCTGCTCGAAGTATTTTGGTATTATTTCACCCACATTTCTGTTGTGAGCTCCTTTAACTCTGGCGGTGTGTGTTTATGAACTGATGCTCGCATATAATCAGGTGGTAGGAGATAATCCCACTCCCTCATTGAGGTCGTGTTTAAGAACAGCAGTAGCAATTAAAGTAACGGTGACTGCTGCTAGGAATTTACCCAAGGGATACAGAAATGCTGAGGCATAGGGGCACATGGACCCCAATGTTAATAGCAGCACTCTCCACAATAGCTAAAACATGGAAAGAGCCTAAGTGTCCATCAACAGATGAATGGATCAAGAAGATGTGGTTTATCTATACCATGGAATACTACATGGCAATGAGAAACAATGAAATCTGGCCTGTGTAGCAACATGGATGGACCTTGAGGGTGTTATGCTGAGCGAAATAAGTCAGGCAGAGAAGGACAAATATCATATGTGTGCACGTATAGGAGGATTAGGAGGAACTTAACAGAGGACCAAGGGGGAGAAGAAGGGCGGAAATGGTGGGGGAAAGGGAGAGAGGCAAACCATGAGAGACTCTTGAATGCTGACAAAAACTGAGGACTGATGGATGTGGGAGGGAGGAGGGATGGGCATGGAGGAGGACACTTGTGGGGATGAGCACTGGGTGTTATGTGGAAACCAATTTGACAATAAACTATTTGTAAAAAAAAATAAAATAAAATGACGGTGACTGTTCTTTGAGATAATGTGTGCTGATGATGGTTCTGTGGTGCCCTGTTCATGCATCGTTTTATTCGATGGCATGATCACACTCTAAGGGAAGATATTGTCCTCGGTTTATAGACAAAAACAGAGGTTCTGAGAGGGTTATAAGCTGTGGTCAGAGCTCGCCTAACTTTTATGTAGCTGAGTGTGGATTTGAAACCCGGCTGTTGGATTCCACAGACCACACTCTTCATCGCTGAGATGCTTCTAGCCAGGAGGGAGGGGCGGGTGTTTGCCTCGGCCCTGGCACTTCGAAGGTGCTCATCACATAATTGTCCTCTGTTAGCTCTTTGAGACAGGGCCTTTGGTCTGTTTTTGTTTGATTGTTTTTTAAAATGTTTATTTATTATTGAGACAGAGAGAAATACAGCATGAGTGTAGGAGAGCAGAGAGAGAGAGGGAGGGACACAGAATCCGAAGCAGGCTCCAGGCTCTGAGCTGTCAGCACAGAGCCCGACATGGGGCTTGAACCCACAAACTGTGAGACCACGACCTGAGCCGAAGTCGGCCACTCAACCAACTGAGCCACCCAGGCGCCCCTGGTCTGTTTTGCTTATAGCTGTTCTTCGGTGTCTAGAATATGCCTGACCCTGAGTATGTGCTATTAAGTATTTGTCGAATGTATGGAATGAGGGAGTAGATGAATGAATGAATGAATGAATGAATACATAAGTGAACAGGAGAATCAAGAACTGTAGGGGTTCAGAGGCGGGAAAGATTTTTTTCCCCCAATTTGGGAGCAGTGAAAGAAAAAGAGAAGACTATAATGATTCCCTCTGATTCCGGCTCTAAATATCTCTAAAACCTCCAAACGGGCTCTGGTTTGCAGCAGGGCCACGTGGGAAGGAGGAAGCCGGACCTCTGGAGGCTTTGTGGGGGTCTGGAGCTCACACTGGCTACAGGAGGGACAGGAAGTAGGGAAACCCCCGGTGTGTCTGCCTCGAGGCTGGAGGGCAGTGACTTGGAAATCTTTCCTCCACAGCAATCAGCTTTTCAACTGACGCTTCTCACACATGGAACCTAAGATTGTTCCTCCAATAGAGTCGAGGTCCCTAACTTTGCTCTGTTCGTCTCCCAGGGTTGTTGGGTCTGAGGGAAGGTTGTCCCAGACCAAACATTTGAGTGTGCAGCTTCAGAGAATTGCCTAGGGACCCCAAAGAAGGTCCCCAAAGCAACACCTGTACCGTGATACTCATATTCAAAAAGGCAGAGAACGTCAGGAAAACCAGCAGAAATGTCAGCGCAGATGCCTGGCCATGGAAAGTGCTGGAGAGAGGCTGCTTCCCAGGACTGGGAGCCACGGAAGTACCTGATTACTCGTGCTCTAAACTAACTCTTCCCTCTCAGGTCAAAGGTAGGCTCAACCTAAGGGAACACCGCCTCCCTCCAGAGCTACCTCTTGATAGAACAATGTGCAGGTTGCAATTTCATCGCCAAAGAGGCACCTGGTGATGAAGGAGGAGATTGGAAGGGGATGCCCCTCCGAAGCCAGTTTAATATTTCTTTCCAATTCCAGGATTGCTCTTGGATGCAACAAAATGCAAAGGCTGCCGTTTCCGGGAGCGGCACATGGGTGCTCGGAGGGCTGGGTGGCACCCTCCCCGGGGTGCACAACTTCAGTGCTGCTCACCATCAGTGAGTGCAAGCATTGCATGGTGTGCTTTTGGGTGTTCAGAACACTTTCACGTGTCTGCTATTTCACTCACGCCTTCCAAGCAGCTCGGCGCAAGCTTTGGCTGTGAGCTCCATTTGGATCTCTTGCACCCGGCTGGCAGGACCCAGGTGCCTTCCTCCATCTCCGGGGGCGCTGTGGGAGCCTCCCAGCCCCGCAAGGGTAGGCCACCCTTCCTAATCTGGAACTGTGTTTTCCTCCTGGCCTTTCCACACCAGCTCTCCAAGGGCGGCTCATAGCAGCACCTTCTCCATTCAGGGAGCAGCTAGCCGGATTGGAGAGCAAGTGATGTACTCAAGGGGGCCCAGCTGGTTGTGAAGCTGGATCTTCCTGATGCCGGAGCTACTGCAGGGCGGAGGCTCGGAGTTGCCCCACTCTGCGCTCAGAAGAGACGCTAGGAGCCGGCACAAGGGTACTGTTTGCCCGAGTCCTGCTGGAGACGGAGCGCAGCGGAGACTTGGGGCGGCTCAGTGGGCGCTGTCCGAGTGGGCGTGGCCTTCTGCGGGCGTCCTCGGAGTGGGCGTGGCCGTCTTCATCCTGCACCGTTCGTGGTTTAGAACCCAAATGGGCAGAGATGCGCTTCAAGTCGTTCCCAGGGGCTACGTGCGTTACCAGAGGGAAGGAGCGGTCCGCGGTCCACAGGGGAGGTGGCGATGGCCCCCAGGCGTGACCAGAGGGTGGGATTTAATCTCCCATAACTCCATCAGCTATTTCCCCCGTACCTTGTCATGGACGACTGATGACCTTCAGTCCCACGTAAAGTGCTGTGGAAGTTCCCCAGTGCCACACCCGTGTCCGCAAGCCCCTCATCCACTCCCTTCTGGTAGTTATAAATGGGGTGTCTGCCTCACCGGCCCTACCGTGCTGGCTGTGTGCCCTTGGGCGAATTGCTTAGCATTGTGGCTTGAATTGTGTACCCCCCACCAATGATGTCCGAAGTCCTAACCCCCAGCACCCTAGAATACGACCTGATTTGGAAATAGGGTCGCTGCAGATGTAATCAGTTAAGAGGAGGTCATACTGGAGTAGGGTGCCCCTAAGTCAATGTAACCGATGTCCTTATAAGAACGGACATATAGGGGCGCCTGGGTGGCTCAGTCGGTCAAGCTTCCCACTTCAGCTCAGGTCATGATCTTGTGGCTCGTGGGTTCAAGCGCCGCGTCAGGCTCTGTGCTGACAGCTTGGAGCCTGATGGCTGTTTCAGATTCTGTGTCTCCCTCTCTCTCTGCCCCTCCCCCTCTCATGCTCTGTCTCTGTCAAAAATAAACATTAAAAAATTTTTTAAAAAGTAAAGAATGAACACATAGAGGAGAATGCCGTGCGAAGACAGACACACGGGGAAAGGGCCATGTGATGGTGGAGGCAGAATCGGAGGGGCGCCTCTGCAACATCGCGAACACCCAGGGCTGCCTGGGACCTCCAGAAGTGGGGAGAGGGGCGTGGAGCAGACTGTCTTCCAGAGCCTTCCAGAAGCAACCACCTCGCAGACCCCTTGATTTCGGACTTGCTTCTAGTTTCTGCAACTGTGAGAGAATGTTCCTGTTGTTTTAAGTTACCCAGATTGTGGTGATTTGTTACGGCTGCTGCAGGAATCGAATACACTTAGCCACGCTGCCAGCCTGCAAAAACCGCTTGAATCATGTCTCTCTCTCTCGCTCAGAACCCTTTTGGTGCCCCTCTCCCCCCACCACCACCTTCCAGATCAACTGCAGCTGTTTGGCATGGTTCACGAAGCCTTCGAGGTCTAGTCTTAGTCTGTCCCCCTCTCTGGCCTCCCTCCCACAAGCCATCTGGCACATGTACAGCAATGCCTCACCACCCGTTTCTTGACCGGGGAACTCCTATGCATTCCTCAAAACCCAGCCCAAATGTTCTGTCCTCAGGCGAGGCTTCCAAGATCTATCTAGACATAGGGAGCTAGTTGCTCTCTCTTCAGTGCTTGAGGGCACCCTGAAATGTCTTCGTGATAGCAGGTAACTGAGGCACGCACTTTTGTTCACTATTGTGTTTCCAGAGTCTAGATAACAGGCACTCGCTAAGAATTTGCTCAATACATGTATGCGTTGATGCAGGAATGAATGAATGAATGAACGAACGAACAAATGAATGAATGTGATGTGCTGTAATTATAGTTACTCAAGAGCCTCTGTGCGGACATAGCTCCCTGGTTTGGCAAATTCTACTCCTATGTTCTGTGAGCCTGTGGATGATGGGGAAATGGATTTCTTTCCAGCATCTGTGACTGAAAGGGACGAGGTTCGAGGCACACAGGGCTAATGGCGAGGAGACGAAGCCTGGCGAGCTCACCGAAATAATAAAAAGGCATTTTCGTGCCGGTGTGTCAGCCGGATGCAACTGCTCGAAAGAGAGCCCAGAAGACAAAGAAGGTCTGACAAGCCGATCTGCAGGAGCCCTGTGTCCCCGGGCGCCAGGAACAGTACCATTAAATGTCATCAGGGATGCAGGCCTGAGAGTGGGAGGTCGCCCTGCCCTGCCTCCGGGTCACAGGTGAAGACACAGGCCCCCAGAGGAAAAGAGTCTGTGCAGGCCACGCCGTGGGTGGCCACGGAGCCGTCACGCTGTCATTTGTCTGCTGTTTTTATTGGCATGTTAACTGCTTCATGTTTGATCCCAACGCATAGAAGGTGGGAAGGGCCCTTGGAGACTCCTCAGCCCAAACGTGTTGTCGCAGGGATGAAGAGAGACACTCACTTGCCAGCAGGGAAGGGGAGGGATGAGGTGATAAAGGATGCACAAGAAGCAGAGCAAGCGGAGAGCAATGCGGGGAATTTAAATGGCCACTTGGCATTGAGCAGTTAGGAAGACTTCTCCACACAGGTGGCGTTTAAGCTGGGATCCAAATGACAAGAAGGAGGCAGCCAGCTGGTGGTTGGCGGGAAGAGCACTCAGCGCAGAGAGACCAGTAAGCATAGAGGTCTCAGGGTCATGTCAGGCATGGCGTCATCCCTGAAAGAAAAAATAATGCAAGATGGGGACATCAGCCACAGACTCTTGCACAGCAAGAGGCTTAGGTCACGCTCCATTGTAGCAGAGTCTGAGCTTGGGATCCTTGTGTAAGTCATTTAAGGAGGGAATCTTCTCAGGGGAAACCTGTAAGGGAGTGAGAAACATGCAGCATGGAAAGGGAGAGATGCTAGGCAAAGACGTGGCTTAGAAGGGGTGCAATCTCAACCGGACCCCATGGGGAGCTCTGGAGCATGCATTGCGCCACAGAGGCTACCCTGGAAGAGGCAGGAAGGCTGGGTGGTTACACCCCACATCAGAAGCCACTGGCCACGGAGCACTCCTGTGTAGTGTGGCCGTACATTCTAGGCCCTACGCTTCTGGGTAAAGCAGCTCCCAGCAGCCAAGGGCCATCCCCCCAAAAGGACACAAGCATGAGCTGTTAGCAGTCAACATCTGCAACATCTGGGGCAAGGGAGCATCAGCCCCTTACAGAAATCTGGGTGGGACACAGACTCTACATAGTGCCTCCATTTCACGCTTTAAGGTGTTGAAGATACTTTGACACCCACTATCCTGTTTCAGATGTATCATCACCGCATGTGGAAGTCTCCAGTGTTTTGCAGATTAAACACTGGCACTTAGAGGAGTTAAGGCACTGCAGGTTCACCCTGCTGGGAAGTGGGAAGTCGGGGCTCAGAGCCAAGTGTTCTGATTCTCCAGGTGCTCTGCCCGCCACTTCAGACTGCCTCTGACCCATATGTGAATGTCAAGGCAGGTGACGCCGGCAACAGGTGCTGTCTGTGTCACATCTTGCTGCACAGTGTAAACAATCCACAGCCAGCAGTGTTAACACACTCCTTAGAAAGTGGTGATTCCCAAAAGGCAGCAATGCTGTGGAATCTACCTCTGAGCATGTGATTGGACCCTGGTCTGCTTCCCAGTTAGTTCAGGTGGCCTATATCTGGCAGAAGAGCTTTCCAGGTTTCCTGTCTAAGTGCCTGCCAGTCTTCTGCTTGGCAGAGACCCCATGGGACACAGGATCTTAGGTACACAGTATCTGAGTGCTCCTAAAGCTCCAGGTTAAAACCACAAAGCTAAGCTCGTGCCGTTATGGGCTCTCTCCGCCGCCGCTGGCCATGTCCTGGAGAAGCGATGTGCTGGGCGCATTGGTGCTGGCCGTCGTGTGGGTCCATATAAGTGAGCTTTGAACTCCTAGCTTTTTTTTCCCACATGAATCATTTTTTTAAATAGGAAATGTCCTGAGGTGTATAGATGTTGGAAAAAATTCTCTCTTCTCAATAAGATTGTCATTCTGACGACCATTTATCGTTTGGGGGGCCCAATATAGTAACTCTTTCAGGAAGTAGATGCTACTTGCTTGCCCTCGAACTAAGTAACTCCAGATTCTGTCTGTTACGGTTGAGCGTGTGCCCCCCTCCATTCATATGTTGAACCCCAATATCTTGGAATGTGACCTTATTTGGAAAAAAAGGCCATTGCAGATGTCATTAGTTAAGATGAGGCCGGGGCACCTGGGTGACTTAGTCGGTTAAGCATCCGACTGCAGCTCAGGTCATGATCTCACAGTTTGTGGGTTCGAGCCCCACATCTGGCTCTGTGCTGACATTTCAGAGCCTGGAGCCTGTCTTTGGATTCTATGTTTCCCTCTCTCTCTGTCCCTCCTCTGCTCATTCTTTCTCTCTCTCTCAAAAATAAATAAAACATAAATTTAAGAATAAATATATAAAGATGAGGCCACATTGGATGGGGAGAGCCCCAAATCCAATAGGATTGGTGTCCTTATGGAAAAGGGGGATGTAGAGACAGACATGCACACAGGGAGAACACCACATGGAGATCAAGGTGAAGATCAACCAGATGCTTCTACATTAAGGAATACCCAAGATTGCTCATGAATACTGGAAGCCTGGAGAGAGATCTGGAACAGATCCTTCCTCAGGGCCCTCAGAAGGAACCAGCCCTCCTGACACCTTGATTCTAGACTTGTAGCCTCCAGACCCATGGGACCTCCCAAGAATCTTCCCTTGTCAGGATTCTCAGCTCACAGTGCTCTGTCACAGCAGCCCTAGCGAACTGGTCCGCTGTCCCCTCTCTGAGTCTGTGTAGGTTTAGCTTTTAAAATTTTTTGTTCAATGGCTATTCTTGGCAATATTATGCCTGAATATAATACTTTCTCCCTTAATTGATCTGATTGTAATTCAACTTCTAATCAACAAGAGACTGAAAACCTAAATAATCAAGCTAGTTAGACATATGGGTAAAATGGGAAACATTGAGATTCTGAGTAGGGTTTCACGCTTGAGTTTGTACCAACTTTTTTCCTTATGCCCAGACGTTCCCTTCTTACTTTCAGACTTTCCTGTTCCAAAAAGCTGAGGGCCCCTAAAGCCTTTAGATAAACAGGTCTTCATGGGGGAGGAAGAGAATTTACACATCAAGCCTCAGGCCGAGTACTTTTTTGCGTACTCCTCATTAAATCATTGTAATCAAATGATTCACCCCTAGTTTATGTTCAAGGAAGGAGAATGTCACAGAGTGAAGAAACTTGTCCCAAACTGTACAACCAGTGAGTCGTACTGCCAAGATTTGAACCTAAACCTTATGACTTTGAAGCCTGACTTCTTCCACTGGAGCATGAGCCTTTCAATCAATAAATCCACCTGCCCCACATGTTGGTATCACCTAATGGTCATCCCAGTGGCTCTTTGTATGAACAAGACTGCATGTGACAATGCAAAAATGATCTCAACCAGCTATCAGCCCAAAAGCTGGGCTCTAGTTGGACCCATGGCTCCTAAGCTTTCCAGCAATTAGCTCAACCCACAGATAGATCATTTGATGCCAAAGGCCACCCCAATCGCATTGTGCCCAGAGCTTCTCCCACTCTTCTGACTACATTTTCACCAACTTCAGTTTACATCATTCCTTCTCACTGGGCATTGTTCTAAATATGTGATATTTATAAGAATGAAGTCAGTCACCTTCCCCAGGCAACATGATCAAGTGCAAGAGTAGAGTCTTCTTAATGTTACTTTTCCATAATGGGAAAGAGTCACTCATCTTGAAGCAAATGATTGGGAAAAATAACCCAAACAAACAAACAAACAAATCTAGCTCTTTTCATGTCATGTCTCAGATGTCAGCCTGCTTGGGTCTTGACCCTTCTGTCTGCCTTCTTGTTAGTTTCTGCTACTTTGCTATGGACCAGAAAGCCATATCACACCGCTTTCTGATCATGGTGTGTTAAGTAAGAGTGAATAAGGCTTTGATAAAGGCGTTGGCCTTTCCAGATTTATACCATTTTAAGAACCTGATGAATGACATACCCTCTACTCCCAATTCACATAAAAACATAATAGAATTCCAAGTACTCTCTGTTTTCCAGAGCCAGTCACTGTGGATGTCATCAGCTTCAGAACCCCGGACTTAAAATGGGACTGAAAACAAGCGTTCCTTGAATGAATTTGAAGAGTATCGGTGACCTTACACCAAGTCCACTCCATTAAAATGTGGACCTTTTCTGCTGCAGTCTGATCAAGACAAGAGATTATGGAGGAAGAAGGAAGAGAAGGGGCAGATAATAAAGAAGGAAGAGGAGGAGGGGAGCGAGAAGGGAGAGCCAAGGGCGCATGCTCACGAGTGTCAGGAAGACACAACTTGGAGAACAGACATGTATCCTGACAGCTCATGCTGGCCAGGGAGGCAGAAGCACGGCTCCTGTCATGGTGGCTTAGATTCAGTGAATTCTACAAGCCATGGTCCACCTCCAGCCACTTGGGGATGTCTGCCAGCCCGGAACACAGCTGTGGGCTGCACTTTCTGCCTGCCCAGCCACCAGGGAGGCCCTGGAACGACTCCAGTTTTGTCTTCATGGAGAAAGACACCAAAGTGAGAGCGAGAAGAGCTGCCGCTTACTAGCTGTGTGGCCTTCGGCAAATCCCTGTATTCTCTGAGCCTCAGTTTCCTCTTATGGAGTATGGGAGGCTATCTGGCCTGCCTCTCAAGGATGTGAGGAGATTCAGGAACTTTACAGACTGGAAACACCAGGTTGACATAAGGAAGGCCATTGGTCAGTGGGACGCTGGCTCAGGGCTCAGTAGATCTAGCGTACAGAGGGATGGTACTGCCACCCAGGACTCATTGTCTTCCAGGGCAGGAGACAGTTAAGCTCAGGGGTCTGGAATGTTCTGGCACTTCATTCTGAATCACTCCCAAATACAGCTGATTCTGTGTGTCCACTCCCAGCCACCCAGAGTTGAGAGATGGCCTTGCCTTTCTTCTGGCCAGCCATCTTGCTTTCCCTCAGCTCACTTAGACTGGGTGCTAACAAGAGCTTAACCACTGTTCGCGGCACTGACTGCCTTTCCAGAGACTTTGTGGCTATGATGTGGAGCGCAGTCTCCAAGAATGGCTTCTGGGTATAAGTAGAGTCACAGTTCTTCATCATGCAAAGCCACTGAATCCAACTTTATGAGTGCTTACTAAGTGCTAGGTGTTCCCTGGGGGTGCTAATGAAAGACAGATGTTGTCTCTGCCGTTTATGCCAACTTATAGAAGTTGGGTGGCTTTCATCGTCTGAACACTGTATGGACATTGTCTCTAATCCTCGAATCCATCTAGTGAGGTCACATAATCCCTATGTACAAATGAGGGATGCAAGGTACAGAGGACGTGGGTGATTTGCTCTAAATGTGCAGCTGCAAAGGTTAGAGAGAGCTTTGGTCTCTCTGGATCCCAGCCCTGTGCATTTTTCTCCATAGACCATAGTCTGGAGCACAGGGGCAGGGAGAGAGGTTTGTATTAAAGTCAGTGATAGAAACTCAATTTTTGAGTAGTGATTATGCACTAGACAAAGTGCTCAGTGTTTCACACGGCCACTGTCTTCAGATGTCCACAACACAGCATGATTTCTATAATAACTCCATCTCCCTGGGGCGCCTGGGTGGCTTAGTCGGTTAAGCGTCCGACTTTAGCTTAGGTCATGATCTCGCAGTTCGTGGGTTCGAGCCCCGCATCGGGCTCTGTGCTGACTGTCAGCTCAGAGCCTGGAGCCTCTTTCAGTCTGTGACTCCCTCTCTCTCTGACCCTCCCCTGCTCACGCTGTCTCTCTCTCTCTCCTAGAAATAAATAAAAAGAAAACATTAAAAAAAAAAAAATTTCATCTCCCTGATGAGGCGGCTTAGACACAGAAGGTTGTGCAGAATGTCCAAATTCACACAGAGAGGAAATGTCCAGGGCACAAGGGTTGACAGTGTGGCTCTCTGCTACGCTTTTCTCGTCAGATGGTGAACAGCACTGCAAGGTGGTGAGATCAATACAAAGAACTCTGGTACAAGATTCTACCTAGGATGGTAAATTTTTTAATTAATTTTTAAAATTTTTATTTATTTTTTGAGAGAGAGATAGAGAGCAAGTGGGGTAGGGGCAGAGAGATAGGGAGATGGAAACCCAAGCAGGTTCTGCACTATCAGTGCAGAGCCTGATGTGGGGCCCAAATTCATGAACCGTGAGATCATGACCTGAGCTGAAGTCAAGAGACCGACATTCAACTAACTGAGCCATCCAGAGAGTGCCCCCATGAGGGTTAATTTTATGTGTCAATTTGACTGGGCCCAGATATTTGGTTAGGCACTATTCTGAATGTGTTTGCGAGGGAGTTTCTGAATGTGATTAGCATTTGAATCAGCAGAAAGAGTAAAGCAGATTTCGCCCTCTCCAGCCCATTTCCACCACCACCACACACCGCCCCCGTGAGTGGGCCTCATATAATCAGTTGAGGGCTTGAATAGAATAAAAGATTGAGTAAGAGGGAACTCCCCCTTTCTGATTGCTTTTGAGCTGGGACGTCAGTTTTTCCTGCTTTCTGACTCAAACTGAAATATGAGCCTGCTGGCCTTTGGACTGGAACTACACTAGTGGCTTTTCAGAGTCTCCAGCTTGCCAACTGCAGAGCTAGGACTTGTCAACCTCCATAAGTGTGTGAGCCAATTCCTTATTATCTTGTCTGTCTATCCATCCATCCATCCATCCATCCATCCATCCATCCATCATCCATCCTATTGATTCTGTTTCTCTGGAGAACTCTGATCTCTCTCTGATGCCACAGGCATCAGCCTCCAGGGTGAACAACTTCTTTCCAACTTATCCCCAGCCCATCCCAGTAAAGACAAGTTAGAGCCCTCACTGATGGGGGAAAATTTTGGAAAAACTTCCCATAATGTCTTATTTCAGGTCTCCCAGTTCATCTGACCTCAGCAAATCAGGTGACGTTTACTGTATTCCCAGAATGTCTACTGGTTTGAACTCAATTTGGAAGGAAGATAAGAGAAAGGGAAAATGAAGCTCCCTGCCCTTGAAGACCCGGCTGATTGAAAAGAGGAGGCTAAACCACCCACATGTAGGTAGAGGAGTGTTGGGTGTGGATCAGCGGGGAGTTTACTTGACTCAGAAGTCCACCTGGTGCCAACTAGTGTTTGTGAGGAGGAGGAGGAGTCACCCTTGCATCCTTCGCACGGGGTCAAGGCCAGTGGGAAGACAGCAAGGGCAGAAAACTGACGAACTGATTTGCTACTGCAAATGGGAGCCCCTGGTCCACGCAGCGGGATCCCCAGGGCCAGCAGGCTTGGGTGTGTGCAGCAAAGGGCCGCGGGCGATCGTGTCCAAGTGAAAACCAGCCCTAATTGTGGCCGGGCAAACAGTACTCTTCCAAGATAAGCCAGTCCTTGGCCATGTTTGGAACAAGACAGAGACAAGGCCACCCGGCAACGCCCAGACTGTGAGTGTTAGAAAGGACCCCTCCAAGGAAGGCCATGGATCCCCCAAGCCTGGCTCCCTCCATATTCCCCTCCTGCTGGGAGGCTAGACCAGCCGGCAGCTGCCTCAGGAGGCCAAGGGAGAAAGAGTCTGGCTGGTGCTGTTGAGAGGAAGACATGACCTGTTTCACCAAACCGGCTCCAAGTCCCCAGAAGGCCTTACCTTGGGCCGGCCGAGCCCGTTTGGGGCTGCCATTTTCTTTGCATTCCAAAGCATCTCAGAAATGAACCACTGCAGTCCCCACCGCAAGATGAGGGAACCTGACCTTCCTTGAAGCCCTGGCTGGGTGAGGAGCCCTCTTCTGTGTTTAAATCGACCACAGTGCTCATTCCTCGGGAGCCTGCAGTCTGCCACCATCACTGGAGTGCCAGACACTAGCAAAGGGCTCAGTAGGTCACGTGTTGGATGAATGAACTGGCTGGTGAGTGAGTGAGTGAATGCCGGACTCTATGCTGGGAGGCAAGGCACCCGCGCCTGGAACAAGAGAGCAAGGCCAAGCTAGCCGTTCCGGAGCCATTTTATTATTAATGATAGCTTCCGACTGGGGGATAAATGGACCAGCTTAGCTTGCAGCATTCTGCTGCCTTCCGAGACGGCCAAGCACGAAATGCTAGGAAGCCACATCATCTAGTGATTTTTGTTGTCGAACTTGCTGGAAATGTGGGTCATTCCACGCCCACATCCACTAATGCCCTCGGCTGCCTCGCTTGGCTTCAGGTTGTCCGAGGGGCTCCAGCCACTTCCCTGGGCGCCGAAAAGTAACTGGCTACCAGGAGCTTTCACTTTGGACAGGCGTTTGGTACTCTGCCAGCCTGTCTGCAAATGGGCTTGGACGTTCAAACACACATTTTTCAGTGCCACCCAGGGTGCAGGGGGTGGGGGGCAGGGTTCAGGGATGAAAGCTCTAGGTCCGGTGCTCAATGAGCTCACCTCCCAGCAGAGGAGACAAGAGACACCATGCAGTGGACCATGTCTTGGATACAGCTTGGGGGCTGGGGGAAGGTTGGGAAGTGCATGTAAAAATTTAAAGGACACCTGTCCTGACCTGGGGGAGAACACACTTAAAGAACAAACAAGTATTATCCGACAGATGAAGGAAGGGTACCTGGAGGAAGGGATCAGCATAGGTGGCAGCTCAGAGGTGGGAAGGGATCTCTGCAGGCAACCATCTGCAACCTATGTGTGGTCAGGGATGGGCCCAGCTGTGGGGAAGGTAGAGGGTCCAGGTAAGGCAGGGCCCAGGGCTCGGGCACCTTCCACGGCCTCAAAAGGGATTTGGATCTTCATTCTGTGGGTTCCCAGGTGCCCTCAGAGGGTTTCACACAGAAGACGCGAGGGTAGAGTTACGCTATAAGAGGACCCATCTGTGATATTGAGCTTAAAAGATGCCAGGGAAAGTCTGACATGCAGCACGTTCTTAGCAGATGAGTTCATCGGCTCTCCCTGGCCCTGCCCCTTGGTCCCAAGTTTATCCCTCCTTCCTTAGCTCCCTGGGCTCCAATCTCACATTATACCCGACTTCTGCAGTGGCTTTTCCTTGTACGCCTGCTCCAGGCCCACTGAGCCTTTCCGATGACTGACAGGGAGGGATGAAAGCCAGGCATTCGACTCTGCGTCCAGGGATGCTACCAGGGCTGGGATCTAGACTACAAGGGAGAGGAGGCAGCTGACTTGAGAGACAGAGGCTTTCATACATGTGGTTACACGCTTATCAATTTCCTCGAATTCGCCCCCGGTTAACCACTAGCTCGGAAAATAAGGGCTATCTGGGGGGCGGCCCAGTGGGATCATTGTGAGCATGAAATCTTCCTGGTAAAGAGTACCAATTGCTCAAATATGCTCTAATGAAACAGAAAATTCCCTAACAGAGGAAGGAGAAAAATCGAGGAGAACAGCCTTTGATTTTGTGCTGAATTCAGTCAAACGCCTCTCAGAATAGAGAAAGGCAGCGCCTGAGCCCTTGGGGAGAAGGCTTGAAATTGCCAGAAAAGCAGAAACTACCCGAGAGGCTTGGCCGTGGCAGTGACGATGCGGAAGGCTCAGATGTTCTGCCCCTCCCCGCCCCAGCCCACCCCCTGCCAGGCAAGCGGGCCAGGAGCAGTGGCTCCATGATGCACTCAGCAAGGCTGTGGAAATGGGAAATGCTTCCATTCTGTCCACCCAATAGGCCCCTGGAGGGGGATCGCTCTGGCGCTTGCCCGGGGAACAAGGGCTCTCACCCTTCTGCTGAGTTGATGTGAGTGTCCCGCAAGGGATCCTCGGTTATTCTAAGCTGCAGGCCCTTTGTCTGGAGCACCTGCTCTATAGCAGGCATTCGATAAAGAGAAATCATTACCATGTCCCCCCGGCCTTCTGCGGCGGAAGGTTAACGTGGACGGGCTCAGGCCGCAGAGCACGAGAAGTTGCGTCTCTGCTTGGAAGGGTCCTGATGGAAAAGAATTGCCCCCTAACTGGTCAGTTGTGCTCTGAAAGGTCAGCCTCTGCTGGAGTTCAAAGAGCTCCCGGCATACCTGTTACATCCCCTGTGGGCCTCCGGGTCCCCTATTCCCTGCACCCAAATGCCCTCAACCTTTGATCGCTAGTCCCGTGGCCTTTAAGAACCCAGAGAAGCCTGGGTGGAAACTGAACTCCTGTGGTCACGTGAACGATGCATGTTCCTGCCCCAAGGAGTGGATGGGGTCTTGTCAGCCAGGACTGGGCTTATGGCCCACCTGGCCAGGCAGTCAGTCCTCACAAAAGTATGGGGACAAGGAACCTGGCAGGGAGATTTGGGCTCATCGCTCAGTCTGTGATTGGGGGCATGTGACTGTTCCTCCCTGAACCTGTTTCTTCATCTGCAAGGTAGGGGTGGATAGCTCCCTTTTCACGGGGCCTTTGTGGGAAGGAGCTGAGATTGTGGGCAGGAGCTGAGATTGTGGGCATCAAGGGCCTCAGAGAGTGTCTGAGACTTAGGAGCTTGTGTTTAGCAGATATTCTTTCCATTAGTTTATCTTCCCCATTTTACTCCCTCCTAAGGGACCCCTAAACTCAGGTACTCTTTGCAGACTCAATGTTCTCTGAGTTTCTCAAGCCCTATGTGGCTGGCAGGCTCCTTCCCCGTCAACATTTCCAGGTGCCTCCAGTGTCTGCATTTCACACATGGGCTCTGTGCACACTGTCACCTCCACGATGATGACCCATTGGCTCATCCTTCCTTTCAAGTAACTTCTGCGTTAAGAGTAGCTCCATCTCTTAACAGTGTGGAGGTTCCTAAGGAAAGTAACAATAAAACTCCCCTATGACCCAGCAATAGCACTGCTAGGAATTTACCCAAGGGATACAGAAATGCTGAGGCATAGGAGCACATGTACCCCAAAGTTCATAGCAGCACTCTCCACAATAGCCAAAACATGGAAAGGGCCTAAGTGTCCATCCACAGATGAATGGATCAAGAAGATGTGGTTTATCTATACCATGGAATACTACATGGCAATGAGAAGCAATGAAATCTGGCCATGTGTAGCAACATGGATGGACCTTGAGGGTGTTATGCTGAGCGAAATAAGTCAGGCAGAGAAGGACAAATATCATATGTGTGCACGTATAGGAGGATTAGGAGGAACTTAACGGAGGACCAAGGGGAGAAGAAGGGCGGAAATGGTGGGGGAAAGGGAGAGAGGCAAACCATGAGAGACTCTTGAATGCTGACAAAAACTGAGGACTGATGGATGTGGGGGGGAGGGGGGATGGGCATGGAAGAGGACACTTGTGGGGATGAGCACTGGGTGTTATGTGGAAACTAATTTGACAATAAACTATTTGTAAAAAAAAAAAAAAAAAAAAGAGTAGCTCCATCTCTCTTATCCAGCCTTGGAAAAGTGGGGCCACTCGTTAGAGCCATGTTCACAGCGCTCACAGCTCACCTCCACAGCCTAATCTTGTCATTCACTGGGTGTAGCTACTAAGCTCAAATTCTCACTGCCCCAAACCCACCTCATGCTCTCCTGTCTCTATGCTTTTGATCCTGTAAGGCCCTCCCTTTTGAATGCATGCACACACACATGCACGTGCACACACGTACTATGAAATAACCAATCTCTGCCTCGAAGGCTCCTCTGGCCTCAGTGACCCGCAATCAGCATGGTGGTTGAAATCTTTTGAGCACTGAGGAGGTCACCTATCTCCATGGATCCAGGTGTTTGAAGAATTTATTCCTCCCCCAATTGGATGAAATGCTATTCTTCTTTTAACTTATGTTAGCTTTCCACGGCCGACATAATGAAATACCACAGACTGATAGTTTAAACAGCAGATGTCTATATTTCCACCATTCTGGAGGCTAGAAGTCCAAGATCAAGGTGGTGGCAGGGCTGGTTTCTTCTGAGGTCTCTCTCCATGGCTTGCAGATGGCCGTCTTCTCCTGTGTCTTCAATGGTCTTTCCATTTTACCCCCACATCCCTGGGGTCTCTCTGTGGGTTGAAATTTCCCCTTCTTATAAGGACACTGGTCATATTGGATTAGGGTCCACCCTAAACACTTTGTTTTAACTTAATGACTCCTTTGAAGGCATTATCTCCAAATACATTCACATTCTAAGGTCCAAAATTCACCATATGAATTTTGAAGGGGACACAATCAGTCCATAACATAATCCTTTATGGATTTGTGATTCTTAAAACCCTTGGCCTCAAAGTAGCACCACGTGCATGCTTCTGTCCTCTCTCCCTACAAAAATACAGAAACAAAATCCAAATCACACCCTATGTCTCTTTTTGCCAGCATCAATAAATATTCCAATTCCCAAATCTCAATTCTGAGCATACCATGTGCGATGGTTAATTTTATGTGTCAACTCGACTGGGCCATGGAGAGTCCAGACATTTAGTGAAGTGCTATTTTGGATAGGTCTTTGAGGCTGTTTGTGGATGAAATTAGCATTTGAATTATAGACTCAGTAAAGCAGATAAGTCTTCCCCAATGTGGGTGGGCCTCACTGAAGGACTGAAAAGAACAAAAAAGCTGATTCTCCTAAAGTAAGAGGAACGCCCTCTGCCTGACTTGCTTTGAGATGGGACATCAGACTTCAGCCTTCAGACGTGTCCTGAAAGTACACCATCAGCTCCCCTCGGGCTCCAGCCTGCTGGCTGCAGATCTTGTGTCTTCACAAATGGGCCAACTTATTATAATATGATAGGAAATATGAAACAATATGACATGATGTGGTATATATGACATATTATATATACTATACTATAACAGAGGTATATCCTATAGGTATCTATCTATATATATATATATATACATATATATATGTACATATATATACACAAACACACAGACATACATACGTACATACATCTACCTGTGGAGAACCCAGACCAACATGCCACGCTTCGACCACCCACCCCCTCCTTTTTCCCAGCTCACTCGCTCTACCCCATGACTCCAGCACCTCACTGACCCCACTAGGACCCCATTCCATTGCCCCTCCCATTTTCACCCACCATCCCCCCAACCCTCCTCATCTTCTCATCTTCCCCTCCCCACCATAGAGTCCAAGGTTCATAATTGCCTTGGATAAACTATTAATTCCGTCTGCTCTTACTGTGCCTCTGAAGCGCCAGCCCTGCTTAAACGCAAGGCTCTCTGCCTACCCCTGACCTGCACATTATAAGAAAACACAGTTGAAAACAACAGCTACAATAAACCACTGTACTGAGGGGCATCTCTTTAAATTTTGATGATACACTTGAGGACTGCCTTCAGTGATATCCAGCGATTCTAATAGGGGCACAGACAATTCATGGCCCCCTTCCAAGATGGCTGTTTCACGTCTTCCCCTCCTTCTCCAAGGCACGCCTTCTATAGCTGTGATAGACCGAATATATGTGTTCTTCTCCAAAACCCACACGTTGAAGCCCTAACCCCAATATTATGGTGTTTGGAGATGGGGCCTTTGGGAGGTAATCAGGCCCGGATGAGGGCATGAGAGTGGGGCCTTAGTGACGGGGTTAGTGCCCTTCGAAGAAGAGATACCAGAGAGCTCTGTGTGTGTGTGTGTGTGTCTGTGTGTGTGTGTGTGTGTTTGCGTGCGCATCTGCGGGCATAGCAAGAAAGCAGCTGTCTGCAAGCCAGGAGGAAAGCCTCACCTGGGACCAAGTCAGCTGATACTTGGGTCATGAACTTCCAGTCTCCAGAAGCAGGAGAAATACATTTCTGTTGTTTAAGTTGTTATGCCATTCTGAGCAGACTAAAGTGACAGCTGATGCTTTTTCCTATTTTTGTAACAGCTTTATTGAGATATAATTCACATACCACAGGACCCACGCATTTATAGTCTAAAATGCAAGGTGTCTTGGTATAGTCAGGGTTCTGTGATCATCACCATGATCAGTTTTAGAGCCTTTTCATGACCCAGAAAGAAATCTCATACCCATTAACAGTCACATCCCATTTCCTTCCAACCCCATCTCAGGCTTAGGCAACTGCTAACTGACTTGCTATCCCTCTAGAGTTGCCTCTTCTTGACATTTCATAGAGGTAGAGTCATACAATATGGGACCTTTTGTGGTGACCGGCTTCTTTCCCTAGCATAATGGCTTCAAGGTTATTCCATGCCGTGGCATGTATCAGTACTTCTTTCCTTTTTACTGTTGAACAATTGTCCCCTGTACAGATATACCACATATTATTTACCACTCATCAGTTGATGGATATTTGGGATGTTCCCACTTTTTGGCTCCTATGAATAATGCTTGAACATTCATATACAAAGTTTTGAGGAGACATGTGTTTTTATTTCTCTTGGGTATGCATGGAAGTGTATATACCTACTGTTTCCTTGTAAAAATAACATGGAAACAATAAAAAAAATAACTATGGACACTTCCCACCTCAAAAATCAACCAACCTAGCTGCAATCATCCTATTCCAGTGGAGGACTTGCCTCTGGTACCATCTATGGCTGTCCTCTCTGGCCCATGCTAGGGCTCCACACACTTTCCTACTCAAGGATTTTCTTTCTTCCAACATCCATTGTCTTTCCTACATCATCACGTTGTCCCTCTACTGGACCATTCCTGTCAGTACGCATCCATGCTGAAGTATCTCCCAGATTAAGAACAGCTCTCTATGCCCCATGACGCCTTCCAGCCACATGCCCATTTCTCTCCTTCCAGTTGTCACTCAGGAGTGATCTGCTCCCACTCTCTCCACTCCCTCACCTTCCATTTTATTTCCTGATGTTATTTGAGTTACGCTATTGTACTTACCCCTCCCGTGAGATATCCCTCTTCAAGGTCACTGGTGTCTGCCATCTTGCCAAATCCAATGGCTGAACGTTAGACCTCATCTCACTCTACTTATAGACAGCATCGGACAGAGCCAGTCACCCCAGGACACCACACTCCCCTCATTTCTGCCCTTCCTGCTGTCTACTCCTTCTGATTTCCTTTGCTGGCCCCTTTTCTCTTCTAGCTCTCAAGGTGTTGAAATACTCTAGTGCTCAGTCCTTTACCCATTTTTCTTCTCTATACTCTCACTCCTTGGGAACTACTATCTACTTCCATGGCTTTGATTATCAACCATGCCAGGGGATGGCAAATTTTCCATAAAGGTCCAGATAGCAAATATTTTAGGTTTTTTAAGCCAGGTAGTCTGTTGTCATAGTACAAAAGCAGCCACTGACAATGTGTAAATGGATGAATGCGGCCATGTGCTAAAAAAACTTTATTTACAAAATCAAGCAGTAGATTTAGATTTGGCCCATAGGTTGTGGTCTACTAAACCGCAAAAACTATGCTAATGACTCTAAATTTGACATGTCTTATTTTTACTTTTATTTTTTTAGCTTTTTATTTTTAAACTTGTTATGTTTTAGTCTGGCCTGTGTACGAGTTCGAACAACAAACTCATATATCAGTTGTACACTTTTAGTCTCCCCTTGGGTGTTTAATGGGTTTCTCAAATTCGAAACATCCCAAACAGATCTCTTGTATCCAACCACCTCCCTCCACAAATAAAATCCATCCCTTCCTCATATTTCTTCATCTCAGTAAGTGGCACCAACATTTACTCAGCTATGGAAGCCATCATTTCTTATCTTCTTTGTCTCCCTCATACTCTCACCCAATCCATTAACAAGACTCTACTCTCAAACACACCCAGAATCAGAACACACTAAGTTCTCTGTTGCAACAGTGGTCACCTGGACTACTGCAAAAGCCTCTTCCCTTGACTCCTTATATGCACACCTCCATGTCACAATGAGAGTGACCTTTAAAATATCATCTCAATCTGTTTATTCTGAGTGAAACAATTCCGTAGACTCTATATCGGGAGGTCCAGGCATGCCTAACTCTCCAACCTTATGCCCTAAGATTCTCATCTTGTTCTTTCCACTCTACTCTGTTCTTTTTTCTGTTCCTTGTATACATCAAGCTAATTCTCACCCCAAGTCCTTTGCACCTACTGCTCACTCTGCCTGAGGTGTTCCTCCTATGACTTGTAACTCTTTCATGTTATCTATTTGTTTATTCATTTATCAATTTCCCCCTCTCTCTAGAAGTCTGTGAAAACAAGACCTTTATCTTATTTATCACTATGTTCTCTGTATTTAGAATAGTGCCTTGCATATAATATTCAGCAATGGTATTCCTTGAAAGAATGAACGTGTGGCTAGGTTGTCCACAGCTGAGCTTGATGATACCCACTATATTTTTGTTCATTTGTGAAGGCTGCGGGATGCAACGAAATCAGCCCTTCAGGAAGGGTCAACAGTTCTAGGTCCTACTTCTGGCTGTGTTGTTAACTGTGACCATAGGCAGGATACACTCCAGTGTGAGTCTCTGTTTTCCAATTTGTACACTGAAGATGGCAGTTAAAATATTCTCTCTGTGTTCCCTACCAGCTTCGATATCAATGAATGGAATTGAATTGAGCCACTTTAATGGAAGTTTAAGCTCAGCAGGAGGAGAGGTCCTAAGGAAGTAATTCAGTAGAACTCTTCAAATGATGCCACATCTTCCTTGCAGTCTTTGAAGCAACTCTTCCTAGTGAGAGCAGCACATTGGGTAGGCAGCCTAACCCCACCGAGTGGCAGTGAACTCAGTGGTTACAAGGGAGAATAATAATGACTGCAGCCCTTCTCGAAGTAAGAGCCACACATACCCAGCTTTTCTTGCTGGCTTATCCTATTAGACTTGAAGATCACGAACTGATTCACGTTACTGCCAAGAAAGCTCTTGTCCTATAAATATGACTCAAGATTGCAGGTCAATCAGCTGCATGTCACATCTTCAGAATAAAAAAAAAGTACAGCTCTTGGTTAGAGTTTAAATTCTGCAATTGCTCTCCACATGTCACTTAAATTTATTTGCTATGATATCACCACCAGGCTGCTATTAAAATGGGCAAGGACCATCCGTCAGTGCTACAGGGATCACCTTCAAGAGACGCCAGGAAAATGTCCTGGTTCTCCTCATTAAAAACTGTGAAGTCCTGAGCGTTTCCGTGTTCCTGCTGACTTTTCACATCCTGCTGTTTATCAGGGCAATTTTTTAAGAGGATGGACTCGAGAGATGGACTCTATCACCAAGGTACAGAGCTCTACAGTTTACAACACACATAGCCACTCCATGATCTTGTCGGGCCTTACTTTTGATGCAGAGTCTTAAGGAATCATCTGAGCTTTAGTCTTAGTTTTGTGTCTTCTTCACCATGTGACCTTGGGAAATTCTCTTCCTTATTCTAGCCCTCAGTTTCCCCATCTGTAATATGAAAATCTTTACCGAATCTTAGTGGACCAACATTCCCAGACTCCAAGAGATATTTTCAGGTTGAAATTGAGATCCAAGAGCTGTTTTCATATTTCAGAATGCCTCCTGGGAAGTCTACATTTGCCCACAATCAGGTCACACAGGTTAATTAAATGTCAAGCTTCTTTGCTTTGGGTTGGAATGATACCAGCTCAGGTGGTAGCTTAGCTTCTCTCACACAGATTAAAAGCTCTGGTAGGCTTTATGTGAAGGCACAGGAAATTCTAGTTATTATTTTATTGCCCACGTGTGTCTGATTCAAAAATTGGGGGAGGAGGAATTAACCTAACCATATTATTACCTGCTGGCTTACAGTCAAAACCCGTCAGAGGAAAAGGTGAGTGAAGAAAGTATGTGGTGCCCTATTGCTGGTACTGAAAATATTGCCTGTACTCCACAGACGGTCTCTGAAATTCCTTTTCCAGCTGTGAATTCAATGATTTCAACATTCACATGCATTTGAGAATATGTTTTTATCCATCTGGGAAATGTATTAGAGAGGATATTGCTTCTTTTTGCTTTTTAAAATAGCCCCTTTCACAATGAAGTCACCCCCAGGCACCAGCATAAAGGGAGAGCAATTCACAGCAGTCTAAGCTACAAAGGCAGCAATGTCAAGGTCTCGAAAACAGTCAATATGGCACAGGTTTTAAAGAGATGTCTTGCATCATGCCCTGAAGTCCAGCAGTCATTGGCTCTGCTGAGCAAGGCCAAGAATCAGATTCCACCAGGGGAAGTCGTCAGGCTTTGAGGATTTGTGGATGAAAATATGGGACATGTTGACAGAATCACCCCAAGTTCAAGGACTGAGTTGTATGACCTTCAGCAAGTCACTGACTTTCTTTGGACCTTGGTTTCCTCCTCTGTAGTAGGTGGGAGTCAGGCTATGGTGGATCCTGTATGCTCCCCACCAGCTCCCCTCTACTTTCGCAGCACCTCTGTCTCCCACCTGCCTCCAACTTCAGGAAGCCACCTCTTCTGGAAGGTAGCATCTCAACACCCTCTTCTCCAGGGTGGCGGCAGCCAATAAACAAAGTGATAAAGAGAACAAAAGTCTAACCCTTGCCTCAAGCTAGAACCAGCTCTGTGGTGCAACTTCCGTCCTGAGCTCCCCGTGGGGTCAGGCGGAAGTCAGAAATCAGCGGTGACCTCATCTTCTTCCTCTGCTTATTCCTCTTCCCTTGGTCCCTGGCTCCTAAGACAACTCTTTTAAAACATTGTATCCCTGAAGCCCTGTTTTAGGCTCTGCTTCCAGGAAACCAGAACAAAGGTGCTAAGGCTTAAAAAAAAAAAAAAAAAAAAAGAAAGTCCTTGTAGGCATATTGGCTGGTTCTTCAAATAGTCTAGAAACATTTCCAGAGCATGGCTGGCCCTCCCCAGAAGCATTTTGTCTCCATCCTTTCACAACAGAAGGCTTTATTCCTTGGCCAGGCATGATCCTCTCCTCCTGGAACGCTCCGGTTCAGTCTAACCGGCTAACTAAAATCACTCAGGCCAACACCCCATGGGTTTCTCTGTGTGTACTTACTGTGTTCATCCAATTACACTTCCAGGTCATCCGTCTGCTGGATACATCTTACTCCTTGTCTCTCTATTACCTGTTTCTCCGTGTAGCAAGCCTGAGAAGGTGGAGAGAGCCCCACCCTGGGAGTGAGAGGGTCTGGGTAAGCACAGGCTAAGCCACCTCCGTGGGTCCTGATCCTGTTGGGTGTCAGTTTCATCCTCCTTGTAAAACAAAAGAATGTGCGTTGGATCAATGTCTATTGCATTATGCTACAAGGATCACACACATTCAAATCCTCTGGGAGACTGTGATACAAGATCGCTTCTGCTTTAATTTAAGTCATTTATTCCCTTTGGAGGTTTTTGTGGCTGCAGGAAATCCATTTTGATACAATTAACTTGATTCTCTGTGATCCTGGGAACTAATCACAGGAGATCCAGAGTGCTGGGAAAAGGGCTCTGACTTCAATCTTTAGGCCACCTTTCCCCAAGCCGTGTTCCATGGAAAACCATTTCCCCAAGAGAGGGGAAGATGGTTTTCCAGACGAGCCAGGGAAGAGTGGCCTTGTCTGTCAGTTTCACCATAACCTTGTCCCATAGAGGCTCTGGGAAGTCCAGACACTTGCTCTGTGCTGCTCTCCCAATGTAACTTGGGCACAAAGCCTCTTTCCCAAGGAGCGCCATTAACATCCTACAAGAACTAGGGTGTCCTGAACCACCATTTGGGAATGTTTCTGTGGGGAGATGCATTTGAAGATTTTCAGGCCAGTAGAGACTTATTGAGATGTCTGGGGTTTTTTTTTTTTTTGTTTTATAAAAATAGTGATTTATTACCAAATTTTAAAACTTTAAATTGTAAAAAGAACATATCTACTAGATAAATAGTTTATTGTCAAATTAGTTTCCACATAACACTCAGTGCTCATCCGCATAAGAAGACTGATGGATGTGGGGGGGTGGGGGGGATGGGCATAGAGATGTCTGTTTTTAATTGATCCAACCGAAAACTATTGGAGGGAAGCTGGAGAGGTAGACTCTGTGGGCTGGGAGACCAGTGATGGATGGTTGTACCGGCCAGCGTGATGGAGGATGGGACCTTCCCCGGGGCAGGCTGGCAGAGGAAGTGAGGAAGAAGAGGCAGACACAGAGGCATAAGACAGGAAGCATGGTCAAACCCTGGGAACTTGATGCTTTGAGGCTTCCTGCATGATCTTCAGGCCTCTGCTGGGGGCCTGTTCTGGATACCCTTTGACCCAGCTCTGCTAAGCTCTTTGGTGCCACAGGAACAGCATCAAGCCTAACCCCGAGGGTCCGTTTTCTGCAGAGATGGTGGGAGCCATGAGTCCAGTACTCCAGTTCTACCCTGGCATGAGAATTCCAGGGCTCCCATTCTACGCCATCAGCCTCTTACCTCTCACCCCATCTTCTGTCCCAGACATCTGTCTGCCTGCAGAGAGAGTGTGGGATGAGGATCAACTGATGTCCTGAGTCCCCATCGGCCATGCTGACATCTACCTGTCCCCACGGATTAGCTGCTGAGTACTCAGTACTTTCCAGTCTACCAAGCATTACCTCCTTTTAGCTAGCCCTTCCAGCAATGCTGAGAAATATATTCCTTCTCCCATGTTATAGACCAGAGAGGGGAAGTAACTTACCTCTGGTCACACTGCCAATGAGTCCCAGAACCATTACCTAAATCCACTTCAGTTCTAAATTCTATGCTCTTTTGCAACAATTCCAAGGCATAATTAAGTTGATCTATCTGCCTGACTCTGTCTGTCTCTGTCTTCTATCCCCCAATGCTGCATAATCTCCTATGCCTCCCTATTCAAACTGGAAGTTGCCACAGGTATGCAAGAGACCCACACTCCTTTCGGGAGTCATCCTGGGGAGGCTTTCACGTGGCCTGGATCTCTTCAGCAGATGTCCACTCAGAAACTCCTGCTGAGGCATGGACGCAAATGCTGAGTGTCACAGAACAGCAAAAATTTCTCTTCATAAGACTTTAATGACTTGCTGGGATAGGACAGGAGCTCCCACACCCGCTGTGCACTATGCAGGATTGCTACCGCGCAGGCCCGGCTCTGTACCAGGCTCTGGGCTCAGCAGGTGAGCACTGCTCTCTGGCCAAGCGACAAATGCTCCCTGGGCATTGCAGGGCTTGCATAGCACCCCTGGGAGGAAGGAGGGGCAGGAGGTGAAAATTTCCACTGCTTGAGGTGTGTAGTGCTGGACTCTGTCAAGAATGCAAGGCCATTTGCCAAAAACACCCATGGGAGCTATTTGCAGAATGCTGGGCATTTACAACAGACAGGATGGAGAGGGAGCAGAGAAACCTCAGAGGTCACGGCAGAAGAGGTGAGAGCTGGGGTGGGAATAGGCCAGGCTGAGGGCAGATGCTGCCTGGTAGAGGAGGGCGTGGGGGAGCTGGGGAGCAGGAAAGTGCCAGAGTAGAGAATGGATGGTTAGGTGCATCACAACCCTGTGCTATCTCAACTGATTATCGCTTTCCTACCATCGAACCCAGGCTGGCTTGGCCCTCGCTTCTGCTGTCATCAGCTGCTGCCTCAGAGATGGACACCATAGAAGAGCAGCTCTCACAAATAAGTCTGAGCCATGTATTTGGGGGTCCTTTAGTGAGTGCAGGAGGGTGGGCTGGAGTGGGCGCCTTGTCATAATGGAACTGTGATCACACAGCTAGCTCACAGCAGAAATGGAATTCCTGCTTGGGTCTCCTGATTTCCAATGAAATGTTCTTAGAGCACCATTCTGTCTGCTATTCCAAAGGTCTTGGAAGCTGGCTAAATCGCCCAGTCTAGGTGGCTCTTTTGCAATATAGCAGGGTCTCTAGGTGGTGAATGGCATCCCTGTGGTTACAGATCATGTATTCCTAGACCAGGACCTTATGCCCACCGTCATGCCCCCAGCCGTCATCATCACATGCTCACCTGTACTTGGCCTTCCACTAGCCCCTTTTGGAATGCTGTTGCTCTGTCCCTTTTGTTCTAGAAATGCCCACTTTTATGGCCAATGGAGGCTGCCAGGACTGTACCCTTTGGGGGTCAGATCAATTGTGCCGTCTCCCTGGTTACAGCCCTAGCTTCCAGCTAGGTCACCAGCTGTCCAATCTTGAAAGCCAATACCATGGGACCTAATATAAATAAAAAAGATACTGAAGGTATACCCAGCCCAACGTTTCAACAGACACTGGAGCAGATATGATGTGCCAGATGCTACTTTTGAGACAAAGGGCTGAGGACCCCACAGACTTGGGGAAACTACTCAGTGCAATACGATAAAGTCAATAATAGAAATAAGTTCCAAGTCTTAGGAGAACCCAGATGAAAGCAAAAAATAACTCTGCCTGGGGCTGAAAGGCTGTTGCCATGGTCTGGTCTACAAATGCTGGCAGCCTGAGCGGTCTGCAAAGCTGGAAATGGAGAGAAGCAGAAAATCTGAGTCATTAAGAAGGTGGGCTGCGTCCTTGAAGACTTGTCAAGGTGGAGGTCTGGGGAGGTGGGGGGTAGGGGGCAGTGCTGTCAGGGACAGGAAACCCAGCAGGGGGAAGACTGGGGAGCTGCAGGAGGCTTTGCACTACTTGCTTCCAAAGCCCATCTCAGATCAAGCACCTTTTATCAGAATGAAGTCCTCACCCTGATTTGAAATGACCTCATTACTCCCTTCTCAGCCCCTGAAAACTCACTCTTTCTGAGTCTAGCTCAAACCTCTCTTTCTATAGGACACTTTCCTGAAACCCAGAGGGATGTGTTCTTCCCTGTTTGGGGTCTTCTTGGTGCTCTGTTTATTCACCAATGCTGGGACCTGGGGAAAGGGTAAAGTCACACATGGTATCTCCACGTCTCTAGGGTCCAGGGTCTTGTGCCCAGCACCACATCCAGCACATAATAGAAAGACTAAATGGGTGTTACATTAAACCAAACTGCAGGGTTTCTGCTTAGCTAGGCCAAGGGGCAGCAATTTCTGGAAGCTTCTAGAAGAAACCTATTTGCAAGAGACACCAGCCAAACAGTAACTCCTTTCTCTGGTGCTCAAGCCAAACCAAGCCCAGAGGAAGGAGCCTGGCTTTGCATCCACTTCTCCAAACTGTCTTCCTCCAAGGGCCTCATTTTGTGAAGGGGGCTGGCTCCTAAGTGAAGGTGACAGGTGGCTGGCTTTGGCCACCCATGTGCAGAGTCTTAGGCCTATTTTGGAGACAGGTGGAATTCGCAGTGTGAATCTAGGCATCTGGGGAAGCCCTGGGCCAGTCTGGAGCAGTGAGGCTTGTCTTCCTGCACTCTTAACTTGGCTTTCCCCTCCCTGCCAGCAGGTGTCAGCCTCCCGTCTCTGAACACCCATCTGCCACCATTAGCTTCCGGTTTCCAGTGCCTGCAGAGCACAGATGGGCAGCACACCCCTCATGTATCACTCCTGCTTCTGCAACCAAAGAATCTACCCTTGTGACTGGTTTTAAACTCTGTCCTTTGCATCTTGTTACCAGCTATGCCAATCCCCAGAGTCTCAAAGTATCCTTATTGAAGCCAAGTTGGCACTGGACACCCCACAAAAGCGAGAGGCCATATCGTATCCAGTGTGACGACAGCACCCAATATGGGGTCTAGCACAAGGTACATACGTGCTCAGTGGATGCACTGAGTCCACTGTCTTGAGGCAGCCTAGGGTCTGGCAGAAGAGATGCTGGCTTGGGCCAGACTGCATGATCCAAATACTAATTCTGCCACATATGAGCTGGGTGACTTTGATCTCTCTGTGCCTCAGTTTGCTCATCTGCAAGTCCAGAAAATAATGATACATAACTCACAGGATCGTTGCAAGGATTAAACGAGATGAAACTTGAAAAGCACATAGTATAGTGCCTCACACACAGCAAGGGCTCAGAGACTCATTGAGAGGATGAATCTATGAAGAAATAGTGACTGAATGAATGGATGAATGAATGAAGTCTAACATGTAGTACATAACACTCTAGGAGCATGGAGGATTTGGGGAACTCAGCAGAGGGGAGAGTTTAAAATTTTTTTAACGTTTATTTATTTTTGAAGGAGAAAGAAACAGGGAATGTAGGGGGGAGGGGCAGAGAGAGAGGGCGTCACGGAATCTGAAGCAGCTCCAGGCTCTGAGCTGTCAGCCTGATGCAGGGCTCAAAATCATTAACTATGAGATCATGACCTGAACCAAAATCAAGAGTCGGATGCTTAACCGACTGAGCCTCCCAGGCTCCCCTGTAAGACATAGAATTTCAATGTTCTCCCCCTCCTCTCCCATTCTAAGGTAAGGACCCAAAGGCCTAGAGAAGCAAGGAGATGTTAGAACACTGTCTCTTGGAATCTGAATATTTCCCTTTAATGTGAACCCAATTCAGCACGCTAAGCCCATTTTATCAGCAATTCCAACACAAATAATGAAGAATTGATTTTCACCTTCACTAGACAAGGTGAAGTTACTTGATCCAAGATGATGTACTGATGGAGCCCGTCTTCAAGGCAGCATGATATAAGGCATTCATTCACTCATTCATTCATCCAGCAAGTGTTGATTGAGCATTTTCTCTGTTCTGGGCACTGGTCTGGGTTCCCGAAGCCACACAGTCTATGGAAAGACCACATGTTGGCATCAGACGGCAGGCTAATTTTGGCTCTACTTCTCGCAGCTCTGTGTCCTTGGGAAAGTCATGTCATTGCTCTGAGCACTGGCCTTCTCGGGACTAAAATGAGGGCTCAGCACAAAGCTCATGGAATTCAGTATTAAACAGGATCACACGTGGAAAGCGCCCTTCTCTTGGGAGATCCTAATGCCAGGTCCCAGCCCAATGTGTGCTACAAGACACCTTGCTAGTGTGCATTTTGCCACCATCTGCCTGAGCTCTGAGGGAAATCCCAGGTTCTGGGGCACTTAACTGTTTCCCTCTGATAAATATCATGGCCCATAAAAGCTGACAGCAGCAACTGGCGGTCTGACATTTTGAGACGTCGCATCTCCTTTTGGAAGCACCCTTCACTGCTCTGAGATGGAGCCCAGCCCATGCAGGGGGGAGAGAGAGGAGTGACAGCCCATGCAGGGATGCCATGACTGACAAGGTGCTGTCACCCTCCATCCATCGCTCTGCTCAAGTATCAGAGCCCTTGGTTGAAAATGCCAAATAATTTCCTCCTACAGAATCCATCAAAGACCATGGGGGTTTGGGGAATAAACAGGAGATGCTGAACCCAACTGCAAATATATTCATGAAATCATAGGACTGGGACTCCAGCAGATCACACTTTCTCTCCCTCTCTTCAGTCCTATGGTGTTTTGCAGCTCTATGGCCCCAGCCACAGGTGTGGACAACTGGCAGACTGGATGACTGTAGGTGAGGCATTAACCTGCTCTGACCAGTTTCCTCACCTGGGAATAAGAAATGTGTCTGGCTTTATTAGGAGAGTGAAGTGATGTGGTGAGATTGAAGTTTTTATACTGGGAGAATCTTTGCAGCCAGGGGCCTTTCTCCCTACCTGTATGCTAGATTTGCCTCGAGAGCTATTCGAAAATACCTCTTCTTGGGCCCCGTCTCTGGAGAGTTTCATTTAATTGGTCTGGATTGGAGCCTGCATCGTCTTTGTTTGTTTATTTGTTGGTTTTATTTTGAAACTTACCAGATAATTGAAATCTGCATGAGAATCTTGACATTGAGTCTCTCCACTCATTAAATGTTGGAAGCATGGAAATGACATGGTCCTATTTATGCCTTTAGAAGACCACTCTGGAAACAGTGTGGAAAATGGATTGTGGCAGGTGCAAGACCAGATTCAGAGAGACTGACTAGAGCTTTTCTACAGAATGTGTTATCCACAGACCAGCAGTATTGACTGCTCTTGTTAGAAAGGCAGACTCTGTGGATACGTCCTATGCTACTGCCATTGAGAGTCTGCATTTTTAACAAGATTCATGTAATGACTGCATGCATAAAATCTTGGGAAGGGCTGGACTGGAAAACTACACACTGCAAAGGCCCAGGCCGGAGATAAGGATGACCCCACCCCAGGTAGGAGAGTAGAGAGTCAGAATAGGAGGAGCCAGGTGGGAACAAAATCAAGAGGGTGGAAGGGGTGGGGGGTTGGTTTGGGGTTAAGAGAAGGGAGTCGAGAAAACATTTCTTATTTAGGCCCTAGGATGGTGTCTGTCTGCAGGTCTCCAGGGAAAGGTTGACAAGTTTTTTTCTTTAATTTAACAATTTTTGCATGGCACCTTATACTGATTATTATCTTGTAACTTTCATGCATTACTCAACATAAATGTCCCCACTTTGGTGTAACCAGAAAAAGAATTTTTACTATAAGTTTTTACATTTGGAAACAGAAATGGGGGAGTTAAGTGTTTGCCCTGATCACACATGTAGGAATTGGCAAAACGAAGCCTAAGTGTGGATTTTCTGACGTCAAATCCTTTGTTCTTTTCCAAGCCTGAATGTAACGTTGTTCATTTTGTTTTGTTGTTTAGTCCCCACTGGTCTTTGTTGTGATTGCCAAATACACTGCATGAGTGTCCAGCTAATTCAACATAATCGACCCTCTTCCATTAATCATGGATCCTTTCAGAGATAGCAAACCATATTGACTGCTGGTGTTGAATTTTGGCTGAAATAAGCATTACTATCCAGAGTCCTGCCATTGGTTCTAAAGAGACTAATAACTTTAAAATGCTATTAGTAATAATAAAATTATATGAAAACAGTATAAACAGTTAAGAAGAAGCATTAATTCTGTGCTCCTCAAGCCTGGTGAAAGGACACCTGAGTCCCAATTCTGCCTCTGCCCTCTACTCCAGTATGACTTGGGAGAGTCATTTCTACTCTGATTTCAGTTTCCTCACCTGTGAATAACAGCACCCCAGCTTGAAATCACTATATTTTTATTAGAAGTTGGTTGTAAATAACTTTCTTCTTTTTTATGCACATTTATAAAGAGTATAGAATAAAGAACAATGTATGGGAGATAAGATGTGTGCATGACATAAATGGGTATGTGGTGAGCTAAAATACAATAAATGGTCAAGGGAAGGCTGATTTATTTGAAGATACTGAAGGAAGCCATGAAGAATGCTTTGAACTCCAGTGTGCAATTGTGAGGCGTGGCCAAGGGAAGTGGTAACTTCATGCATTCATCCATTAACTAGTACAAAACATCTACCTTGTACAGGATGAAAAGATGCATAATAAGACATCACCTTTGGGCTTCAAATAGTTCCCAGTCTATTACAAGAGACAGAATTGTTAAAAAAAGAAGTGCTATCATAGAAAGATATTCAAGTCTGAGGTACATAGGAGGTAAAAAAAAAAAAAAAAAAAAGGAGCTAAATCTTCTTTTGCGTGGAACAAAAGAAAATGGACAACACAAAAGATCAAATTTGAATTGGCGTTTGAGCATTGATTGGAGGTTGACACAGAAGGAAGGAAATAGGGCATTTTAAGCAGATGTCACAACATGACAAGGGCATGGAAGGTTTTAAAGGACAGGACCTAGGAAGCAAGTAGTGAGAGGTTCAATAAGATTTGAGCACAGAAAGCATGATGGAAATTAAAGGGGAATGATAATGAAGAGACAAGTAGGTACTCAATTTTGAGGGGTATTGTATGCTAGGAAGGGGTTTGGAGCTTGCCAAGGGCATGAGATGACTATATCCATGGCTTTAAGAGATCATTCCAGCAAAAGAAATAGAGGGAGGATTACATTAAGGTGAGAAAATCATAAGGAAGCTTGGCTGAGAGACAGAAGAAAGAGTCCACAAAGAAAATTAAGACAGTTGAACCAGTGTCCCTGGCATGAAAGGGCAAGAAAAGTAGTGAACAACCTTTCAGAACCACGGACAGTTCCTTTTATTCCAATCCTCCATTGCCAGAATATTTTATATTCTCTCCTATTGTTTTAAAAATAGGTACCATTTATGGATTGTCAGGGAACTGGCATATATATTATGTCTTTTAAGCCCAAATAACTGAAAGGCAACAGTTACTGGCCCTATCTTGCTGGCGAAAAACAATTGCATCTCACTGAGGAATCACTCCCCCAGGGTCACACAGCTAAAAAGCAACAAGGCCATAGCTTCATCCTGCTATTGACCATCACATTAAGTTACGGCCACCAAACATCCTCCAATTTTAAAATGATAATTAGTTTTCCCATTTTGTTAATTAAAAGAAAATATATAGCTCTAGCCAGGAATTCTAACTGGCCATCCAGAACTATCACACTGCACTGCTTATATTTCCAGCCCCAACCAAAGAGACTTGGCATTCCTTGCTACCGGGACTGATTTGTTGTGAGTAACTCAAGGACATCTATGTGGGGTTTTTTGGGTTTTTTGTTTTTGGTTAACACTGGGATGGATTTGAACAGTCTTCAGCCCTCCTTCAAGGGCCAGCAGGGAGCTGGGGTCCTTAGATTGGGAACCAGGATATTGGAAGGTGAAGAAGTTATAGCATGGGAAAAATGGCACTCTTCTCAAGATCCATAAATCGGTCTTCTCTGGGAAGCTGGGAAAATACTCAGCCCTAACACCTCCTTTCCCTATCTTGGGTATATTTCCTTCCACTTTCACAAAGTCAAGCCTGGGGTTATTTTCAGTTCCAATATGAACTTGTCACTGTGTGTGGAGTGGAAATAGGTTGGTTGTCAAATAAATACCTGGTAAAGCTCCTGCCTCACAAGCAGGGGGGAGTGTTTGGAGAACTTTTCAACACAAATGAGAATTCTATTATGGTGTATTTCCACATAGTTTGTTTCTTTGGTCAGAGTGCAGGCCCTCACTGCCCCTCCCTGGAAATTTGTAGCTGTCTCTAAGTTCTCTCCCTTCAATCTGTTCTGCATACTGCTATGCAGTAGAGCATCTCTAATGAAGTTACTCTCCTGCTTCAAGACCCTCAGTGGCTCCAGGGGTGCCTGGGTGGCTCATTTGGTTAAGCGTCCGACTTCGGCTCAGGTCATGATCTCACAGTTTGTGGGTTCGAGCCCTGTGTCAGGCTCTGTGCTGACAGCTAGCTCAGAGCCTAGAGTTTGCTTCAGATTCTGTGTCTCCTTCTCTCTCTGACCTCCCCTGCTCACGCTCTCTCTCTCTCTCTCAGAAATAAATAAAACATTAAAAAATGTTTTAAAAAAGACCCTCAGTGGCTCCCTTCTGCTTTCCCATATAGGTTAGAGTCCTTAGCTAGGTGTGGAAGGACCTTCACAATTTAGCCACAGCCTGTCATTCTAATCTCATATCCTGCTGTGTCCTCTCCACAAACATTATGGTCCAACCACATGAGTCTGATTGCTATCCCACAAATCTGTTTGTTCAGGAGATGCAAATTGCCTTAGCCTTATCTCCTCATCAAGACAATCCCATAAGGCAAGTGATGTATAAGACAATAACTTCCTGGCCCCATCACTCAGGATGTTCACTGCTGTAATACCCTCTGCCCATATAGACACTTGTATTAGTTATGTATTGCTACATAACAATTTAACACAAAATTAGCACACTTATGACCTCAGTTATTGTTGGTCAGGAATCAGCACAGCCTAGCTGGACCTCTGTTCAGGATATCTCTCAAGACTGTATTTAAGATGTTTTCCTCTGCTGAGATCTAATCTGAAGGCTCAACTGAGGAAAGGTCCACTTCCAAGCCTGTTTACATGTTTGTTGACAGGATTCAGCTCCTTTAGGGCTGTTGGACTGAAAGACTCAGCTTCTAGTTGGCCAGAGGCTGCCTCCAGTTCTTTGCCACACAGGTGTTTCCTGAATATGGCAAGCTTTCATCAAAATCATCAGTGAGAGGAAGTCAGAATCTTTTGTAATCCAATGATAGAAGTGACTTCCCCTCAGTGTTGTGGCATTTTATTCATTAGAATCAAGATTTACTCAGAGTGCCTGTGTGGCTCAGTCGGTTAAGCATCCAACTTCAGCTCTGGTCATGATCTCATAGTTCATGGGTTCAAATTTCATGTTCAGTTCTGTGCTGACAGCTCAAAGCCTGGAGCCTGCTTCGGACTCTCTCTCTCTTTCTTTCTGCCCCTTCCCTGCTCTTTCTCTCTCTCAAATAAATAAATAAACATTTTTAAAAAAGTATCAAGCTACTCAAGGGGAAGGGATTACACAAGGCCATGATTACCTGAGGGTGAGGATTGTTGGAGTCTGTCTCAGAAACTGCCTACTACAGTACTTGTTGAAAATCTACCATCCCTTCAAAACTTGAACCAAATCCTATCTCTCAGAGATCTTTCTATATGTCTTGTTAAATAAACCTCTCTCAGTTTGTAAGATCACCTCCCATTTGCTTTATTTGTTCTTCTGAAGGAACATGTGCCTTAACACCTGTGTCAAAGACGGTCTTTACCACCATTCCAGGTCCCAAAAAGACGGGAACCATATCTGTAGAAACAGCCTTTGCATTTCACACAGCCTACCTGGACAGAGTAGATGCCCAGTGAATGTTTGTTGAAGGCAATTGGCCAACTCTTCTACTCCTTTAGAAATAGCCTCCAACCTCAAATGTAGAAAATAATTCACCAAGAGGTGTTAATTGTAGGTGATAAGGGAATATATGCTTTTTTTTGGATGTTACAAAATCCAACATTTCTGACAAGTTAAGGGATAGGTATTTACCACCAACTAAAGCAGAGAGAAACGAGTTTCTCTGCAGATATTAATGTTGGCCATATGTCAAAATCAACAAGTTCAGAATAAAAGCAATCATAAATAACATTTACAGTGCCAAGAACTCTGTTTACCTGCTTCATACCACTTAATTCTCACAATAGCCCTACCATGTTGATGTATTTATTATCTCCATTCTATAGGAGAGAAGGGTCAGACAAAGAGGTAAGTAACCTGACCAAGATAGCAGTCTGATCACAAAGGCTATGGCCCTCCTGCATGCCCCCTATAAATATTTTTTTTTGGTTATGATGGAAAAGTCTGTAATTTTATTAGAGTGAACATAGAATTGCATTGAGCTGGTTCTGAAGCATAGCTTTGTGAACAGCACTTTGGTCTGCATATCAAGATAGCTGGATCTTTGTCTCAGTGGTGCCCCAAACTTAGAATATAACCTTGGAAAAGTCACTTACCTTCTCAGAGCCCCAAAGTTTTCTGCTGAAAACAGATGCAAACTAGGTGATACCTAAGGTTCAGTGCAATTTTAACAGCATGTAAGATTTCATATGAACCATTATGGATATTTCAAATTATATTGCTAAAATATATATTAAAATCTGACCCATTTCTATTTCTGTCAAAAATTCTTCTTTTAGGGGCTCCTGGTGACTCAGTTGATTGAGCATCTGAATCTTGATTTTGGCTTAGGTCAAGATACCAGGGTCATGGAATCAAGCCCCACTTTTGTTTCTTCACCGAGCATGGAGCTTGCTTAAGATTCTCTCTCTCTGTTTCTGTCTCTATCTCTGTCTCTGTCTCTTCCTCCCTCTGCCTCTGTCTCTCTCTTTCTTTAAAATAAAATAAAATAAACTCTTTCTTTTAAAACCCTTTTTATAGAAAGAGAACCATTTCAAAGCATTTCAAAGCATCACCATGGAATAGAGAGAATAAGCTTCAGTTATGTAATTTGGGACACTTTTTTAATGAGGTCTTTTTTAAAAAGTCTTGTCAATAAGTCATAATAGACTGTGTTCTCTATTACAGACCCAGAGGTTCCATTATAAACCATTTAGAAAGATTAAAAAACACTCTGTCCAGGGGGACATGGTTCTCAGAGCATCTAGGATATCACATCAAGCATCTGAAATACTCATTTTCAGTTCCTTACAGTGCATTAATGAATCTACAAAGAACACACTTATTAACAACAACATATGCTGTGGGATAATGGACCTAATCCACATTTTCACCTGTCTCTCTCTGCCTGTGAATAAAGAGAAAAGGAAAATAAGAATTAAGGTGCTTCCTACTCAAGACTCTTATCTTCATGGTTGGGTGATAGGGGAGTGTGTAGTGGAGCAGACTGAACACTGATCTTGGGATCAAGTACATGGAGTTCAAGCTCCAACTACCACTCACCTTGTACAAACCACCTGATCCTCTCTAGGCCTCCACTTCTCTGTTTTTAAAGTAGACCAGATCAGCAGTTGTCAAAATGTGCACCCTAGAGCTCTAGACATTTCTTATTTAGTGCCTCTGGGGACACTGTTGGGTGATAACTCAGTGAAAGGGTTTCTCAGCATTACACACACACACACACACACACACACACACACACACACACTCACACACAATTAGAAAATCACAGGGCTCATTGAACTTTTTATAGTTACTTAGGTTTTGGAAGTGATAGAACAAAATTTAATGATTTTTTTAGTTGACAACTTTTTTAAATGATAGCTTTTAAAAATTCTGAAATATATGTATTCTTTGCTGGCTAAAATAATGTGTGGATTGGCGCCATATTGTCATATTGAGTCTCTCTGGTGCCTCCTATCAATGTCAGAATTCTTCTGAACAAATATGGTCAGATTGGAGCTGGAAGAAACCAGAATAGATTCATTTAAAAGGGAAACCAAGATTCGGAGGCCATGCAACAGACTGGAGCAGGTGTCAGGGTTTTGGGCTCCCAGTCTATGATTCTCTGACCCCATGTTCCTTGCATTGCCCTTCTCCATCCTATAACATCTATGCTCTGCACTGTGATTACCTGTGGAGATCATATCATTCTCCCCAAACTGTAAGATCCTGAAGGGTCAGAGCTCTTCTATTACAGCTTGTGTGGGTTTCTGCCTGCTGTCTTCTGATGGTGCTGCAGATATTTATCATCATCAGTTAAGAAGAAGAAGAAGAAGACGACTTTATGAAGATAAATCATGGTTTCCTTTCCTTTAGTGAGGAACTCCCTAAACTGGAACCATATCCACAAGTTATGGAACACACGTACTGAGGTGTCATCTTCTGCAGAAAACAATAATTCTTACAAGTTTTCCTGACTAAAGACTTAAATTGGGCTGTCCATCCCCTTGATGTCAACCAGCTTATCCTATTCTTAGCCCTACATAGAAAGTCTGCAAAATAATGCAAACATCTCTCCAAAGGTGAGCAGGGCTAGGTTTTGTCACCTGGGCTTTATCTTTTAATTCAGTCGTCTGTCACACATGCAGCAAGGACTCATTGTGCGTCAGACACCACGGAGTGTGTGGGTAGTGTAGAGGTGAGGAAAGCATGGGCCTTCGCTGCATTCATTTTCCATTGTTTTCAGAACGAATGATCACTGACTCAGTGGCCTAAAACACACATTTATTATCTCCATTTCTGAGGTCAGAAGCTGAACACTGGGCTAAAATCGAGTGTCAGTGGGGATGCATTCCTATGGAGGCACTGGGGAGGAATCCACTCTGTACTTATTCAGGTTGTTAGCCTCTTTGGTACCTTGTGGTTGTAGGACTGCATTTCCTCGCTGAACATCAATTGGGGGCCTCCCTTTGCTCCTAGAGCTTCTCTAAGCCTTGTATGTGGTTCCCCTACATTTCAGAGTCAGCAACAGCATAGAAATAAAAGACATCCAAATTGAAAAGGAAGAAGTAAAACTTTCATTATGTGCAGATGACATGAGACTATATATATAGAAAACCTGAAAGATTTCACCAAAAAACTACTGGAACTGGTAACTAAATTCAGTAAAGTTACAGGATACAAAAATCAATGTAAAGAAATCTGTTGCATCTCGATACAATAATAATGAAGCAGCAGAAAGAGAAATTAAGAAAAAATCCATTTACACTACACCAATAACAATAAAATATCTAGGAATAGACTTAACCATAAGGGCGGAAGACTCGTACTCTAAAAGCTATAAAACATTGATGAAAGAAATGGAAAACAATGCAAAGAAATAGAAAGACATTCCATGTTCATGGATTGGAAGAACAAATATTATTAAAATGTCTATACTACTCAAAGCTATCTACAGATTTAATACAATCCCTATCAAAATACCAACAGCATTTTTCACAGAACTAGAACAAACAATCCTAAAATTTGCATGGGGCCACAAAAGACCCCAAATAGCCAAAGCAATCCTGAAAAAGTAAAACAAAACTCAAGGTATCACAATTCCGGGTTCCAAGTTATACCACAAAGCTGTAGTCATCAAAACAGTATGGTTCTGGCATAAAAATAGACACATAGATCAATAGAATAGAACAGAAAACCCAGAAATAAACCCATCATTATATGATCAATTATTCTTTGACAAAGGAGGAAAGAATATGCAATGGAAAAAAAAAGACAGTCTCTTCAGCAAATGGTGTTGGGAAAACTGGACAGCTAAATGCAAAAGAATGAAACTGAGACACTTTCTTACACCAAAAACAAAACAAAACAAAACAAAACAAAAAACCCAAAATGGATTTCAAAAAATGTAAGACCTAAAACCACTAAAATCCTAGAAGAGAGCACAGGCAATAATTTCTCTGACATCAGCTGTGGCAATATTTTCTAGATATGTTTACTGGGGCAAGAAAAACAAAAGCAAAAATAAGCTCTTGGGACTACATTAAAACAAAAAGCTCTGCACAGTGAAGAAAACAATAAACAAAATGAAAAGGCAACCTACTGAATGGATAAGAGGTTTGTAAATGACATACCTGATAAGGGGTAGTATCCAAAAACATATAAAGGGCTGATAAAACTCAACACCCAAAAAAGAAATAAACTCATTAAATGGGAGGAGCATACATCTCCAAAGAAGACATCCAGGTGTCCAAGAGACATATAAAAAGATGCTCAACATAACTCATCATCAGGGAAATGCAAATCAAGACTATAATGAGATGTCACTGCATACCTGTCAGAAATAAGAAACACAAGAAACACAAGTGTTGGTAAGGACAAAGAGACAAAGAAACCCAATGCCCTACTGGTGGGAATGCAAACTGGTGCAGCCATTGTGGAAAATAGTATGGAGGTTCCTCAAAAAATAAAAAAAACAGAACTACCCTTCAATCCAATAATTGCACTACTGGGTATTTACCAAAAAATAAACAAGAAAACCCCCCCAAATATACTAGTTCAAAGGGATGCATGCACCCCTATGTTTATTGTAGCATTATTTACAGTAGCCAAACTATGGAAGCAGCCCAAGTATCTGTTGATAGATGAATGGATAAAGAAGATGTGGTGTACACACACACACACATATACACACACACCATGGAATACTTTTCAGCCATAAAAAGGAATGAAATCTTGCCATTTGGAATAATATGGATGGACCTAGGGTATAACGCTAAGCAAAGTCAGTCAATCAGAGAAAGACAAATACCATATGATTTCATTCATATGTGGAATTTGAGAAACAAAACAGATGAGAAAAGAAAAAGGAGAGAGAGAGAGAGAGAGAGAACCCAAGGAACAGATTTACCTACAGAGAACAAACTGATGGTTACCCGAGGGGAGGGGGAGAGGGGGATGGGGTAAAGAAGATCTGGGAATTAACAGGTACACTTATCATGATGAAAAAATGAAAACAACAACAAAACAGAAGCAACAGCATGTAGATGATTTTGCTGGTTGTGTCTTTGGAGAACTCTAACACAGGTGATCATCTTTGAACACACCCCTTCTGAGAGCTCAATGTCTCCTGGAACCAAACCTTCCACCAGGGGTTGCAAATTCAAATGCCTTCAGGTCAGAGCAAGGAATTATGGGGCCAGATGTAATGCAATAGGGCAGTGGTGGGGTCTGTGGCAAACTAGAGTGCACAAGCCCCACCTGAAGACATTCAAGTTCAAGTGTTCTAAAATCACCGTGCTGGCCAAATAAAATCTGGCTGTAGCCAGATATGGCCAAGAGGCCTAGAGTTTTCAACACATTGACATTGTACTAGAAGCATGCCAGAGAACCACGCACACACAAAGAAAGGCTGGAGAGCGCTTTCACAGAAAATATCTACCAGCATTGATATTTGTATCTGTATCTATCTCGATGGTTAAATATAAATTCTTCAGGCCAAATAGGAGGAAAGGCACTGCAGACAGAAAGAACAGCATAAGCAAAGGTCCAGAGGCCTGATAGTGGCCATGCCTGCTGTGCGGTGGCAGCTCAGGCAGCTCAGGGGAAGGTGAAAGGTCTCTGCTATTAAGAGATCACCTGTGCTGCCCCCACATTCCTGACACCAATGTCAAGTTCAAGCAGACCTGGGCTGAGAGCCTCAGATCAGCCAAAGATCCATTTCACTTTCTATAAAGGGATTTCATTGTGAACACTAAGAGGAACATGACCCGCATACCAACCAAGACCTTGCCTCCTTTTGTTCACAGCAGGCAAGGCTGACTGGCACACAGGGCCCCGGGCTGGGGGAGCTGGCCCCTTGGGGACCTCGACACCTGCCTTCTCCTATCTTACGCTTTCTCATAATGAGCATTCCTCACCATTAATGACCTAGTTCTTTTGATCGAATGCCTGATGCCCAGGAAAGCCTGCGGCACCCCCAGGTGCTGGGAGGCAGCACCTATAGGAGAAAGGACCCACCTGACACTCAGGGCCTGAGAGCTGGGTCCAGCTCCATCCTTTCCCAGCTGCCTTCCTAGGATCACAGCCCCTCCCTGGTCCCATTTCCCATCTCCTAAGGAATGACGGTCTTGGATTTGTTATGCTGACCAGGTTCCCAAGTTCTCCGGTGATTCTGAGGACGAGTCCAGGCTTCTCTAGATCTCTGGGGAGAGAATAATTTTTTTTCTACTCCAAACAACCTAAAACCTGTAGAGGCAGCACAAGCAAGAGTGGGAAATTGAAGGAAAAGGGTTGGATTTCGCTTTTGGCTAATGTTGGGGTTTGGAGGGGCTGGTAAATAATACCTTTTTCTTCCCCACTCAAGTTCAGAACATGTTACAAGATAAAAGGCGGGGAGAGAGCCAAACACACCTTAGCCAAAAAAAAAAGCAAGGTCAAGGCAAGGGGCTCAGCTGTGTGGGGTCCCTAAAACATTACCTCTGACTTAGACAACTGTGCCTACCCAGGAGCTGGCTCTGGGATGATCCAGAAGCGACTGACCAAGCCCAGAATATCTGGTTCCTTCTCTGGGCTCCCTTTCAGGGAAATGCTGCCTTCCCCCCTGAGGAGGCTTAGATGAGTAAGAGGAGAGGCAGAGAGTGTCACCTTAGTTGGGGTCCCTCCACACAGAGATACAAGAAGTGGGGCAAACAACCCCCCAAAGAGCGAGTAATAATAATGTAATAATTAATAATAATAATAATAATAATAATAGCATATATTGAGTACTTAATGTGCCAGGCTCTGAAAGCATGTTATCTTGACTCCTCAAGACAGTTTCATGAGGTAGATGATGGAGAAACTGAGAAGGAGCCTCTGGCCCCAAGTTCACACACCTGGTGAGTGGCAGCCTTCCATCCAAAGCACCTGTTCCAGACCAGCTCCCTCTTTACTGCTATGGGACCAGTGGCGAGGCTCAGGACCATTGGCCTTATGGGTCTCATCTATAGAAAGAGAGTCGCAGAAATATGGGTCACATGGGGTTTTGGTGACACTCGTGCACCAGGAAGTACTTCTATTTTGAACTTAACCAGGAGGTGGAGGCAGGATAATGGAGTAGCAGGAGTAAGAGTTAGGGTCGACCAGGAGACCTGAATTCCACACAGTGCAAAAGGAATAACATCTGCATCGCGTAGTCCACCTCTACAGCATAAGATTATTAGGAACACAGCCACTCTGCGGAATGTCTACTGGCCACTATCTGGGGGTGGGATTTGTCCTCATTGCTTTGGGACCTCCTGCCCTGCTTCCCCCACTAGGCTCTGAACTGCTCCAGAAAAGACATTCTGTCTCTTCCCTTCATGTCCCAGAACTATTACAGCGTCTGGAATATAACAGCCGCTCAGTGAACATTAGGTGAAGTGGATAGGCTTTCGCTTCCTTCCTCCTCACCCACGCCTGCCCTCGCAGCCCGGGCAAGGTCTCCAAGCCATGTGCTTGCTTAGCTCCTTGGATTTCCACTTACAAAAGCACTCGCCACCCTTGTAGTAGATCGCTGAAGGGTGTGCTTTTCCCACCACCTTGTCCACACCACTGGTGGAGGTCTGCGTCTTTCCTAGTCACCGTTTACCCCCACCCTTGGCACACGCTAGGAATATGGCGCTCACTCAATGGACATCTAGAGGGGGGATGAAGGAGAAAGTGAAGGAGCCAGTGGCCTGGTGCAATTCTGAGCATGTCCGAAAGAGGGCGCACCGCCTGTAGCCCATAAAGATCATGCACATTCTGTCTTGTAAACCTTTCAAGGATGAATGGATAGAAATGTGGTTTATACATACAATAGAAAACTACTTTGCAATGAGCAAGAATGAAATCCTGCCATTTGCAGCAACATGGATGGAACTGGAGGGTGTTATGCTGAGTGAAATAAGTCAGGCAGAGAAAGACAGATACCATATGTTTTCACTCATATGTGGATCTTGAGAAACTGCACAGAAGACCACAGGGGAAGGGGAAAAAATATAAGAGACTCTTAAACAGAGAACAAACTGATGCTGGATGGCGGGGGAGGGGGAGACGGGAAAATGGGCAATGGGCATTGAGGAGGGCACTTGCTGGGATGAGCACTGGAAGCGATGAACCACGGGAATCTACCCTCAAAACCAAGAGCACACTTTACACACTGTGTGTTAACCAATTTGACAATGAATTATATTTTTAAAAAGCCATTACTTTTCTTTAAAAATAAAAGATAATAAAATGTATATTTAAAAAACTTTCTACGTAAAACTTTCAACTTACGGAGGGGCTTGTGCTACCTGGGGCATGAGCTTTATGTAGTTCCCTATTTGCCAGTCTCATTAGAAGCTGCCCACACCCTAAGGCTGACCTCCTAGCATGGCTGGGGCAGGACGACAGCCCTATTAGGGCTCAAAAGCCATTAGCCATTTCTGCATTTTGAAGACTTAGGTGCAAGCCCAGTCTGGCATTTGACGGTGTCCCTTTCTCAGTGGGGACTTCACATTTTTTAATCGGGCATTAAAGATGGTGACCCTCATGCTGGCGTGGAAATCCTAGCTCTGGGCTCACTTGTGCGAATTTGGACAAGAGGCTTTCCTCATTCACGCATTCATCCATTCATTCCTTCACTCACTTGCTGCACTTACTGAACAAACTTCGTCTGAATGTCAGCTATGCACATTCCAAGCACAAGGAATATAAGCGTTGAGAGCCAAGCCCTCGTTGGGAGGGAGCTTGGAGCTGAGATGGGGAAGATAGACAGAAGACAGACATTTCGATGGCAGCGCCAGGTAGGGACAGCGTGGGGGTGACACAGGGGCGCGGAGGAGGAGCACTGACATTCTGCCAGGGGTGGGTCAGGGAGCACTTGCAAGAACGGGTGGCCCCCAGTTGAGGCTGGAGGGTGAGTGGGCGGGTGCAGTGATGGAGCTCGGGGCGGGAGGGTCAGCAAGATGGAAGGCAGGGGGTCTGGAAGGAGCCATTCTGCTGAGAACCGTGGCCAGTGCGGTTAAAGCACAGGACCTTTGGGGCGCCTGGGTGGCTTAGTCGGTTAAGCGTCCGACTTTCGCTCAGGTCATGATCTCGCGGTTCGTGGGTTCGAGCCCCGCATCGGGCTCTGTGCTGACTGCCAGCTCAGAGCCTGGAGCCTGTTTCAGTCTGTGACTCCCTCTCTCTCTGACCCTCCCCTGCTCACGCTGTCTCTCTCTCTGTCTCCTGGAAATAAATAAACATTTAAAAAAAAAAAAAGCACAGGACCTTTGTGCAGGGTCCACTCAAGCAGGGGGTCTGTGGACCAGCAGGGAAGTCACGCCACACCCTGGTGGCAAGAAGGAGCTCTTGCAGGATTTTAAGCAAGGGTGTGACAAGGTGAGACTGGTATTTTGAAAAGATCACTCTTGGGGCGCCTGGGTGGCTTAGTCGGTTAAGCGTCGCCGATCTCGCGGTTCGTGGGTTCGAGCCCCGCGTCGGGCTCTGTGCTGACTGCCAGCTCAGAGCCTGGAGCCTGTTTCAGTCTGTGACTCCCTCTCTCTCTGACCCTCCCCTGTTCACGCTGTCTCTCTCTCTCCTAGAAATAAATAAAATATTTAAAAAAAAAAAAAAAGAAAGAAAGAAAAGATCACTCTTGACCAGGTGGAGAGCAGCCTGGGGAGGAGGGGCGGGGCCAGACTGGCATCGGGAGGGCCCTGTCACCCAGAAGGAGAGACCTTTCCCACCGGAAACATCCGAGGCTGGAAGAAGATGGCCTTGTGGTTCCCTTTGGACCCTGAAATCCTGTTTTCTACACAGATAGATACACCTGCGTCCTTCAGAGTGAACAGAGGTTATCAGGAACATGTCACAACCAGGGGATAAAAGGTTTCTGCAAGCTGGGGCCTAAAAATACCACGATTTCACTGGGGCTGTCTGTCCCACACTCCTTCAGTGAGTCTGACGGGGCGCCTACAAGCTGGTGTCAGCACCTGTCTCCAGCTCCAGTTAAGAATAGGCTGGAGGAGGCAATCAAGAATGGAAAGTGTCACTCACTTTGCCTGACAGGCGCCCTGCTTGGGAAACTTGACTCCAGCAAAGCGTCCGAAGACAGAGGGACTCAGACTAAGAAGCTTGACTGGAGTCGGCCTGATTGTCCACAGAGCTAGTGGCTGCTTCCAGAAAACAGCCTTCATACGGCCTGTTTGGAGTGCACCTACCCTGGTAATGCCAAAGACATGGGAAGGAACACTCTCTATTCTTTTTTTTTTTTTAATGTTTTATTTATTTCTTTTTTGTGAGCAGGTCAGAGAGAGTTTTTTTCATTGAAAGTCGGACGCTTAACCGACTAAGCACCCAGGCGCCCCCTATTCTTTTTAAAATATTTTTATTTATTTCTAGGAGAGAGAGAGAGACAGCGTGAGCAGGGGAGGGTCAGAGAGAGAGGGAGTCACAGACTGAAACAGGCTCCAGGCTCTGAGCTGGCAGTCAGCACAGAGCCCGATGCAGGGCTCGAACCCACGAACCGCGAGATCATGACCTAAGCCAAAGTCGGACGCTTAACCGACTAAGCCACCCAGGCGCCCCGTCCTGGGGTGACTTTCTAACCAGGAGCATTGATCTGGCTCTGTGCACCACACCTGAGTAAGACCTGCAATTCAGGCCTGCAGCCTGGAAAAGACACCAGGGAGAGCCCTGGAAAGGGGGTTGGGGAACTGGTGTGGCCAAGAGCAAATTACTACTTTCTGGAGCCTCAGTTTCCCCCTCCTCTAAATGGGAGACTACCAACTGCTCCCGCCCAAGGTTTTGTGGGAATTAAACTACATGTCTGTGGAAGTACTTCGTAAGCACTGAGCACAGACAGCCACTTGTCACTTGGAAGGACACATGTCCCCCTAACGGATGATAAACACCATCTCCTTACATAGATGTATTAATTAGACTTCTCCAGAGAAACAGAACCAATCCGATGTGCAGTTCTGTTCTAAAGCCACAAGTTCAAGGCCCAAGAAGACTCGTGATTCTGTTGGAGTCTGAAGTTGGGAAAAGATAAATAGCTCAGCTCAGTGGCCAGGCAGGAGGAGTCACCTTCTATTCAGCCTTTTTGCTTTTCTCAGGTCTTCAACATGTTAGACAAGGCCCACCTGTGCTGGAAGAGAAATCTGCTTCTCTCTGTCTGCTGATTCAAATGTTACTCTCATCCAGAAATACCTTCACTGACCCACCCAGAATCGTGTTTGGACAAATGTCTGGGCACCCTGTGGCCTAATCAAGATGACACATAAAATTAACTATCACGACAGAGGATATAGAATTTCCAAAGTCAGTAGTTTCCTCTCCTCCATGCACACAGAGGAGACTTATGGTCATTTGAACACCCCTATAGGATACTTTGTCCTCCATAGCCTTGGACTTGAGTTAGTTTAAGGGATGGCAGAACCAGGAGGCTCAAAACAGGAAAGTAAGAGTATCTGGAAAAGTGGAGAGTGCTGTAGACAGGGCTAGTGGCGTTCGTGTCAAACTTTAGAACAAGTTCAGATCGGCTCAGATCAATCATTATTTTCTGAGAACTATTAGAAGCTGGAGATGATGGTCTTGGAGTCCCTCATGCATCTTGATTTCATGTGCAGTATGAGTCTTCCTAAGAGCATGTTGACAATGTGACCATGGGCCTCTCCCTGAGCCTTGATGTCCCATCTGAAAACAAAGCCTCCAAACAAGGTAAGCATGTGCAGCGTCGCTGGAAACTACAGCTCAAAACCCCATAGTTGAGCCCCTTACCTCTCTGAGCCTTGGTTTTCCAGTGTGTAAATGAAATAGTAATCATCATTGCCTTCAAGTTTGTTGTGAGTATTCACAAGATAGTGTCACGAAGATGCTCGGTGCACAAGGCAGGTGCCCAATGGAACTTTATAGGTGTCACTTATTCATGAATCTGTACATTCATTAAACATGCATTTCCTGAGGGGCTTTGATGAACAGGGGCTGTGTTGGGGGCTGGGAAAACAACAGCAAATAAAGGATAAGTCAAGATCCTCCAGTGAGAGCTCTCCATGGCAATGCAGAATCAGCTAAGTCAATACTCAATGACTTTCTTGTCCCGTGTGGCTAATTAAATGGCACGTAAAGGAGCTACAGTGAGGCAGAGGAAGGGTATCAAATCCAACCTAGGACTAGAGTAATAGGAGACACCTCCTGGGAGAAATAGCCCTGGATCTGAATCTCCAGAATGAGTAGAAGTTTAGGACCTAAAATAATACATTTAATTCCCTGTCTTCTTTATTCTTCTACTTGTGCTTAGATGACCAAGAGTTCTTTTCCCTGAGCAATCTAATTTCAGACACTCAATGTGTTTAATATAAGCCCAGGATCCACTCAGGCTCATGTTGGTGTCTGGTTGCATCCATTTTAATCTGGTCTTGTCTGGGTCTCTGTGGCCATGTGGAGAATGAAGAAGTAAAAAAGCAGAAGGAAAGCCTCTCCTCCAAATATCAAAATACATTCCAGATGGATTACAGAGGTAATGTAAATGTGAGCAAAATCAATAGGACCGTGGAAGAAGTAGAAATGAATATTTATCAAATATCTGGGGGAGGAAAGACTTGCAAAGTAGAGCAGTAACAGAAAAAAAAAAAAAAAAAAAAAGCCCAAGGGAAAAGAATGGGCAGAAGGGACTCCAGCAAAGTTTAAAATTTCAACACACGGAGGGGAGAAAACACATGGGAATAACATGTGCAGCAAAGAATTACTATATAAAGAATTCAGACCCACTAATAGAAAAATGTTCTGCAGTTAAATGAATAAAAGACACGATTTCCAAAAGAGAGGGAAAAAAACACAATTCATAGAGAAACATGGGAAAATGCACTTCTCTGTAGTAACAAAGGACATGTAAGCTGAGGCAGGGTTGAGCTACCATCCACATCTAGCAGTACAGTTAAAGCAAGACAATTTCAGGGGCGCCTGGGTGGCTTAGTCGGTTGAGCGTCCGACTTTCGCTTAGGTCATGATCTCACGGTTCGTGGGTTCGAGCCCCGCGTCGGGCTCTGTGCTGACTGCCAGCTCAGAGCCTGGAGCCTGTTTCAGTCTGTGACTCCCTCTCTCTCTGACCCTCCCCTGCTCACGCTGTCTCTCTCTCCTAGAAATAAGTAAAACATTTGGAAAAAAAAAAAAAAGCAAGACAATTCCAGGCTGCCAAAGGATGGAGCTTAAAGCTTTATGGTCCTTTGTCAGTGGTTCCTCCAGTCCCACTCCAGTGGGAGTGCATCGTCTGGTGATACAACTTGTTTGTTTTTATTAAAGTCCTTTATAAACACAAAATATATTGACAGCTTTAAATTATGGCAAGAGGTAGCAACTGAATGTTTCTCTTGAGTTCCAGAACTAAGTCAAGAAAGATACAAGGGTTTCTCAAGGTCGTTAATTTATTCCTTGACCTGTTCAGCAATTGTTCATTGAGTACCTGTGATGTGCGAGGCAGAGAGCTGCAGGCTCTGCTGATACAACCACGAAACAATGGTCAATGTCTCCCAGCTAGCTGGCCCTCTGTCCAACTAGAGTGCTGTCCAGAGAACTTCAAAGGGTATTAGAGTGGGGCATTAGAGTCTTCACTCCAACATCTGAAAAAGGCAAAGGGCACTGACCATGCAGAGCCCAGAGCCCGGAGCCCAGATCATTAGAGTCTCTCAGTAATTTACGGTGGCACAAGGACCTTAGGGATATTCACCTAAAGAGAGGGCAGTCACTGTGTTAGGATTTGGAGGCCAATGACCTGGATGCTAGGCTTGACCTGGCTCCTTCCTGGCTGTGGGCTCTTGAGTGAGTCACTAAGCCTGTGGCTGTGGCCATCAGCCCTACCCATAGAGGTGAGTGGCAGAGGGTTTAAGGTACTCCTGACATGAAATGTTTGGGAAACTGTGACGTGTCATGTGCACAGGAGGGGTGTTCATTACTGACACTGAGGTTCCTCTGGAAGTGGTTGTTTGTTTCAATTAACACCCCAGACTCCGAGCCCTCCTCTTGGGGCTGTGGGCTCCCAAGTGTGGGATGGGTTTCTCCTGTGTCCACGCTTGCGTAGAAGCAGGCTGCTGCATGTAGTGATGACTCCATGTGGTCTCCAGCATTTACGGAGCTCTAAGGACTTGATGGCTAATTCTGTTCTGATTCATATATTGCTTAATTAGGGTTTTTACCCTGTACCAGATGGCTGTCTTCATTAAATCATGATCCATTCGCTCTGACTGGAAGCAGCTGGTTTGGGGGGGTTGATGGCAATTTATTTCCTGCGTGTCAAAATGAGCCACAAGGAAGGGAATTCAGATGGAAATAATGCAATTTGTTTCATTTAATTTTATCTGTAAAATTAGGATCTTTTCCCCCCTTGAGCCTTTTAAATGTCCCCACTATGATCCTTACAAACATTAAGCAACTGGGGAGGCTGGAACAAGGTCACCTCCTTAGAAACTGGGAGAGAACTGGCAGGTGCAGCTGCTGCCTGGATTTTCCAGGTCCAGGTGTGTGGCTGTGCTGGCCAGCCAGCATCAAGATCAACCAGTGCTGTCACTTTGAGAAGGAACTCCATCGCTCTTGGAAAGGAAATTTTTGTCCTTTTCTGTTTCTTTACTTTGTATAGTTTTGTTTCACTGACAGGAGAGGAAGCCCCATCAAGGGAAGGTCATTTGCCCAAAGACACTGAGTAGGCAGGTCAGGGACAGTCCACAGTAGCTTAGATTCTCGTTGATCATCACAGGATCATCATCCCCAGACCAGCAGCATCAGCATCACCTGGTTGTTCATGAGAAATGTGGAGTCTACACCCCACCCAGACCTACTGAATCATAATCAGCACTTTATTAAGATCCTTGGAGGATTTGTGAGCTCATGAAGGTTTAAGCAGCCATGGTGACCCCAATCATATCAAAAGGAGACATGGGTGACTTGGACATGACTTGCTTGAGAGTTGTCATGTGTGAAGTATATGCCAGAGGCTAGGAGTTCTACAGCTTTTGCAAGACACTTTTTCATGTGTTTCATCTCATTTAATTTTCACAGAAGTGTTGAACTCAAAGCAGGTACTTTCTTCCCATTTTGCTGATGGAGAAATTGAGGCCCTGAGAAGTTGAATGTACTTGCTCAAAGCCATATAGCTAGCAGATGAGATTCAAACCCAGGTCTGTCTAAAAGTCAAGTCTGAGCTTTCAACTGTTGTAGCCAATGTTATCTCTAGTGCCAGTGACTTTTTTAAAAAATATAAATTCAAGTTAGTTAACATAGAGTGTAGTCTTGCCATCAGGAGTAGAACCTCGCAATTCAACTTTTAACATATGACACCCAGTGCTTGTCCTGAAAACTGCCTTCCTTAATGCCCATAACCCATTTAACCCATTGCACCATCCACCTCCCCTCCAGCAACCTTCAGTTTGTTCTCGGTTTTTAAGAGTCCCTAATGGTTTGCCTCCCTCTCTGTTTTTCTTATTTCCCTTCCCTTCTCCTATGTTCATCTGTCATGTTTTCCAAATTCCACATGATTGAAATCATATGATATCGGTCTTTCTCTGACTAGTTCACTTAATGTAATATACTTCAGTTCCATCCACATTGTTGCAAATGGAAAGATTTTACTCTTTTTCATTGCTCAGTAGTATTCCAGTAGTATTCCATTGTGTGTGTATGTATGTATATACAACCACATCTTCTTTATACATTCATCATTCATTGGTGCCAGTGACTTTTTAATTATTATTAGAGCTAAATATGTCTTCTATATCTTTCTAAAGGTTTTATATTCATCCCTGCCCTTTGAAATTAAGTGCCTGAAAAAAATGTCATTTTTTCAAAATTATAAGTCCCATAATAAATATCTATTATTTTAGAATACAAGGTCTTGAGACCCATGGATCCTAAGAAAGTATACAGAGCTGTTTGTCCTTTCACTGAGAGAAACTAGTACACTGGATTCTTTAAATAAGTTTTTAATTTTATTTTAGAAAAGTTGTAGATTTATAGAAAAGCTGTGATGATAGTATAGGGACTTCTCATACACCTCATACCTAGTTTTCCCTGTCATTACCATCTTATATTACTATTGGCATCATTAATGAACCAAACTTGGTTCAGATTTACTTAGTTTCCAAAGCAGCATTCTTTTTCTGTCCCAAGATGCCATCCAGGTCACCATATTCCATTCAGTTATCATGTCTCCTGAGGCTTCCCTTGGCTGTGATGGTTCTCAGATTCTCCTCAGTTCTGATGACCTTGGCAGTTTTGGAGAGTCAGGTACTTTCTAGAATGTCCCTCAGTTGGGATTTGTCTGGTGTTTTTCTCATTATTAGGCTGGGCTTATGGGTTCGGGGCAGGAAGACCACACAGATCACCATATGGTAGCAAGAGAAGGTACATTCTAGCACCATGACTTGTTCCTGCTGTCCATGGTCCTGATCACCTGATTGAGGGCACGATTCTTAGGTTTATCCCCTGTAAAGTTACTCATTTGCCCTTCCCACTTTCCCATACTGTACTCTTCCAAGGGGAAGAGCACAGTGGTTTCCCCCACTGTGTAGGTGAGGAAAACTTCTACCCATCTTAGGGCCATTGCCTGGATCCCTGTGACAGGCTGAAAGCAGACAGATTAGTATGAGAAAAACAAAGAGTAGTGACACGTGCATTGTAGGTGGGAGCACTCAGTGATGAATAACTCAAAAAAGTGGTTAGAGCATGGGCTTAGAGAGCATCTGAATAAAACAAAATTACATATTGGACAGAAGTGACAAGACCCAGGAAAAGGACTTTGAGTTTCTGGGGAAGGCAAATATACGGGGGAATGGATAGAAGATAAGAGCCAGTTAGTATAGTCTGATGTGTAGATTCCTCAGATGCTGTCTCTGGGCTAAGATTCCTAGAGTTGCCTCCTTGATTAACTGTTCTTCCTGGCAGAAAAGGATGGGTGAGATACCTTCATAAGTGTATGCACTGCTCTTAGGCAAGTAGAGGGAGATCAGAGATTTTTCCTTGTATCTGCTTCTTCTCAATTGCCTTCAGCTCAAGGTAATCCTTATGCCAAAGTGGCATCTTTCAGAAGTCACTATGCACAGCCCACACTTGAAGAATGGGGAGATGTGCTCCTCCTTCTTGAGGATGGAAGATTTACATAAATTATTTGGATTTTTGTGCATGTGAGATTTGTCTATTCTCCCTCACTTATTTATTTATTCTATCATGTATTGTATGTCACTATGGATGTGTGGATATTTATTTTATACTTCAGGTTATACTCTGGTACTACTCAATTTATTTTGTTATTCAAATTGTTGCAGCTCTGGTCATTGGGAGCTCCTTTGGTTGGCTCCTGTATCCCTTTGGCATACTCCCATCCTTGTGGATTTTCTTCGTTGCGTTTTCTGACTTTCCAACACGCCAAGATGCCCCATGTTCATCTTGTGTATTCCCTTCCCCAGCCCTAGAAACAGCCATTTCCCCAAGGACCACTTTATGTTTTGAGGGTGTGCTTTGTTTAGTTCATCAGTTTCCCCCCTGACATCAGCCCGGCAACCACTCCTAGAATTACCACCAGCTATTGAGCCAGCTCTCAGTGTCTTTTCTCCTTCCTGGCTTATTGCTTCTAATTGGCTGCTGGCTGGAAAACCAAGGCCCCATGTATCAGAACAATGCCTAAGGTATCTTCTTATCTCAGCACCAGAAATAGGTTAAGTGCTCTCCTTGCTTCTTAATGCCTATTCCAGATCATTTTCCCTCCTCACTTCTTAATGTTCATGCTAGCTAGCTGTGCCTCCCCTTACCCTGATTAGTTACTTATCTCTGCTATTCCTCTCATTCACTGCGAAATTGAACTCCTGGTTCACAATCTTTACTACTCCTGGTTTATTCTCAATGGCCACAATGTACATGTAGATAACTCAGCTCCCTTGGTCCATTAGCTCCTGACCTTTCTACATCCAACAACCTTCTTCATCTCAACAAAATTACCTACCCACATTGTCACACTCCAGACATTGTCGCCACCAGTGATCATATCACCTTTTCAACCTCAGTTGCAAGAATTCCACATGTCACTTACTCCAGCCCCCTGGCCACCATTCTTCCATCTCACCGCATTCTCCATTCCAAGGGATGGCATTTTCCCAGTGCACAACCGCTTCTAACTTAAGATTCTTTGGTCCACCCTTGAAGTCAATTTTCTTGCAGAATGTACCACACTACTGTATCTCTCCTCCGATTTCTCTTACTTGGCCAGATACCACCACAATTGAGCTCAATGACCCTCTTCAATTATTTTCTTTAGGTGCTGGCACCCAAGCAGCTGAGCACTGCTAGAGAGAACCTCACATGTGGGATAACTGGCTTCATATGAATATTTAGGACTGCAAGTCTCATATGGAGACACTGAAGTAGCTGCCATACCCCCTGTTCCCTGTTCCCTTCCATCCTTTCTGATACTTGTGCCTGGTGTGCAGTTAGGCAGCAGGGATACAGGGATGAGCAGGATGACTTCCTGGTCCTGCCCTTCCAGAAGGTGCAGTCCAGCTGTCAGTTTCCACTCCATCTACAAGTCCTGGTGACTCACAGAAGCTGGGTGTCTGCATGAGCCCCTTTCACAGCAGTCTCTGGCCTTTCCTGCCTCACTTATGGTTTATTATACCTGGGCCTTGTGTATCACCATAGCAATGACTTTAGTGATAGTAATATAATAACCAAAATTTAGAACCCTCCTTAAATCCCACCAACTGACCCCTAACATCATCTCCTCTGGTCCCCATGGCAACCCTTGAGACAGGTAGATTGGGGTTACATATCTCCTTTGACACAGTGCCATCCAGCACACCGTGCTCAACAAAAGCCTACTGAATGAATGACTGAATGAACAAACAAGAAACACTAGCTCAGAGGACTCGAGGTCCCTCAGCTGGTGCACGTGGATCTGGGACACATCCCAGTGCCAGACTTTTTTCTCCAAGCTTTTTTTCTTCTGTGGGGAGATGGGGAAGAAGGGCTTCCAGAACACATGATCAAGCCATGTTTCTGATACTGTCCATGGGAGCCCCTGCAGCATTGAATGGGAGATGTGGGGGAGATAATGTCAGTGATTCTGATTCTTTTACTATTTCAATATTATTATTATTATTATTATTACTATTTCAATATTATTATTCAATATTATTATTATTATTCAATATTATTATTATTTTACTATTTCAATATTATTCAATATAATACTATTTCAATAATATTATTCAATATTATTATTCAATATTATTTCAATATTATTACTAATTCAATAATTATTATTCAATATATTATTATAATTATTCAATATTATTCAATATTATTATAAATATTATTACTATTTCAATTATTATTATAAAGAATAGCTGTCATTCATTGAGTGACTTCTACATTAGGTGGTTTACACACATTATCTGCCCAACAGCTATGGGATCTGGGAAGCATTGCCCCTCCTTCACAGGGATGGATGAGAAAGGAGAGGTGATCTGCCAAGTGAGTGAGGGTTGGAGCCAGTATCTTAGTCAACATCTGCCTACTCCAAGACCTTCACACTTCTACTGACAGGTCATACTACAAATTGGGGTGATCCTTCAGGGCTCTAAATTTGAGGGATCCAAGAGGACCCAAGGAGAAGAAGAAGGGGAAATGAATGCTAAGTGAGTCGTCAAGCGGTAAGGAGGAGCTGGGACACCACTAGGCTGAGCTGCCTATATCTGCAGAGCACACGGCCTCCCCGTTCTTCAATCCACCACTCGACCCACTGTGACAACTTTTAGGAATCTCTTCCCCCTAGCTCCCCTTTCATGGAGTGCTAGAATTCCGGTTCTGGGTGCTAGAACACCCAGCAATCAACTCCCCTTCTTTGAGAGATGAGACAATCACAGGTCAGAGAAAGCTTGCTCAAGGGTGAACAGCACCTTCATGCCAGAGTTGACACTTGGATCCAGGTTCTCTGATTCCTAAGCCATTGCCCCCATGGGCCTTATTCTAATCCTAGTGACCTGCTTCTACCTAAGGCCAGGGATGTGGGCATTGCTGTGGGGAAGGGCATGAGTCATCCTCCATTCCATCTCTATTCTGTGTCCTGGGCCTACAGAGCCCTTCTCTGAAGATGGAGAGAAAACTCCCTTCCGTCCTTACCTAAGGACTCTCACTCTCACAACTGGGCAAAAAAGACTTCTTTCTTGAGGTTCACTCTGTGGGCCCTTCTCCTGTACTGCTCTTTCACACACCCCAAATCCCAGCCAGTGCAGCAGGATCTTGGCTCTGGAGTCTGAGTTCCAAATTACTGTTGGATAAGACTCCCCAGTTCATCAGCTCCTGACACCTAATGTTTAGTTGCAGCGGAACCCACAGGATAATGGATAGCCTCGGATGGATTTCCAGCCTGATGGCAGCGGAGCCTTCCACCTTGCCATTAAGAGAGCCAGTCTTGGCAAGAAGGACGTAGGCAAACAGAGTTGGATATTTTCATGATCCAACTTTGAGTGAATTCATTGGAGAGCCTGTTTAGCTTCAGGGAAAGCAGGAAGAGATTAAATAAGTTAATGGACGCAATAGTCCTTTTTAAACTGTAAAATGATTGTGAAAGCACTTTCTCACTGTAAAGTGTTATGTAAATGTAGGATGAGATGGGTGTTAGCTGCCCTGAGAGGATGTTAGGGGCCTGTGGGAAACATCATTCCAGAGCTGAAGAACAGCAGTGTGTACTCTAGTGTTTCCAGCTACTTTATGAAGTTAGGATTCTCAATTTTGCTATTGAGCAAATATATTTCTCCCCTTTTGAGGGACTTTGCTTTGCATCAGACTGTGCTGTCCCTCCTACGTGGCTTCACTGTAAAAGTACATGCTGCCTACCAAGGAAAAGTTTAATTGTTCCCTTCCTTAGTCAGAAATGTAATTCTATTTGAAATTGGTTAAACGTAGCAAATTCTAGAGAATAAAGAATGATCCCTTGAAGGTTTATAAAAGGCATAAACTGCTGTATAAGGAATTAGATATTTTTCTAACCAATAACTATTACTAGTGATTACATGGCTATTTACCTCTGTCAAAACCCATAAAATTATACACTTAAACTGGTAAATTTTATAGTATGTAAATTATACCTCAATAAAACTGATTTTTAAAAAAGCATAAACACCTGAGAACAGTATGATATTTTTCAAGCAGCTGTTATTAGTTAAATTTAACTGAATATATTCCTAGGCATAGAATGTTTCTTTCTACAGTATTTAAAATTTTATCTCTGGGACACACATCTAAGGCTGAAATAGAGTTCTAATACTTTGCATAAGCTTTCCGTCAAAACCCCTAAGAATTTTCTCATATTTTGTAGCTGTGTATTTCAAATTAAAATGTCATTGTTTTTCATAATAATGCTAATTGCAGGTGTAGGGGCCAAGGGGAGGCTACCCCAAAATAGGCCACTTTGGTTTGAAGACTATTTTGAGTTAAAAAGCAATTAAGGCTGCCTGGCGGCTCAGTTTGTGGAGCATACAACTCTTGATCTCAAGGTTGTGAGTTCAAGCCCCACATGAGGTGTGGAACCTACTTAAAATAATAAATATTTTTATAAAAAGCAATCAAACTCCAGAAAATTCAGGAAGAGCTCTTTACCTCCCCCGAAACTGCCTAAAGATAAATTAGATAGAGGATCTGCTCCAGGAAGAGTTATCGCCATACATCACACCATCCTGTGATATGAACTAGGGATGGTGGCCAGAAAGGAACTTAGCAAGATCCCTTGGATTTTCAACCCTCTATGCTTCATTCATTGTTTACAACTGGCCCAGCAAACACTTATTTACCAAATATTCATTTTTAAAAATTTTTTTCTTTTGAAGTTCCAGACCCTTAGCCCCTTCTCCTTAGCTCAGGATCACATACATCCCTCACTGTGCCTGACTGCCTTTGGAATTTCGACATCTGTGTGGATTCCCCACACGTACACTACTCAATTTGATTTTCTCATGTTAATCTGTCTCATTTTGATTCTTAGTCCAGCTAAAAAGACCTTGAAGGAGTCAGGATATTCTTGCTTCCCAACACAGGAAAGCCCTTGTTTTAACTTTCTGACCCATTTAATCGGGTAGATTTCACCTGACTCTCTGCCACATTCTTCACTGGCAAGATGCTCAGAAAGGAAACGTAAAGATTGTTTCGAACAGCACTGAAGGGAAAGTGTGTTTCTTTACCAGCTGTATTCTAGTGAAAGTTCCTAGCAATGCATGCCTTTCAAGTCAGCCATGATATACCTTTTCTTGGCAACAATCTGGCATGGACAGTGGCCCAGTATTTTCAGTGCTTCTTGTTATGAGAGAACAGTTGTTTTCCTTACTCTTGATATTTCCACTGTTAGGGAAGGGACATGATTAATGGAACTCGTTATGTTTCCTATCTCTTTCCATATGGAAGAAACTTTGTTAGTGGCCTCTCTCTACTCCCTCCCCTCAATGTCGCCAGGGGCTGAAGTAACTTATCTAATTGTCAAGTATGGAAAAATAAACCAGGCAGGCTCAAGTTACTTCCTCCAGTCTTCATTTTGAGAGTGAGCATCCCCACCGAAGCATGAATTCTCTGCTCTTCCACATCCTAGGACTATCCTGGGTGGGCCTCTTCCCACATGGACAGTCCCACTCCAGATGCTAAGACGAAGTGGTTAAGTCAGTTGAATACTAGGGTTTAAGTTTGCTAAGCCCACTTACCCAAGGATATAAGCCATGCTTTCCAATCTTAATGTTCCATCCACTTTCTCTTTCGGACAGGAAAGGAGGAGTGTCATTAATGAGTGATCCTCAAAGACCCCAACACATATAAGACAAAGCAATGGACATGCGCTGAATTTCCAAATCTATCACCTAGCTAGGATGTGACTAGGCTTCTGTTACTTAACATTTTCTGAGCTCCATCTATAAAACAATACCAGCATCATAGGACAGGTGTGAATAGCAAATGAGATAATGGAGGGGAGCTTGGTAAACTGACAACCTCTGTATCTATGAGCTGTGCCCAAAAACATTTGCTATAGACCAGATATTTGTGTCTGTCCCCACCTAAGTTCCTATGTTTGTTTGTTATTCTCAAGTTAGCTAACATACTTGACTTCAAGAGTAGATTCCAGTGATTTATCACTTATATATAACACCCAGTGCTCATCCCAACAATTGTCCTCTCTAACTTCCCCTCATCTATTTAGCCCTCCCCCACCATCAACTCTCAGTTTGTTCTCTGTATTTAAGATTCTCTTTGGATGGATTAAAAAGATATGGTATATATACATACATATACATATACATACATACATATATATCTATCTATATATATGTTCAATGGAATATTATTTGGTAACAAAAAAGAATGAATCTTGCCATTTGCAACAACATGGATGGAATGGGAGAGTATTACGCTAAGCGAAATAAGTCAGTCAGAGAAAGTTAGATATCATATGATTTCACTCATATGTAGAATTTGAGAAACTTAACAGATGATCAGAAGGGAAGAGTAGGAAAAATAAGATAAAAACAAAGAGTGAAGCAAAACTAAGTTCCTGTTGAAACCTAATCCCTGATACGATGATATTAGAAGATGAGGCCTGGGAGGTGATTAGGTCATGAGGGTGGAGCCCTTATGAATGGGATTAGTGTCCTTATGAAAAAGTCTTCAGAAAGCTCCCTTGTCTCTTCTGCCATGTGAGGACCTAGCAAGAAGATGGGATGTAGGTCCTCACCAGGAACTGAATCTGCTGACACCTTGATCTTGGACGTTCCAGCCTTCAGAGAAGAAATACATTTCTGTTGTTGATAAGCCATGTAGTCTATGGTATTCTATTACAACAGCCCAAATGGAGTAAGAGAATGTTGTAACCAGTCTTTGGTAGGCACATGCACACATGCACATAGAGATCCAAGCTATTTCCATGACATCTCTTCTCTCAGCATTGCATAGATCACTGTCCTCTTTATAGTCTCGGCTCTGGGATTAGCCCAGAGCAAGACTTTGTAGCAGGTGAAGGCCGCATTTGTTGGATGTCACGTGAATGCAGTGAGGTGGCTGAGAGCACAAGCTCTGGTGCCTGACAGAACTGTTTTGGCTCCCAGCTCCACCACTCACTAGCTGAGTCTCTGTGGGTGAATTATTGTCTGCAAAATGAGAATGATGACAAATGAGGGTAATAGTGGGAACCACTATTGTAGGATTACCATGTAGGAATAAATAAAGAAAGGCATGGGATAAACTCATTTTGAGTCCTGGCACATCTTAAGCATTCATTACATGTCACAAGGACCGCAATATCTACCCGCCACCTCCACATGGCACTCTTGATGTCCACAACTCCCAGGCTGGCCAGGGTCTTCACCAAAGCCCCCCATCTGAGCCCAGCCCCCTTCTCATCCTTTATAGCCTACTCAGCTAAGCATCACTCATGCACTTGACTCCCCTAACCAACCACCTCATACTTGTTTTCCCCAAGTTCCTTGCAGATGAATAGGAGTTAGGCTCATTTGTTCATACACTCATTCATTCACCAAGTGCATACTGAGCCCCTACTCTGTGGCAAACCCTGGGCTGGGTGTTGGGGCGATGGAGACAAATAAGTCTTCTTCCACCCTTGAGGAGCACAATCAAGGGGTTAACAGACACAAATGGCTCCACTCCACAGCTGGCTTTGAAGGGCCATCTCCAGAGGGACAGGCAGTGTTTTGGCAGCACAGGACATGACTACTTCCAAGAAGATCATGCTTAACTAGAATTCTGAAGGCAGAAAATGCTGAGGAAAAGCCTCTTGAGCTAAGATAAGGGTGAGGAAAAGGTCCAAGGTAAACAAAGGCAAGAAGGTAGGAAACTTTGAGGACTATGACCAGAAAGGCTATAGAGATCTGAAGCCTGGAATCACCAGGGAGAACTCTGTAACCAGAGATGAGGTTGGGCAGATGAACCCAAGTTACACTTTGCAGAGCCCTGAATTCCATGCCGAGGGCTTCTGGGTGGTATGGGAGTCTGGCACAGGTGCTCGAACTGGGGTCATTCAGTAACCAGAGCAGCTCCTTGGAATGATGAATAAAGCAAGTTGAAAAGGACAGACCCTGACAGGGTGGAGGGGCCTGGGTGCCTTCTGAAAATGAGTGGGCAGATACTACTCATCTTCAGGCCCCTTTTCACTCATTTACCTGAGAAATGGTTGTTGACTTTCTGATGTCAGGCAGCACCTGTGTGTCTTTGAATGGAGCACTTGAACCTTCCTGGGCCTAAGCTTCTTCATCTATGAGTGTCAGCATCAGGGTGTCAGCATCCAGGGATGGATTGTGCCATCTGGAGCTGGGTCTTGCATTTGGATTGATTCTGTTGCTTTCTGGAGTCTTCTGTAGAATCTCTTTCTGCCCAACCAACAGTACTGGACTGGAGGACTTAAGTAACTCATCAGCCTTTCCCGATCTCCACTAGACTCTCATTGCCCTGAGTGTAAGGGGCAGATATTTCCATATCATCTGGGCCCTTGCTCAGAAGTTGAATGTCACATGAATGTCAATATCGTCTGAAAGGGCATCTTCTCCAGACAGACAAGAAATCACAGATGCAAAGGAGAGATTTTCATCACCTGAGCCTTTGCATCATGCACGTATACTGTGGCTGGGGACTTGATGGCTTTCACTTAACCCCTAACAATCCTGGGAAGGAGATATTTATATGCACACATCCCCCAGGACAAGCTGATGACCAAAGAGACAAAACAAGCCATTTGCCTGAAGTCACAAAACAAGGACACAGCGGAACTGGGACCTAGTGCAGCTGGGGCTGGCTCAACAGCTTGTGTTCTTTCTGCTACAATGCTGGCCTGCTCGCCTGTCCAGCACCTCTCAACCTCTGGGATTTGGGGGTGGCCCCTGCATATCCCAGGAGCCCTGGCATGATGGCTGTCCCCACCTCGAGCATGCCATCATGCTGTAGCGACATGATCTGAGGAGGAAACACCACATTAATGCATCTCATCCATCACCCACTCCAGCAGGAAAGACAAATGATTAAACATGCCTTGTGTGCCCTTCCAAGCCCTGGTGGAGAACAACAATTAAAACTTCTCATTTCAGAAGCCGCCCGGGAGACAGATGAAAGGAAATTGAATGTGGAGTGGGGGGATCCCGTGGGGGATCCGAGTAACTTCGGGATTGTTCAGAGAGATGATCATTTTACATTTTACAGGCTTAGCTAGCAGTCTTTGGGTGGAAACTCTCAAGAGAAAGCCTAGAAAATTTCCAGAGAGGTCAGTGAAAAATAGCATGACTCAATATGAATATGTTATACATGCACATTTGCGGATAACAATGCTTTCTAACTTAAAAAGTCAAATGTTCATTAAAACATTTTTGCAAGAAAACAAAGCAGGAAGGGAGGAGAAATCCCCTTGGTCCTACACCCTTGCCCAAGAAACAGGTCCCCTTGGGAGCAGAGTCATGAGTAGCATGTGACTTGTCTTGCTCTACTTCTCTTTGCACATATTCAAAGCTATGATTTGGAGGGAAGAGGAAGCTTTATTGAACATCTACAATCTGCCAGGCAAATGCTCATTGCTGTGCTTTTGTTGCCTCACTTAATTCTCATAAGGCTACTATGTGGTCAATTTCATTATCCCTATTTCAGTGAGGAGGAAACTGACTCTCAGAGAGGTTCAGAAACTTACCCAAGTCACATAGCTTTCAAGCAGAGACTGGACTCCTGCTTGGCTCTAATAGTCTCCAAAGTCCCAGTTACACCCAGGTACCATGGAAGGAAGGGCGTGGAATAAGATAAAGACTTGGCCCTTACTCTCCGACTGCTTACAGTATAACAGGTTTGCTCAGACATGCATGGTATCGATCAGAAGCCCCCCAAAATGCAAATAGTAAGAGGTTTAATTCAAGCATGCTACTTTCAGTTGAAGGGAGGCAAAGGGGAACCAGATTAATGGAATAGGTGATATTTAATCTGGTTCTTGGGTGGGGCACTGAAAAGTGATATTGGATGAGATGGAATTCCAGGCAGAGTGAACAGCCTGAAGAAGAAAAGGGTAAAACACTCCAGAGCCAAGAACAGGAGATCAATCTCTTTGGCTAGAACTTAGAAGATATATGAGTAGAAGATACAGAAAATGATGCTGGAAGTAAGGTAGACAGACACTGAGGGCCTTGAGCCTGGGTGGCTCAGTCAGTTAAGCATCCAACTCTTGATAATCGACTCAGATCATGATCTCACAGTCATGAAGATAAGCCCTGTGTCGGGCTTAGTGCTGGAGATGTGGAGCTGCTTAAGATTCTCTCTCTCTCTCTCTCTCTCTCTCTCTCTCTCTCTCTCTTTCCTCTCTTCTTCTTTTTCTTCTTCTTCTTCTTCTTCTTCTTCTTCTTCTTCTTCTTCTTCTTCTTCTTCTTCTTCTTCTTCTTCTTCTTCTTCTCCCTTCTCCCTCCTCCTCCTCCTCCTCCTCCTCCTCCTGCCTCCTCCTCCTCCTCCTCCTCCCTCCTTCTTCTCAGATCCTTGATCTCACAGTCATGAGATCCAAGGCCTGTGTCGGGCTTAGTGCTAGGTGTGGAACTGCTTAAGATTCTCTCTCTCTCTCCTCTCTCTCTCTTCTTCTCCTTCTCCTTCTTCTTCTCCTTCTTCTTCTCCTTCTTCTTCTCCACCTTCTTCTTCTCCTTCTTCTCCTTCTTCTTCTTCTTCTTCTTCTCTATTCTCCTTCTCCTTCTCCTCCTTCTCCTTCTCCTTCTTCTTCTTCTTCAGCTCAGATCATGAGTCTCACAGTCTGTTAGAGATCAAGCCCTGTGTCCGGAGCTTGGTGCTAGGTGTTGGAGCTGCTTAAGATTCTCTCTCTCTCTCTCTCTCTCTCTCTCTCTTCTCCTTCTCCTTCTTCTTCTCCTTCTTCTTCTCCTTCTCCCTCTTCTCCTTCTCCTTCTTCTCTTCTCCCTCCCTTCCTCCTTCTCCTCCTTCTCCTTCTCCTCCTTCTCCTTCTTCTCCTTCTCCTTAACTTCTCCTTCTCTCTCCTTCTCCTTCTCTTTCCTTCTCCTTCTCCCTCCTTCTCCTTCTCCTCCTTCTCCTTCTCCTCCTTCTCCTTCTCCCTCCTTCTCCTTCTCCCTTCTCCTCCTTCTCCTTCTCCTCCTTCTCCTTCTCCTCCTTCTCCTCCTTCTCCTTCTCCCTCCTTCTCCTTCTCCTCCTTCTCCTTCTTCTCCTTCTCCTTCTCCTTCCTCCACCTCCCTCCTCCTCCTCCTCCTCCTGTCTCCTTACTTCTTCATCTTCTCAGATCATGATCTCACAGTTGATCATGAGATCAAGGCCTGTGTCGGAGCTTAGTGCTAGGTGTGGAGCAACTAAGATTCTACTCTCTCTCTCTCTCTCTCTCTCTTCTTCTCCTTCTCCTTCTTCTCTTCTACTTCTTCTTCTCCTTCTCCTTCTCACCTTCTCCTTCTCCTTCTTCTTCTTCTTCTTCTTCAGCTCAGATCATGAGTCACAGTCCATGAGATCAAGCCCTGTGTCAGGCTTAGTGCTGCAGGTGTGGAGCTTGCTTAAAAGATTCTCTCTCTCTCTCTCTCTCTCTCTCTCTCTCTCTTTCTCCTTCTCCTTCTCCTTCTCCTTCTCCTTCTCCTTCTCCTCCTTCTTCTTCTTCTTCTTCTTCTTCTTCCTTCTTCCTTCTTCATTCTTCTTCTTCTTCTTCACTTCTTTTCCTATTCTTCTTCTTCTTCTTCTTCTTCTTCTTCTTCTTCTGCTCCACCCCAACTCACACTCTCTCTTTCTTTAAAAAAATGTTTTTTAAAGGTGGGGTTTGAATGCTATGGCTCTTGGTTAAGGGTCTGAACTTTTGTTATTGAGCAGGGGAATGAGATCCTCTGAGTAGCAGTTTAAGAAAATCATTCTAGCAGGACCTCGAAGGCTAAATTAAAGTGGAGGAGGGGTAATTGTAGGTAAGCTGCCATCACTGTCACAGAGAAAAGGTTGTTGATAACAATACGGGGAGGATGAGAGAAGGAGATTACTGGAATATGAGATATGTCAGAGAGACACAGATTTCAAGCCTGAGTGACAAGGTAGATGGTGGGGCCATCTTCTGGGAGAGGGAACTCAGGAAGAGAAAGGAGAAGACTATTGGAGGGACAATCACAATGGGATTGGCTTTTGTCCAGTTGAATCTGAGGTAGCTGTAAGACATCCAGCTGGGATGTCCAAGGGTCAGGTGGTTGTGTGTGTCAAGCCTGGGAGCTGCCGGTCTACCATGTTTTAACACATCCTATTGCAGACCCACTGGAGGCCTTAAAGAAGATCCATTCCAGCCTCATCACTCCTGCTGCAGACCCAGCAACACCTCAGCCTCCAGTTCCTGACCCTCTTAATGTCACTGATTTTCTGACCGCCCCCCTCCCCCCACAGGACCATATCCTTGGGATCTTCCTCCTTCCCAAGTCACAACTTTTGGTGTTCCCCAGTCTGGTCTAACCTTCCCATTTCTCATGCCCTCAATTCCATATGGAGGCTTCACTGGCATGCTTTCTAGATGCTTCATTTTCTCCTGGCCTTGGGCTCCCCTGTGCTCATTCTCCATCCCTACCCAGCCTTTACCCCGTGGTGGACTGTCTAAGCCATTCTTGCATCAACATCCCTGAGTCCATTGTACCTCCACATCTGCACCACATGCTGGCAAAACTCCAACGCTCTACCGATGCAGAACCCTGTCTCCCTCTCTGCTGCCGGGCTGGATTGCTGAGCGTCCAAACAACCAGGTGGCTGCATTGATTAGATCTGATAAAAATTCACGATCCTTCCTTAAATCAGGCCATCCGTGCCATTGACAAAACCTTTAGCTGTCCTTTTTCAGCGTTCTTTCCCATTCCATGTTGTCTCTCTTTCCGCCACCAACTGTCCCCTCCTGTTCTGCACCTTTAGCTTCCTCTTCTCGGCTGGCTGCATGGTGATGTCTCCTCAGCTTCCACTCTTATGCAACTTCTCACCTGGTTTTCTCTTCCCATCATGTCAAAGGAGTTGTCTTTAATGCCATTCATGGACTCTCTTTCATTTCTCAGCCCATTACAACTGGGCTTTATTCCTACCACCCTTCTGGAACCACTTCCAAGAACCAATGGCAAAATGGTTCTTCCATGCCTCATCTCACTGTGCCGCCTAGATTTCACTCTACTTATCACTGGGCTTTTCTTGAATCTCCCATTCCCATGGCTTCCATGGCAATTCAGCTTCAGGTTTGTTCTTTCCCAGGATTCCCCATGGGCCCTTTCTCCTCTAACACTTAAGTAGGGGCTCTTATTCAGAGCCATTTTTCAAATTACCAACTAAATACCCACAACTCCAAAGACTGTAGCATCTACCAGAAACTTCTGCCAGTGAGCCAGACTTGTACTTATCTGCATACCAGATCTTCCCACCTTGACACATCACTGGCTCTTCAAATGCAACATGTCCTAAAGTGTTCTCTCTCTCTCTTAGTTGGTGGTATGACCATTTGCCTGGTTAAACCAGAAAGTCATCCTTGACTCTTTCTCCCTGTTACCATCACAGCCAATAGATCTCCAGGTTATGATTATTTTCCCTCTTCAACACCTCAGAAATAATTTCCTTTTTAATATCTCCCAGTGTTTTATATTATAACCTTAACATATCTCCCTGAATTCCTATAACCATCTCATCACTGATCTCCTACAAACAGCTTTGTTTCCTTTAAATCCATCCTCCCCCCTTAAAGGTACATCTTACAGAGCCACTCTCCTTTGTAAAATATTTCAAAGACCCTCGATTACCCGCAGACAGTGTTTGTCAAAGAGATTTTTCAAGTACTGGATTTTCAGAGCATTAAAAGTTGTTATCAAGTCAATACACTGAACAGTTTTCTTCACTGCAAAACTTTTCAATCCCTAATGTACTCCTGTTTGTTGGGAATCCGTAAAACACTATCTGAACATACTTGACTTTTTCCTAAGGAGCATGTCACAGGATTAGTTTTCTAAGAAACGTGTTTTGGAACTCATTAGTCTACACAATAAAGTCAGAGCTGCAGAGCTGGGCATGGAAGATTCTGTGATGTCACTGAACTGACCATTCTAGTCTTCTTCCTATTGCTCCCTGACTTACCTCCTGTGCTTTGGAAATAGACGTGCACACATCCCTACCCTTGCCATCCTGTGTCTCACCTCATTCCGTTGCTCATGTTGTGGCCTCCGGATTGTTCTTCCAATCCACTTGGAATCCAGTCCCAATTCAACTGACTAATTTCTCACATCTGAGCATAGTTTTCACCTCCTCTGAGAAGCCTGGATCATGGAATATACACAACACATGAGCTCCAGGTCTGCAGAAGAGACACTCAACCAGACAAAGGAGAACTGAGACCAAGTCACACCCAGTCCATCACAGAGGGGGCAAGAAAGCTTCCACTGAGTCACCAAGACTGTTCTGGGCCCCATCCAGGCTGGCTTGTCCCATGGGGAACAGGAGCAAGAAGGAAGATGCACTCTCTGCAGCCCATGTGCCAAGAGAGAGAGTCCAGAGAGCCCAAGGCACCCATGCTCAGTCCCTTTACCCACCTTGTCAACCCAACAAGCCCTTCTCAGATTTCCAGAAGCCATGATTTCAGAAGAGCAGACCAACCGGTATAAAATTCCAACATTTTCAAAAGAACAAAAGTTCCTAGTTTATGGATCAAGGTAGAAAACCTGGTCAGGAGAGAAAATGAGTGCTCCTCTCCATGAAACATTGCTCAGTCTTAACAGTACCAGGAAGGGGCGCCTGGGTGACTCAGTCAGTTAAGCGTCCGACTTCGGCTCAGGTCATGATCTCACAGTTCATGGGTTCAAGCCCGCGTCGGGCTCTGTGCTGACTGACAGCTCAGAGCCTGGAGCCTATCTTGGATTCTGTGTCTCCCTGTCTCTCTGACCCTCCCCTGCTCATGCTGTGTCTCTCTCTCTCTCAAAAATAAATAAAAAACAGGGGCGCCTGGGTGGCTTAGTCGGTTAAGCGTCCGACTTTCGCTTAGGTCATGAGCTCTCGGTTCGTGGGTTCGAGCCCTGCGTCGGGCTCTGTGCTGACTGCCAGCTCAGAGCCTGCAGCCTGTTTCAGTCTGTGACTCCCTCTCACTCTGACCTTCCCCTGCTCACGCTGTCTCTCTCTCTCCTAGAAATAAATTTTAAAAAATATAAAAATAAATAAATAAATAAATAAATAAATAAATAAATAACATTAAAAAATATAGTACCAGGAAAACAGGCTGTTTAAGTGCATCAGAAGAGTTATACAGAAGCTGTGGCCTGATGATCTAATTAATGCAGTTCTGAATTCCCTCTGAAATCCTCCTTGCAGCTCTGAGAAGAGGGACACAACAGAGCCTGGAAACAGAAGGTAAAGAAAGATCCAAATGGTCTCCTTTTCTGGGTGTTCGAGGACAGGGCTTCAAAAGTCTTTGCTGAGGTTTCCCATGGTCTGAGCTACAAAAAGTCACCGCCTCGCCCCATTTCTCATTTTCTCTGAGATCCTTATGGTCATTTTAGTGAGGAAGGTGCTTGGGTCAACATATTCAGCTTCTATTTCTTCTTCTCAAAATATGTTCTGGCTGCCCACCATTCTACTCCCTGAGGGTCACTGCCTCCATCCAACTGTCAGCTTCCTTTCCATGCTGCCTCTGCACTTTCTCTATTGCCTGTCGATCCAATTAGTCTCCCCAACCTTGGACTTCTCACAATGAGAGAAATGCAAATGCTAAACGCAAAATACTGGGAAGCTGTTTCCCCATTGAAGGTATCAGCAACCTGTCTCCCCAGAAAAATGCCATTGCCTCTCCTATAGCCCAGACCGACTTCGTTCTGAAGGAGGTTAAGATACAGCATGGTGAGAAAAAAAAAAAAAAAAAGACAGAGCATGGTGTCCATAAAGCTCTACCAGGAAATAGCTGCTTAAGCCACGGAACTAGTCTCAGCTCAATTTCCCCATCTGTCAAGTGGGGATAATAATATACAAGGCACACAGTTTGTGATAATCAAATGAAAGGATCTCATGTACCAAAAACACCATAAATGTATTACTTCAGTGGAGACAGACGGAGGGGCTCAGACCTTTCTGGAGAATGTTTTCTCGTCATTAGGTTGTTGCGGGGGGGTAAACATGAATAAAAATGAAGGTGATGCCGGTAGCTCAGTTCCAGGCTGGAAGGAGCCGCCTTCTAGCCCTCATTCCCCCGTGTCATCTCCATGTCCCAGCGTCCTGCTCTTCCTGAAACTCCGGGGTCACCTGATCCCCCCAGCCTTCCTTGGAACTGGACCCCCACCCTCCATGCCCTCTGTTTACTTTGTCACGTTGCCAGCTAACTGAGCCTTACTCACCTGTCTCATTAAAAATTGCTAAACTAATGAATACTAATTACTCTGAAGGAAAAAAAAAAGAGAGAGAGAGAGAGAGAAAGCCTTCTCTAAAGGACAGCACGCTCAAACGCGTCTGAGATAATAGACATGCGGCCGAACCACATAGCGGGGACTTATCTTCTCTCCAGGATTAGTGAACTCTTTCCAGATTTTAATTGCATTTCCTAAAAACACAAACAAACCTATTCTGTGAGGGATTCACCCCCTTTAATGGGGAGCGGAGCCAGCTGTGCTGAAAGGCAGAAAAGCAAAATACACAGGGACAATCACGGCCCAGGGGGAGGGAGCGCGATAGTAACAGGACACTGTGCAGACGGCTCGGTGCATCCGCTCCACAAGCCTGAAAGTTAGTGACTATTATTGTACCCATTTTGCATGGGGGGAAACTGAGGCTCACAGAGGCTAAGGCATTTGTTGAAGGCTTGGGCCTGGTGGAGCTGAAACGGGAAGGTAGCCCTCTGGTCCCAGAAGCCCATGCTCCTAACCCCAGGGTATCCTGCCTAAGGAAGGGAGGGGGAATGAGACGCACACACATCCTGTGAAACCCTGTGTGCCCCAGAGCTCACCATGGCAAATTCCCTCCTAACTTTGCCTTTTATTTTATTTTTTTTAATGTTTTATTTATTTTTGAGAGAGAGATAGAGACAGCGTGAACAGGGGAGGGTCAGAGAGAGAGGGAGACACAGAATCCGAAGACAGCCTCTAGGCTCTGAGCTAGCTGTCAGCACAGAGCCTGATGCAGGGCTCGAACCCATGAACCATGAGATCATGACCTGAGCTGAAGTTGGACGCTTAACCAACTGAGCCACCTAGGCACCCCCTAACTTTTCCTTTTAAGCAGCAGCTATGCAAGAGTAGAAATGGCCCTCGATTCTAAACTCGACAGACCCTCATTTGAGATTTGAATGATGTGAGGTTTGAGTCTTCGTTGGCAAAGTCACTCAACCTCCCTTGGCCTGTTTCCTCATCTGTAAAATGGGGCTAGTGCTCTTCGCTCAGCGATGGTTGCTGCAGACCTAACACCAGAGACGCCTGATGTAAAGAGTCGTAACACAGAAACTCCTGGATGAACAGTGTGCTGTAAGGTTGGGGAATCATACTGAGCAAAGCGCCCTTCTCTGAGTTAAGGCGGTGGGTGAGGAGAGCTGTGTGGCCCCTCGGTCCCCTCACAGTTGCTGTGACCGAGACTTCTGTGCCTCCTGGTGCTGGAGAGTTCTCTCCATGAGCATCTGGAGCTGGCCAAGGCCACTGGGAAAGACACCACCCCCCAAGCTGCTGTGGACGCCCCCGTGTGACCCGTGTGACATGTTGCCTAAAACAATCTTGCTGGAACAGCCCCTGTGAGGCAGCCTGGGCCACGTGGCCCTTCTCTCCAGCCTGACCTTCAACTGGGGTGGGGGGTGGGGGGGGATGGTGTGTGTGACAGCTCAGATAGAGTTTGCAGCCATATTTTCCTTAAACATTACTGAGGTGTATGCCACTCACGTCCACACTTTTCATCAGGACCTCTCTAGATCTGTTCTCTCTCTCTCTCTGTCTCTCTCTTTTTTCAAACACTCACACCAGGAGCGCCTGGATGGCTCAGTCAGCGGAACAAATGACTCTTTTTTTAAAATATTTATTTTTTGAGAGAGAGAGAAGACAGAGAGACAGAGCACAAGCAGGGGAGGGGCAGAGAGAGAGGGAGACACAGAATCCAAAGCAGGCTCCAGGCTGAGCTGTCAGCACAGAGCCGGACATGGGACTCAAACTCATGGATGTCGAGATCATGACCTGAGCCGAAGTCAGACAATGAATGGACTGAGTCACCCAGATGCCCCTCTAGACATGCTGTCACTCTGAGTGGTTTTTGTCCCCCATGGGCATTTGGCAATGTCTGGAGACATTTTAAGTTGTCATGCTGGGGAGGGTGTTGGGTGGGTAGAAGCCTGGGATGCTACGTAGTCCCCTACAGTGATGCCCAAGGGAGCCCCCATGACGAAGAATGACACAGCCCCAAATGTCAGGAGTGCTGACAAATCCTGGTGTCATATTCCAGGACTTCCTTTAACACGCGGCAGGTGCTGGTAATTCACTAACCCTTCCGACGCCATCTTTCCTTAATGGCAAATGGTGGTGGAGGGGGAGGTGCCGGCCAACCACGTTACCACCACGTACCCAATGATAAGAGTCATTGACAAAGAAAATGCTGTCTCTTTTGCATAGCATGATGAGGCTTGGCCCCCCACCCGCCCCCGTCGTCCCCTGGGTTTATAAGGCTCCTGGTGAAAGAGCAGGCAGGCTAGTTCAATGCATCCCGTGCACGGCCTTCCATCCCACAAGTGACAGTGCTCAGACTTGATTTAATGGTCGGGACAGGCGGGCTTGCAAGGAACAAAGGTTCTTCATGTTCTAAGCATTGATTTTCTTTTTCAAATGAGAATTCTTCCTAGACACAAGTAAGCATGGCATGTGCAGTGGGTTAGAACTCTTCGTATACACAGAATCACGGTGTGAGTTCAAAATTTACTAAATTCAAATAAGATCCCATTCAAGTCCCCTTTTACGCATGTATCAATCTTGCAACAGAAACGTGCCAGGGCACCTCTTATGCCCAAGACATCTGTTCCCTCATGAGCAGATGAGAAGCAGCTTCGCACTCTGGTGGGAACACATACCTGCAGAGAAACGGTTCCAGGGGAACACGGTGGATTTGGTGTGGAGACATGTGGAGACCAACCAGCTCCAAACCTGCTTCCTTTCCTCTTATCTACACAGCTGGACTCCGTTTCCCAGCTCTCTCTGCGGCTGGGTGTGCTGCCTAGGTCTCTGCATTCTGGGCTGTGAGCCAAAAGTGGTAAGAGTCACTCACACCCCACCCGGCAAGAACCCCTCGGGGTTGGCCTGTCTCCTTTCCCCTGCCTTATAGCCAGAGACCGAGCACTCAGCAGAGGACTCTGAGATCCTAGGGGATAACACAGCCACACTGTGGAAAGGATGCAGGTCTCTGAACGCCTGGGGAGAGATCACCCCCAAGCGAGAACACCCACACTGGAATAAGACATCAATCTGTATCAGGTTGAGCTACTGAAATGCGAGGCATTATTCACTGTGGCAACTAGTGTGTGACCTGTCCTGACAATATCAGATGTGAAAATCACCTCTAGGTCATTGGAAGGCTAGTCAGAGGTGTTGCTTCCACGGCAAAGGTGGGATCGGAGCCAGACGTGGGTCCTCCGTCCCCACCAAAGAAGACGATTCTCCCTTGCATCCTGATTATGCTTTATAAAGACCCTTATCTCAACATCTGCACTAATACATTTATCTCTTTGTGCCTCTACACCACAGGCTCTCTGGGTGGTGTGGGCTTACAGGTAGCGATCTGATGGAAGGAAGGGGTTAGGAGATTTGTCCGGGAGCTGAAATTGGCCAGCAAATGCACTGTTCACTCCTGATCTAAAATAAGAATTTCTAAAGATACTTTCAGACACATCATAGCAGAGTGAGAAACGTCCACTGTCCATTTCCAGGGAAGGGTATGGTCTCTCCTACCAGACCTCTGCAGTGGTTAAAGACTCTAGAACACAGGGGCGCCCGGGTGGCTCAGTCAGTTAAGCATCCGACTTTGGCTCAGGTCATGATCTCAATGTTCGTGGGTTCAAGCCCCGCGTCGGGCTCTGTGCTGACAGCTCAGAGCCTGGAGCCTTCTTCCGATTCTGTGTCCCCCTCTCTCTGACCCTCCCCTGCTCATGCTGTCTCTCTCCCTCTCTCTCAGAAATAAATAAAACGCTAAAAAAAAGACATTAGAACACAAATAGCTTGGGGCGCCTGGGTGGCTTAGTCGGTTAGGCGTCCGACTTTCGCTTAGGTCATGATCTCGCAGTTTGTGGGTTCGAGCCCCGCGTCGGGCTCTGTGCTGACTGCCAGCTCAGAGGCTGGAGCCTGTTTCAGAGTCTGTGACTCCCTCTCTCTCTGACCCTCCCTTGCTCACGCTGTCTCTCTCTCTCTCCCAGAAATAAATAAAGCAAAACAAAACAAACAAACAAAAGAACACAAATAGCTTGACCTCACCTCAGCTATTTACTATCTGTGACGTTAAACAATTCATCAAGCTTGGCCTGCTTCCTCCTCTATGAAATGGGGACGATAAGAGCCCCTGCCTCAGAGGACTGAATACGAGGATGCATGAAGGTCCTTACCCCAGGGTCTGGAACCTGATGTCAGGCACCGTCACTACTGTCTGCAGATCCTCATCATCCAGCATGGCGCCTAAAAGCACAGCGTTTGTTGAATGAATGAATAAATGAATCTTAAAAAAGAACTATCCAAGACAGAGGAACACGGGAGAAAGAAGTTGCTCATTCAGTGTTGACTCGGTGGTCATAATTAGTTTCAGAGAGATATTTTGTTGCCCACTCTTTTTCAGCAAGGATTCTCCCCTGGATTTAATTAGGAAGGCAAAAGTCAACCTCCTACCAGGGTACTTCTCCTTTTTTATTGCCCACCTAAAAAAACAAACAAACAAAACGACAAAACTTAAGGGGCTATTTTGTTTGGCACAGCAAAATATATTACCCTGGGTCCTCACTGCAATGCACGTTGTATTGAAGAATCGGCTAGCTGGGTTACCTGTTTTTGAAAAAAAAGACCAGGGTCAGCCCCTGGGATCTTCCCCCTGGAAGGAAGAAGATGATGGTTGGGCTCATGGGCTATTAAATAAGAAAGACCTTAGGAACCATCTCAAGTTCTAGATGATGAAGCTGAGGCCGTGGAAGGGATAAAATTGCCCAAGGTCGTTAGGAGGAAACAATGGGTGTGGCCCTAAGAGCTTCACTCTTTAGCCACTCTGAATGCCGGGGAAAAGCACTAGGATTCTTCCTAAGGATTCTCTCTATCCTCTGTTCCAAGATCTAATGCAAGCAGAGTAATTCGTTCTGGCTCCTTCCAAGGCAGGTGGGCGTGTCTAGGGACTCTGATCCCAGTCTGAAACCCTGATGTCTTATTAGGAGCTCAGTAAATCTCATGACAGGCGCTTCCAGGGAAAATCACCTCCACGTCCCTGGAAGACTAGTCAAAGGTATCCCCTCCAACTGCAAAGCGGGAGTGTGTGCAGAGAAAAGGGGGCAAATTGCCTACAGAATAACTCAGGGGATGGGCGTGGGGGGCGTCAGCCCAAGAGAAGTCTCGCTCAGTGAGCTGTAGCTGGGCATCTTGTCCAGTTCATCCATCTTCCGTCCACATCCGCCCAATGCCCATTCATCTAGAGAGGCCGCACTGCAGCTTACCTGTGAGGCTGTGGGCTAGCCACTTAGCCTCTGCATGACTCAGTTTCCTTCTCCACAAAATGGGGACATTAATAGTACCTGCTTCGTAGGGCTGCTGAGAGGATTACATGGAGCCTGAGAACATATCATGTATGTGTATATATACACTGCATATACACTATATACTACGGTATACTGTATACTGTATACATACTATGCGATGGTATATGAGTACATACACTGCATACACTATGCTATGTGTAGCAGTACACGTATTACTACATATATATGAGCATATATAGATGTATAACATGAAAGCACTATGCATATATATGTGTATGTTTATGCATTTCTGTATTTATCATTATTCCTTGGCCATGTCTGCTGGGCTTGGCACTGATCTCAGCACATCAGGGAATACAAAGATGAGTCTCTGGCACTAGGTCTCTGATCTCAAGGAGTTCCTGCTGAGTTGAAAAACTAAGATGAACATCAGAAGACCCTCTAGCTGAGGCCCCGGGAAGCTCACATGGAGCATGATGGTCAGTGGAGGGCAGTGTGCTTGGTGGGCAAGAACCAGGACACGGAGTTCATGCTTTGGCACCGGGAGGAGGATGGGTGGTGGCAAGCGTGGGAAGCCAAAGGAAGTGAGTGGAGATCCTGGGCGATGGGGAGTACGGCTCACAGACCACGGCCAGGGCCTCTCTGGAGGGCAGGCTTTGTAAAAAGTATTTATTTTGGGAGAGAGACTTTGGGCAACGCCTCACCATGTCTTGTCTGTGGAACGGGGATAATAGGAGTGGCTCCCTGCAGGATTGCCGTGAAGTAAGTGAGCAAATTCGTGGTAAAGCACTTAATTTAGAGCAGCCAAGAGGTGTTGCCACTGATTTGCAGTGCGAGCACACACCAGCTTGCTGTATGACGTGGCCGTTTGTTACTCCTGTGAGACTGGAGCCTCCCAAGGACAAGGGCATGCCTTCCTTTTTTTAAAAAAATTTTTATTTTTTTTTAAGTTTGTTCATTTTTGAGAGAGAGAGAGACAGACAGAGCGTGAGCAGGGGAGGGACAGAGAGGGAGGGAGACACAGAATGTGAAAGAGGCTCCAGGCTCTGAGCTGTCAGCACAGAGCCCGACGCGGAGCTGGAACTCAGGAAGTGTGAGATCATGACCTGAGCCGAAGTCGGAAGCTTCACAGATTGAGCCACTCAGGCCCGCATCCCTTTCTTATTTTACCACACTCACCTTGAACTGGGGGTGAGCTCCCCCCGCTCACCTCATTCCTGCTCGCTGGCATTACATTCTCAGATGAACCACCCCATGGAGCAGCCTTCTCTCAGATTTCTTTGGGGGAGGGGGGTGGGTCCCAGGCAAAGATGACTTGCTCCTCCTCCTGTGTTCCCCCCTCACAGCGAATGGCAACCCCATCCGCACCAGTCCCAGGAAAGAACCAGGGAAAAGGCACCCTCCACTCCGCCTGGCCCTTCTTCACTCTCCCCGCCTCACCCATACACCCAACCCCGCCTCACCCATACACCCAACCAGACGGTTTCCTTTCTGTTGATTCTGCTTTATTTTCTGACGGTTTGACTTGACTTCCTGTTGATTCCACTTCCTGTTGCTTCTGCCTTACTTCCTTAATAGCTTTTCCAACAGTTCATCTGTCACCAGCCAAGCTGCCTGTGCCCTGCCACCGTCACCGCTGGCCCGGCGCACGGCCACCATCCTGGTCTCGCATGGTCTCCCTGAAGGGTCTCCAGCGCTCAGCAAGGCCGGATCCGAGAGTCGGTCCAGCCTGCTCTGAGCCCGACCCTCACCCAGACACAGCGGGCGTGAGGAGGGAGTCGGAAGGCAGGGAGGCAATGTGGGGGCTGCCATGAGAGGCTCAGGCCAGACGTGGTAAAATCCCACGAAGCAGCAGACATTTGAGTTCACCCTCTGGCCCTTGTTTCCTGGGGGTCCTGAAGCTCATGACATTGCACCTCCAGGATTTCAGTGGGAGGAGGCAGCCTCGGGGAGCCTGACAGACTCGGCACATTGGGCACCGGGGGACCTGAGAACCCACTGCGAGCTGGCTTCTTGTCCTCAAATAAAAGTGCTGCCTCATCTCCAGGCAGGGCATGGAGCAGCCAAAGGGAATTAAATTCACAAACTGCATAGCGAGCCCAGACCCGCTCCAGTCCTCTCTGTGAATCATCCTGGCACCAAGGCCCTCAGCCTCTGTGCTGATTAACAGCAGTTCCGACCTGGGGGGCAGGGAGGCTGGAGTCTGCTGTTTATATATTTATCACTGTCACCCGCAGATAGGTGGGGAGCGTTCGGGGGAGGAGGTCCAGAAAAGGCTTGTCTGTGGTCAAACCCAAAATATAATACACTATTTAGAGACTAATGAAGGCCAAGTAGAACTCATCTTTTTCTTTTTAACTAACATCTTTATGCCGACCATCATATTTAACTCCCACAGTCCCCAAAGGGGGATGTTATTTTCTCCATTTTACACATGAAGAAACTGAGACTCAGAAAGGCAAAGTAACTTTACTAGAATCTTATAGTTGTGTCTGTCTTCCTCCATGCCCACTACACCATGCTCAAATTTTCATTAAGTCTTTTCTTTCAAGAATTGTGCTGGGGCGCCTGGGTGGCTTAGTCGGTTAAGCGTCCGACTTTCGCTTAGGTCATGATCTCGCGGTTCGTGGGTTCGAGCCCCACGTCGGGCTCTGTGCTGACTGCCATCTCAGAGCCTGGAGCCTGTTTCAGAGTCTGTATCTCCCTCTCTCTCTGACCCTCCCCTGCTCACGCTGTCGCTGTCTCTCTCTCTCTCTCTCTCCTAGAAATAAATAAAACATTAAAAAAAAAATAAAAAAAAAAAAAAAATTGTGCTAAGCCAGGGGCGCCTGGGTGGCTCAGTAGTTAAGTGTCCGACTCTTCATTTCCGCTCAGGTCATGATCTCACAGTTCGTGCGATTGAGCCCCACATCGGACTATACACTGACAACATGGAGCTTGCTTGGGATTCTCTCTTCCCTCTCTCTCTCTGCCACTCCTCTCTCTCTCTCTCAAAATAAATAAATAAACATTAAAAAAAGAAAGAAAGAAAGAAATGAGCTAGGCTGGTCAAAAGGACTTTTCTGGATAGAAAGTATAAGCTATAATCATTGACCTACTTTTCAAAGGTTATTTATTTATGTTTTGGTCTGGTACCAAAGAACCTTTTTTTTTTTTTGTCCAAAGCCTGTATGCTGTTTGAGGTCACTCCAGCACCCCTTCCCCCAGGAAGACCCCCGGGACTGCTCCTATCTCTGAGCTCCTAGAGTACCTGGCCTGTGCCAATCCTTTGGTTCTTAACTGTCAGTGTTTAATTAACTTCTCTTTCCTGATTACTTAACACTTGGTTTTAACACTGGAACCTTTCAACTCAAATGTACATGGAGCAGAAGGTAAATATTGGCAACGAGAGCCTGTTGAATGTACACAAACTGAATTCACCTGTGCAAATCGCACCCACCTCAAAAAGGAGAATGTGACCAGACTCCCAGGATCTCTTCATGCCCCCTCCCAGCCACTACCCCTCCCCACCGAGGGTCACCCCTCTCCTAACTCTTAACACTGCAGAGTAGTTTCGCCTCTTTTTATACCTTTTATAAATGCAATTGTAAATGGCATCATGGGGTAGGTATCCCGCTGCATCTGACTTCTTTTGCCACATAATGTCTGTGAGTTCATCGCGGCTGACTTTCCCCCTCTCAGCCCTACGCTTGTGAGATTCACCCATTTTGTTGTGTACAACAGAAGCTTGTTTGTTCTCATTGCTAAGTTGCGTGGATATACACCACAATGGAATGGATACCGTTCAACCACTGGTGGGAGTTTAAGTTGTTTCCAGCTTGCGCTTGTGTGACCAGTGCTGCTGTGAATATTCTAGTATATGTCTTCTGGTGGACATATGTGCACATTTCTCTGGGGTATGTACCTAAGCATGGAATCGTTGGCTGATGGGGTGTACATGTTTTCAGCTTTAGCAGAATTGTCAGACAGCTTTCCAAAGTGAATGAATTTACTATTCTTCCACCAGGATAGGAAGATCCAATTGTTCACAATCATATTACACATGGTATTTCCTGTCTTCTTCCTTTTGTCCATTCTAGTAAGTATACAGTGATGGCTCATCTGCATTTCCCTGATTCCTCTTGAAAGCGAGTTTCTTTTCTTTTTTTAAAAGTTTTATTAATTGAGAGAGAGAGAGAACTATTGGGGGTAGGGGAGAGAGAGAGAGAAAGAGAGAGAGAGAGAGAGAGAATCCCAAGAAGGCTCCACGTTGTCAGCACAGAGCCTGGCACAAGTCTTGAGCCCACAAACCATGAGATCATGACCTGAGACAGGATCAAATTCAGAAGCTTAACTAACTGAGTCACCCAGGCACCCCCAAAGGTGAGCTTATTTTCATATGTCCATTAGCCATTTGGATAACTACTTTTCAGTGTTGTCCCTGTTCAAGTATTTTACCCACTTATCTATTGGGTTACCTCTTTTTCATATTGATTTGTAGCAGTTTTTTTATATATGCTGTATTAGAGTCCTTTTTCAAATACTTGTACTGAAAATTTCTATTCCCACTTTGTGAGTTGCCTTTTTTGTTGTCTTTTTGTTTTTTTATATTTTATCTATTTTATTTTTTTTCCTTACAAATAGTTTACTGTCAAGTTGACTTCCATATAACACCCAGTGCTCATCCCCACAAGTGCCCTTCTCCATGCCCATCTCCCCCCTCCCCCCCACATCCATCAGTCCTCAGTTTGTTCTCAGCATTCAAGAGTCTCTCATGGTTTGCCTCTCTCCCTTTCCCCCACCATTTTCCCCCTTCTTCTCCCCCTTGGTCCTCAGTTAAGTTCCTCCTAATCCTCCTATACGTGCAAACATGTGATATTTGTCCTTCTCTGCCTGACTTATTTCTCTAAGCATAACACCCTCAAGGTCCATCCATGTTGCTACACATGGCCAGATTTCATTCTTTCTCATTAAAATCAACGTACAAAAATCGGTTGCATTTTTATACACCAATAATGAAGCAACAGAAAGAGAAATTGATCCCATTCACAATTGCACAAAAACCCATAAAATACCTAGGAATAAACCTAACCAAGGATACAAGAGATCTGTATGATGAAAACTATAGAAAACTTATGATGGAAATTGAAGAAGACACAAAGAAATGGAAAAACATTCCATGCTCATGGATAGGAAGAATAAATATAGTTAAGATGTCATTACTACCCAAAGCAATCTACACATTCAATGCAATTCCAATCAAAATTGCACCAGCATACTTCTCAAAACTATAACAAACTATACTAAAATTTGTATGGAACCACAAAAGACCCCGAATAGCCAAAGTAATCCTGAAAAATAAAACCAAAACGGGAGGTATCACCATCCCAGACTTTAGCCTCTACTACAAAGAGTTGCCTTTTTTTATTAAAAAATGTTTTTAAATATTTATTTATCTTTGGGGGGACAGAGAGAGAGAGCAAGCAGCAGTTGGGCAGAGAGAAAGGGAGACATAATCTGAAGCAGGCTCCAGGCTCTGAGTTGTCAGCACAGAGCCTGACACAGGGCTCAAACTCACAAACCATGAGATCATGACTAGAGTTGAGGTCAGACGCTTAACCCACTGAGCCACCCAGGCGCCCCTGTAAGTTGCCTCTTTACTCTTTTGATAGTGTATCTTGATGAATACACGTCTTTAACTTTTACATAGTCCATATTTAATTCTCTTTTCTTTACGATTTGTGATTTTATGTTCCACTTAAGAAACCTGCCTACTTCAGGTTCCCAAAGATGTTATGTTATATTTTCCTTTAAAAGCTTTATTGTTCTACCTTTCTCATTTAAATCTGCAATCCATCTGGAAATAATCTTGTATCTTGGATAATTGAGATTCATATTGGTTCAATGTGTATACCCACTTCACCCAGCACCACTGGTTGAGAAGAATATTCTACCTTCATTGGCTGCACTGTCTTTTTTGTGGGTAAGTTTCAGGACTGTCTATGCTATCCCATTCTTGAATTTTTCGATCCTTGAATCCACCACGCTGTCTTAATTATTGTAGCTTTCTACCTGGTAGTTCTCTTACTCTGTTCTTCTTCTTCACCATGGCCTTGGCTGCTCTTGGTCCTTCTGGTCCCACATGAATTTTAAAATCTATTTGTTAGTTTCTACCAAAACCAGAAAAACTTGTTGGGATCCTGATTGGAATTGACATCTTCATGATATCGAGTGTTCTGATCCATGATCTACACTATCATTCCATTTATTGGGGGCATTCTCTGATTTCTTTCTATAATATTTTGCAGATTTCAATCCTAAGGGCTCAGAATACAAGGAAACTAGATTGAAATCTCTTCCCTTATGGAGGTTACATTCAGGTGGGGAGTTAAAAAACAAAAAAGAATAAGTCTGAAATCTTCAATATGAGTAATAAAATAAGCCAGTAAGATGGCTGAGTGCTGGGATCAGACGTGATGAATGCATTAAATCAGAAAGATGCTATGACTTTCTCTAGCAGCACTAGAAGAACAAAACCAACAGGACAAGGTTGTAAATTAGAATGAGGGAAAAACAGGGGCACCTGGGTGGCTTTGTCGGTTAAGCGTCCGACTTTCGCTTAGGTCATGATCTTGTGGTTCGTGGGTTCGAGCCCCGCGTCGGGCTCTGTGCTGACTGCCAGCTCAGAGCCTGGAGCCTATTTCAGAGTCTGTGTCTCCCTCTCTCTCTGTCCCTCCCCTGCTCATGCTGTCTCTCTCTCTTTCTTAGAAATAAATAAAAATATTTTATAAAAAAAAAAAAAAAGAATGAGGGAAAAACAGTAACTCCTTGACTTGATATTCCAGAAATACATTCCAGTCTCCAAAGGTGATTGCCATAACTGGTTTGCTTGGCTTTAAGAAAATACAGCAATGCCCAGATAACCCAGTGGCCACATTTTTGGCACAAACACCAACCAGGAAATGAAAAAGATCTTAGTGAGGTCACTGAGTTTAAGACAAACGGCTATTATACAACCTTTGCCATCCTTACCCAAATAACACCATGCAAAATTAGACAAAAGATTAGGAAAATGAATGCATAGGGGCCATCAGGAGGTAGCGACTCACAGGGGACAAAAGCGAAAGCAAATAAATGCTTGGGAAGCAAATAGAACTAAAAATGGCACAGGGGTAGGGGAGTGCAGTGTTTAACTATTAGGGGAGATCAGTCAGGGTGCAAGACTCCTTGTGAACATTTCCAGATGATGATAAGGTCAATCACTTAACCTGATAAAGTCAGGAAAAGAAGGTTTTTTTGTATTTACATTCTTTACAAACTCAAGGACAGACGTCATACTCCGGAGGGAGATACTTCCCCCCCCAAAATGACTTTTCTAAGTTCTTATAAAGGAGAGGGAAAATGTTAGCTATCAAAAAAATAAAGCATATTATTGGTAATTTTTAGAACTTTGGACACTCTCCCTTAAAGAAGGTCATGTATTTCCATATAAACACAATTTTGCATACAATTCCAGCACCCCGATGCCTAACTTTGAACTTCAGGTTGCAGTCTCTGACTCATTTCCCAGCAATGCAAATAAATAATGTTGCTATTTTTGTTCTGCTTTGCCGAAGTTAATGAACCTTCCAGGAAGTCCTCTTTGCAGTTATACTCTTTAATAATACTGTGCTTAAAATCTATGTTTATGACTATAGTGTAATCTTGGCTAACCTTCCCCAGCTCCATTTCATTGCAAAGTAATCTGCACAGAGCTAGTATTTACTCATCTATTCAGTGCACCACAGGGTGGCTTCACCTCCTGGAAACATCTGGCGTGGTCTCAGCTTCCATCCTTGCAGGTCTGTGTTTCCAGATCCCGGCATGCGTGGTGCCCAGGTGCACCTGAGTGCTGAACCCCTACCTCCCACACCTCACAATGTTGCTTCTGTGTTAGCCAAGGTTCTAAAGAGACAGAACCAGTAGATGATACTTACCTAGAAAGATGCATAGATAGATACATAGATGCCTGGATAGATACACAGAGACACAGAGATATAAATATATAGAGATAGATAGAGACAGAGAGAGGGACAAAGATTTATTTTGAGGGATCGGTTCAGTCGATTATGGAGCCGAGAAGTCCCATGAGCTGCAGTTTGCAAGCTGGAGACCCAGGAAAGACAGGGACATAGTTTGAAGGGTTGGGAGCCGAAGAGCAAGTGGTGTAGATTCTAGTCCAGGTCTGAAGACCTGAGAACCGGAAGTGCTGGGGACCGCAGATCAGTGTCTCAGGCAGAAAGGGAATTCAACTTCATCCACCTTTTTGGTGTATTCACCTCCTCAGTGGGTTGAATGATGTCCACCCACTGCTTTCTGCATCTGCCCAATTCAAATGCTAATCTCTTCAGGAAACATCCTCAAGACACACTCAGAAATAACATTTGAATAGCTCTCTGGGCGTCCTTTGTCTCAGACAAGTTGACACATAAAATTAACCAGCGCACCAACCCAGCCCCATGCTTAACTCCTTCCAACATTCATCCTAGGCCTTGAGTGGACTCAAAGGAGCGCCAGGGGCTCCCTGCATTCTTTCCGCATGACCGTCTGAGCTACTTTCTCTTAATTACTCTAAGACACGGCTGATTTGATGGGTCACTCTCCTATGACTGGAAAGGAGGTTTTCCTAACTTGACCAAATGGTGTTTTGATGGGTCGAAGGACTCTTAGTTTGGTTTTTCTTTGTTTGCAGTGGGTGGAATGTTCGAGTGCGTGGAAGCACAAGTGAAAGAAGCAAGGCAAGATGGGAAAATAAAGTAAAAACAAAAACAAGAAGGAAGATGAGGAATAAAACCTGCACTACTCGCGAGGTAGTCAAGCTGTGGTTGGTACCCAAGTTCCCCTCCACCCTTCCTGACCGCAACTTCTTAATCAAATGTACAAATAATGTCCTTTTTTTTTATGGAGAGGCGCTGTCACATCCCCCCAGCCCAGAGCTGACTTGAGCAGCAGCCTCGATTATCCAGAAGATTTCCCAGCACTGAAGAGTCAGTCATTGGAAAACATTCTGTGCAGTTTCTGGATAATGTGATGCCTACACATGGTAGCTCCTGTTTCTGCTCTTAAGGAAGCCTCTCAGCCCCACTCAGGGCCCATCAACTTGCATATCACACACACAGAGCCCTAAGAAATTCATGACTCTGTTGACAAAGATTAAATGCAAATATTTGCAAAGAGCAACGAAGGAAACTGGCATATATGGGAGGTGGGCATGGGCAACACTGCGTTCTGCCTGTGTGTGTGCACGTGTGTGCACATGCACCTGTGTATATTGAGCCTTTGAAATCCGCTGTGTATTTAATGTCACAGCACATCTTGGTGTAGACTGGCCACACTTTAAGCGCTCGATAACCACATGTGAATAGTGACTGCACTGTGGACAGCACATCCATGCAAACCTTACCCTACAAAGGCCCACAAAAGTGTTCTTAGAGGAATCATTCCCTCAAGAAGTGAAACCAGGAAGAAGAAAAAGATATAAGAAGCAAGAGTAAATAAATATGTGTGAAGTGTACTGCTGTCTAAGAAATGCTCAAAAGTAAATGGAAAGCTCAGGGTCACCAGGTTTCAGCACATGTCCCCAGGGCGAAAACTGCTTTGGAGGTCCGTTACTTCTTTGGGTTTCTGCTCTCACTTGTGTTGGCCTCTGATTTATTAGTTTTTTGTCAGCTCAGTGATGCATTTGAAAATACTTTTAAGACATGTTTTACCAGAAATTTCCATTGTTTTCAGTTGAAATATTGTTCAGACTCTCTACTTCATCCTACCTTTCTGAAATTCAATAGTTCTTCACATCCTGTGTTTAAACTTCTATTGGTTGCCCTTTAAAAACATTTTTTTAATGTTTTTATTTATTTCTGAGAGAGAGAGAGGGAGAGAGAGAGAGAGAGGGAGAGAGAGAGGGAGAGGGAGAGAGAGAGAGAGAGCAGGGGAGGGTTAGGGAGAGAGGGAGATACAGAATCTGAAACAGCCTCCAGGCTCTGAGCTGGCTGTCAGCACAGAGCCCGATGTGGGGCCCGAACCCATGAACTGTGAGATCATGACCTGAGCCGCAGACGCAACCGACGGAAACACCCAGGCACCCCTAGTTGCCCTTAACTTACACTTAAAGGCATTTTTTTCATCTAGAGTTAATCAGTTTATTCATTCTCCCCTTAAGGAAAAGAACCTTGGGGAGCATCTAGTTGGCTTAGTTAGTGGAGCCTACAAATCTTGATCGCAGGGTTGGCAGTTGGAGCCCCACGTTAGGGAGTAGAGATTACTTAATAATTTTTTTAAGTTAAAAAACCCAAACAGATAAGAACCTTGGAATTTACTAATATTTCTTGATTCTTTTGACCCCCATCTTCACTCCATGTTGATGTCTGGGATTTTATTTCCATATTTTAATAAAACTAATTTAAAACTACTTTTAGAAAATGTTGTTGTTGTTGATGATGATGATATTCCATTGTGGTTTGTATCTCATTTATTTTTTCTGGAGTTTTTTCCCCTTCCTACTAAAGAGCTGCCTCTATGTGCCAGATAGGGTAAGGGAATGTAGGTTGTTCACAGGCCATCTTCACATTTGAATGATAGTTTAGCTGGATATATAATTCTAGTTCAAAGGTATTATGGAGTCTTTTGTACTGCAGCCAATGAAAAAATCTGTGTGCATTTAATTCTCTGGTCTGTTTTCTTTTCTCTTGTTGACAAGGATTTTTCAAAAAAACATTTATCCTTTCTGTTTTATCATGGAGTGTTTAGATATCTTTTCCCTTATTTATTCTGTTCTTCTAACACCACGCTTCTTTAGTTCTGGGAATTTCTCAATTATTCATTCAAATATCTCCTCCCTTTTATTCTCTTTTCTCTGCTGCTTGAGTTCTTGTGACATAGATCCTGGTAGGTGTACTTTTGTCCTCCATATCTCTTAATTTTACACATCAGGCTCTGTACTGACAGTGCAGAGCCTGCTTGGGATTCTCTCCCTCCCTCTCTCTTTGTCATTTTCCTGCACTTGCTCTCTCTGACTCTCTCTCAAAAGTAAATAAGTAAACTTAAAAAAAAATTTAATAAGAGAGTTTAGCAAGGATGCTACATGCAAAGTCAACACCAAAATTTTATGCCAGAAAATAGCATTAAAACATACCATTAGCTAAAGCAAAGATATAAAATATCTAGAAGTGAGCTAAGCAAAATATGTAACACGTTTATGGGGGATATAAAATGTTATTAAAGAATATAAAAGGTTTTCCTCAACCATACAAATTCAATGAAACGCCAATAAAAATCCCAGAACTATTAAGAAAAAATACAGAGATGAAAAAGGATGATTTTGGAAAAGAACAAAGTGGAAGGAACTATTCCACCCAGTATTTCAAGTTCAAATGCACAACTTTTTGAAGTGTGGTTTTACCATAGCAACAGACAAATGAAACGGAACAGAGCCCAGAAACAGACCCATGTCAAAATGGGAAATTGGCATTCAATATTGCTAGTGTCAGAAATCTTGTGTGGAAGGATAAATTATTCAGTAGTGTTTGAGAAATTGGCTAAATATTTAGAAAATTTAACATACAACTAGATTATGACACCTAGCATATAAAATATACATACTGGTATATGCTAGGTAATATTTGGATACCTCAAAAAAATTAGTTCCATGTGACATTGACTAGAATCCCTTTTAAAATATCCTAAAATGAGGGCACCTTGGTGGCCCATTCAGTTAGGTGTCTAACTCTTGATTTTGGCTCAGGTCATGATCTCAGGGCTGTGAAATCTAGTCCTATGTTGGGCTCTGGGCCAAGTGTGGAGCCTGCTTGAGAATCTCTCTCTCCTTCTTCCTCTGCCCCTCCTCTTTCTTTCAAATAAAATAAAATATCCTAAAATCGATATTAGTAAACTGAATCCAACAATACATTTAAAAAATGATTCACCCTTAGTCGGTTAAGCGTCCGACTTTCGCTTAGGTCATGATCTCGTGGTTCGTGGGTTCGAGCCCTGCATCGGGCTCTGTGTTGACTGCCAGCTCAGAGCCTGGAGACTGTTTCAGTCTGTGACTCCCTCTCTCTCTGACACTCCCCTGCTCACGCTGTCTCTCTCTCTCTCCTAGAAATAAATAAAACATTAAAAAAAAATAAAAACTAAAACTAAAAAAAAAAAAAAAGATTCACCATGATCAAATGGGATTTATTCCTGGGATCCAAGGGTGGTTCAATATTCACAAATCAATTAACATGATATACTGCATCAACAAGAGAAATGATAAAACCCATATGATCATTTCAATAGATGCAGAAAAGTATTTGACAAAGTACAACATCCATTCATGATAAAAACCCTCCACAAAGTAGTTTTAGAGGGAACATAACCTCAACATAATAAAAGGCCATATACAAAAACCCCTCAGCTAACATCATACTCAATCAGGAAGAACTGAGAGCTTTTCTTCAAAGGTCAGGAAAAAGAAAGGGGTGTCTGCCCTCACCACTTTTATTCAACATAGTACTGGAAGTCCTAGCCTCAGCAACCAGACAACAAAGAAATAAAAAGTATCCAAAAAAAAAAAAAAAGAGAGAGAGAAGAAAAAGTATCCTAATCGGTAAGGAAGAAGAAGTAAAATGTTCTCTATTTTCAGATCACATGAGACTATATATAGAGAACTCTAAAGACAATACCAAAAAAACTACTAGATAAATGAATTCAGTAAGGTCATAGGATACAAAATCAATATATAGAAAACCATTGCATTTTTACACACTAATAAAGAAGTAGCAGAAAGAGAAATGAAGAAAACAGTCCCAGCTTACAATTGCACCAAAAATAATAAAATACCTAGAAATAAACTTAACCAAGGAGGTGAAAGGTCTCCACTCTGTAAACTATAAAATACTGATGCAAGAAATTGAAGATGACACAAACAAATGAAAATGTACTCCATGTACATGGACTGAGAGAACAAACCAGGAGAGACTCTTGAATGCCGAGAACAAACTGAGGACTGATGGGGGTAGGTGAGAGGGGAAGGGGGGTGATGGGCATGGAGGAGGGCACTTGTGGGGATGAGCACCGTGTGTTATATGGAAACCAACTTGACAATAAACTATTAAAAAAATCTATACTACCCAAAGCAATCTATACATTTAATGTAGTCCCTATTAAAATACCAATGGTAGTTTTCACAGAACTAGAACAAAAAAATCCTAAAATTTATATGGAACCATGTAAGACCCCGAATAGCCAAAGCAATCCTGAAAAAAGGAAAGCAAAACTGGAGGTATCACGATCCCAGATTTCAAGATATACTACCAAGCTGTAGTAATCAAAACAGTATGGCACTAGCCCAAAAATATACATATAGATATCAGTGGAACAGAATGGAGAGTCCGGAAATAAATTCACAGTTATACGGTCAACTAATTTTCTACAAAGGAGGCAAGAATATCCAATGGGGGAAAGACAGTCTCTTCAACAAAAGATGTTGATTTTTTGACAGCTATGTGCAAACAAAAGTGAAACTGGACTGACTACTTTCTTAGACCATCCACAAAAATAAACTCAAAATGGAGTAAAGACCTAAATGTTAGACCTGAAACCATAAAAACCCTAGAAGAAAGCAAGGGCAGTCATTTCTCTAACATCAGCCTTATCAGCATTTCCTAGATGTCCCCTGAGGCAAGGGAAACCAAAACAAAAATAAACTCTTGGGACTACATCAAAATTAAAAGCTTCTGCACAGCATAAGAAACAATCAATAAAACCCAAAAGACAGCTTACTGAATGGGAGAAGAGATTTGCAAATGACATATCCAATGAAGGGTTAATATCCAACATCTAGGAAGCACAAAACAAATAATCCAGTCAAAAAATGGGCAGACGACAAGGACCGTCATTTCTCCAAAAGAAGACATCCAGATGGCCAACAGACCCATGAAAAGACGCTCAACATCACTCTTCAGGGAGACATAAATCAAAACCACAACAAGATATCACCTCACACCTGTCAGAATGGCTAAAATCAAGAACACAGTAGACAAGTGTTGGCAAGGATGTGGAGAAAAAAGAACCTTCACGCCCTGCTGGTTGCAAACTGGTGCAACCACTGTGGAAAACAGGAGGGAAGTTCCTTAAAAATCTAAAAACAGAATTGCTTATGATCCAGTAATCACACTACTGGGCATTTACCCAAAGAATAAGAAAAGACTAATTCGTAAAGATATATGCACCCCTATGTTTATTGCAGCATTATCTACAATAGCCGAATTATGGAAGCAGCTCATGTGTTCACCTATAGATGAATAGGTAAGGAAGATGTGGTGTATCTAGGCAATGGAATATTACCCGGCCGTAAAAAAGAATGAGATCTTGCCATTTGCAACAACATGGATGGATCTCGAGGACGTAATTCTAAATTAAATATTCAGTTAGAGAAAGACAAGTACCTTATCATTTCACTCCTAAGTGGGATTTAAGAAACGAAACAAAAGAACCAAGAAAAAAAGAGACAAAAAACCAGACCCTTAACTAGAGAGAACAAATCGATGGTTACCTAAGGGGAGGTGAGTGGTGAGATGGGTGAAATAGGAGGGGATCAAGAGGACACCTATCGTGATGAGCACTGGGTCATTATGGAAGTGTTGAACCACTCTATCGTCCACTTGAAACTAGTATAACAGTGCACATTAACTCTACTGAAATTAAATTACATATAAATCTAAAACATTAATTAATTAATTAATAACATAAACATTGAAAATACAACTAGCATATGATCCGGCAATCCTAACTGTGGGCATTCATCTGGAGGAAATAAAAATGCATCCTTGGGGAAAAAATATATAAAATATCCTAAAATTGAAGATCTAGGTCAAGAGCAATTGTGTAAATGGTATAGAAGGGATTTTCAGTGTGGAAGCTGAAAGCAATACATGGTCAATATATTTCCCTCAACTTATATATGTGAGAGGCGTGAAGGAGATGTGCCAGTTTTCTGGGAAGAAATATGTGAATTATTTTGCCAAGAAAAAAACAAATAAATCTTTTCCTGAGATAAAATTAAATCAATCAAATTTCAGAATTGGAAGTTGGCATGATGAGAAACAATCAAATCACAGGATTGGAAGTTGGCAGAATGAGAAACGAGCTGATGCACACTACCAGGAACACCGGAGGCATAATCCCTAAAGGGCAGAATCATCCCAGGGTTGAGAAATAACCTCTGATACAAACGTAGGTCAACTCTACCTCACGGAGGCAGGTAGAAGCCTCATTTCTAGCTCAAAGCATCCACTGCAATTCCACTACCTGCCTCTCCCGCCTCCAGCTTGTCAGGTTCAACTATTTGGTGCATTTTGAGTCGAGAATGTGGGTGTGTTTTGCATTTGTGTAATGTGTGCACTGGGTTGATACAGGGCCTTGCTACTCAGAGGTGGTCCAGAAACTGGACATCAGGCTTGCCTCAGACCTTGTTAGAAATGCCGAGTCTCAACCCAATCCTGCTGAATTAGAGCCATTTCCCCACCATCCCCATGCACACCTTAAAGTCTGACAAATGTTTAAAACATAAAGAAAACTCTGTTAAGTTTGAAGAGAGATAGTAGCCACACAGTAGGTAAGGCTATGATCTGTCCCTGAGCTTGACTGGGAATATCCTTGCCCCACACTCTGCATTAATCTTGAGATGAAATTTCCTCCCTTGTTAGGTAAAGGCCAAAACATCCTTTTCTACCCTGGGCTCACTTGATCATCAGCCTTATTTATCTAAAATATGGCCCAGATGTCAGAAGAGACAAACAAAAGCCACTCCAGGTAACTTAGCATGGACGTCTCAACATCTCCATGTCAGGGCATAGGGAAAGAAGTCAAGTGTAGGCTTGGGGTGAGGTTTACAATGAGAATTGATGGTAGAAAGAAAAGCTTTAACCTTTTCCTGGTTATTCAGTTTTATAAATCTTGTTCACGTCTCGAAAACAGTAATTCAGATCTTAGAGAAGTGGTTCTTGCTTGAGAACCGTGCATTAAAATCACCTGAAAAATCCTTGAAAGAAAGAAAGAAAGAAAGAAAGGAAGGAAGGAAGGAAGGAAGGAAGGAAGGAAGGAAGGAAGGAAGGAAGGAAGGAAGGAAGACACCAAAGCCTCAGTCTCAGAGATTCTGATCCAAATGCACCCAGACAAAGGATTTTTATAAAAGCTTCTCAGGTGATTCTAATAAGTAACCAGGGCTTCAGTTCACCAGCTTAGTGGTTTGGGGGCGTTCAATGTAGCGCCCAGCGACCTGGCCACCTAAGAAGCCCGACGCCGTTTCTTTATAGCTTGCTGGTCATTGCTGATGGTTAGGATGACACTGATTACCAGGATTTTAAGAGGAAAAACTTAATATATTAGAAGTGATTTTGAGGGGCGCCTGGGTGGTTCAGTTGGTTAAGTGTCTAACTCTGGCTCTAAGTAATGATCTCACAGCTCGTGAGTTCGAGCCCCGCAACGGGCTCTACGCTGACCACTCAGAGACTGGAGCCTGCTTCACATTCTGTGTCTCCTTCTTTCTCTGCCCCTCCTCCCTCACTTGTGCTCTCTCTCATAAATAAATAAATGTTTAAAAAAAAAGTGATTTTGACAGAAACTAAGAGAGCCTAGAACTAAATGACACAGAGACACATATCCAAGGTTTGTGTCACAGAGAAATCTAGAGGGAAATGGTAGAATGAGGCAGACAGCCACCACCTCTTCTCCCACTGTAGATCAAGGCTTAATGTGCGCCCAACAATCCTGTTACAATGCAGATTCTGACCCAGTTGGTCTGGGGAAGGCTTGAGATGTAGCTGGTCCAGGGGCCACACTTACCATAGCAAGGCTCTAGATCCTACTGATGGTCAGGACTCACTCTCACAGCCCTTTTGGGGGATCCAAACAAGAAAATGGCTTCCTCACTCCTGCAGAATGAATTCCATTGTGGTCCTTCATATCCAGAACCCCTCGGCTCAAAATCATTCTTAACCTGGGGCACCTGGGTGGCTTAGTCGGTTAAGCGTCCGACTTTCGCTTAGGTCATGATCTCGCGGTTCGTGGGTTCGAGCCCCGCGTCGGGCTCCGTGCTGACTGCCAGCTCAGAGCCTGGAGCCTGTTTCAGTCTGTGACTCCCTCTCACTCTGACCCTCCCCTGCTCACGCTGTCTCTCTCTCTCCTAGAAATAAATAAAAATATTTTTTAAAAAATCATTCTTAACCTTCCACTAGACAACTTTATCAGAGGATCAGGGACTGTTGAGTTAGAATGGGCTTCAAGGGCACCTACCTTGGCTCATCGATTACACAAGTGTGGCAATGAGGCCAGGATGACAAAGGATCTGCCAAGTTCACAGGCGATAAAGGCAAAGTCAAAACTGGATCAAAAGCCAGACCATGAAAGCATCAGTTAAGGATTCTATACTTAAAAAAAAAGTCAAAATAATTGCTTTCTGTTACTTTATTTTTATTTATTTATATGTTTTTTTAATTTATTTTTTTACAAATACTTTATTGTATTTATATGTTTTGAGAGAGAGAGAGAGACAGCACGAATTGGGGAAGAGGCAGAGAGAGAGAGACAGAGAGAGAGAGAGAGAGAGAGAATCCCAAGTAGGATCTGCACTGTCAGCACAGAGCCTGAATCGGGGCTGGAACTCATGAACCGAAAGATCATGGCTTGAGCCTGAAATCAAGAGGGAACGCTTCATCGAATGAGCCACTCGGGAGCCCTTCTTTGTGTTATTTTCTAAATGAAACACCACTTGATTATACTCAGGGAGTTTGTAGACGAATAAAGGAAAGAGTCAGAAAGAAATACACAACTGTAAAGCTAGAGCCACTGGCCTTCCGGCCCTAAGATGGGGCCGATAACTGGCTGGAGAGGCTTGCCTGTCCCTGGGACCACACAGGAGCTATTGTTTCCTTTCTAGTGGGGTTTCCATAAAGAAGGCTCAAGGCCCCCCCAGAGGCTTCCTCATGTCACTTTCATTTTCTGAAACCCCTCCTCAAATGATTTTCTAAAGCCTTACAGAAGAACGACATGCACTCTTGTGTATAATATCTTGCTCAATATTAAGAAGCCCTCATGTGAAACTGAAGACCTATATTGTTCTTTCAAAGGGGACTGGGGGTGTAAAGGATCATATTTCCAGAACATTGAGAAACATATTCAACCAAGTGAGTCAGATTCTGGCCCCATTATTTGTTCCTCTTGTGGCTCCTTCAAGAAACGGAACAAGTACCAATGAAATCAGCAGACCCAGTGGTATTCGGAGTCCTGGGGCCATTGATGGGGCCGGGTCAGTGACCACACTGGCTCCTAGGTGTCCCCTTTCTCTGCCACACTGTTGAAGCCGGACTCGTTATCATTTTTGGCCTCAAAGCTCAGGACTAGGATGAGACTTCCCCAGCAGACAGATTTACCATGTTATCTTACTCCCAGTAGCTACCTGGGTCTGGAATTAAGAACCAGCCACAGGGAAATCAGCCTGAATGCCACACATCTGAATATTAAATCCTAGCACCACCAGCGGCTGCCCTGGGAAGGAGGTTTGCTGGGCTCACGTCTGCCTTCTCCACCCCCAACTCTGCTTGGCTTTTGTCTTCTATTTTGTGTTCCTGGTAAATCCAACTATATCTCTATGACCATAGGCCACCTCAGCACTTCCTTGGGAACTACGTTGTCTGGATAGGCAGAGAAGCAAATACATACCTTTGGTGTCAAGGGATCGGGGTTAGGCTCATTTTCACTTCTGCGATATTTCAAAAAGATCGCAAATTATTTTCAGAGAGACAGGAAAGAGCTGGAGGGTGAGACACCAAACTGTTGCCAGTGGTGATGTTTGAGCAGTGAGGCTGGAGCTGGTTTTACATGTTTCTCATTGTACTTTATGTTCTTAATTGCCTTAATGGGCATGTGGTGTGCTGCAAAATGGAAGTGAAATTGTATTCCTTCGTTGCTGTAATTTACAGAGAGACGGTTTGATCCTATAACCCAGGGACTTTTCAGTTCCACTGAACTTGGGGTGGAGGGAGAGGATTCTTTTCAAGCATTCATTTTGAACGATGTGTTCACTAACGTATTCAAAGCCTATAAAAGGGAAAAAAAAACCATGTTTCCTCACCACCCTGTTTCACAATAGCTATTAGATGACCACACCGTCATCAAAGCGGTGGAAAATGTCTGCGGGAGGGGGGACCGGGGCTTCAAGAGTTGCACTTGGCCAAGGCCATTGATTCTGACACCCCATCCACAGGCTGAAGGTGATGCCGTGAGCCTGGGAAAGGCCAGGCCTGGTTCTGGCTGCCGTGAGTCTCTTCTGATTCCAGAAGATGTGGAGGGGGTCCTGGCTCTGGGTTGCCTGGCGTCGACTGTGAGTTCCCAGCAGAGGCCTGGCGGCCCGGTCTGGGGGTGACTTGACCAGCCACACACGTTGCCTGACTCGGACAGTGGGGACTGGGCGTCCCGGGGAGTGGAGGACGCTGGTGCCTCCTGACCGAGAACAGGCCAAAGGCCACAGACAGGGGTGCACCCCCACCAGCAGTGGGGAGTGGGAGCTGGCTGGCCGGGGGCCTGCACAAAGCCCCACGTCTATGGAGCTGGGTCCACGGTCCTAGATTGAGCCAGGGGGCGGGGCCGGCTCCGGGGCATTTCCGGTCAATCGCTCCGCCCACCCCGCCTCGCGCTCCGCCCACCCCGCCTCGCGGCCTGCCCCGCGCTGCCTGCGCCTGCCCTCCTCCCGCCTCGCCGCTGGGGGGCGCCCGCGCGCAGCCCCCGCTATAAAGCGACGGGCCGGCGTCCCCCGCACCAGCGAGTGCGTTCCAGAGACTCCCTGGACGCCCTGGGAGCCATGGGCGAGCTCCCGTCCTTCAGGGCACACGCGGCCTTGCACCCGGACCACCTGTGGATTTGGGAACGGTCCGTGTACATGGACGAGAACCAGCGTACCTGGCTGCCCATAATCATCGAGGTACAGCCGCCCTGGGGGCAGGCAGGGCTGGACGGGGGTGGCGTGGGCGGCAGCGTCCACGCGGGTTTCTCCGCGGAGGGCGCTCAGCCACGTGGGGGACCTGCCCTGGGGTCTGGTGGTTTGGCGCCTCCGACATGCTCCAGAGGGAACAGACTGCGCAAGTAACGTGGTATTGTGGAAGCCCGATGTAGAACCAAAATTAAAGTATATAGTAGTAGGACATTTCTGTAATAGAAGAGCAAACAGCAAAAGTTCTCCAGTAATAACTGTGTCCCTGTTTTACAGCCGAGGAAACTGAGGCATAAAATATAATATAAATAAAGTATTACTAACACTGCTAGTTAAGTAGGTGATAGGCTTGGATCTGGGATCTTTACCACCATGTGTATTGGGATTTATTTAGGTTTGTCTCTTTTTTCTTTTTTTTTTTTAAATAACCTATATGTACTTTTAAAAATCAAGTTAAATATTTACTCTTTTTAAGAAAAAAGTCAGGTATTTGAAGAGTATTTATGTGAATATCTTCTTTTTCATTCCCTGGTTGGGGGACTGTCTTCTTAAACCTAACACCCAAACCGCAAAGCAGAGTTTTTCACATCATCATGGTAAGTTCTGCACGAAGCATAATCCACTAGTAAACCGAGGGGTGGGGTTTGCCTCCCTGTAATTGAAAGGGCCAGCATACTTAGTATGTAAAGATTTCCTTAAGTCAATAAGAAAAAGATGGATAAGGAAACTAAAAGTGGTTGAAGGATACAGAAGGGTATATACTAACACAGTAAGAATAGTGATTTCCACTTACGTCTCACAGGATGCTCTGAATTATTTCTTAACAATTCTAATTTGTTTCATAGATGGAAATTTTTAAAAACTATTTCCGCTCTGGAGAGATAGTTATTGAACAGGCCTAAGGGCCTGGTTTATATGCCAAGCACGACTCTAGGCTGTGAAGGTTTGCAGTGAACGCGATAAAATCCTACTGCTTGGGAAGCTGACAGTGAGCTGGGTGCAGAACAAAGTAATTGAAATTTTTTTCTTAATGTATTATTTATTTCTGAGAGAGAGAGACAGGGGAGGGTCAGCGAGCAAGGGAGATACAGAATCCGAAGCAGGCTCCAGGCTCTGAGCTGTCAGCACAGAGCCCAACACAGGGCCTCAAACCCACGAACTGTGAGATCATGACCTGAACCGAAGTCGGACTTAACCGACTGAGCCACCCAGGCGCCCCATGGACAACAAAGTAATTGAGGCTGGTGGTTAAGTTGTGTCGGATGAGCGGCAGTAATGAGTGGGGTGGGGTCTTCAGGCAAGGCCCCCTCCAAGAGTATTCATTCTCTTTGCCTGTCATTTTATTAGAAACCATTGCAAACCTCAGCATTAGGCATGCATGCCCCGTATGTATATTGTAGAGTTGGATTTTGCTGAAATTTGAAACTTGTCGCTCTGGACATAACGTTTGTGCAGAGACCTATCTAAAAGAAAGGGTATGAACCCTGTGTAGATGTAGTGGAGAATGTTCCAGATAGAGGACAACAGATACAGGAGATTACTGGGAACGTGGCATGTCCCCGAAATAGCGAGGGGGCCTTTGTCGCTGGTGAAGGACAGAATGGGAGGTGCAGAAGGCAGGGGCCCAGATTAGGGGGTCTTGGGGACCATAGTGAAGGTTTCAGGGGCCTCTGCCTGCCATGAGGAGCCATTGGAGGGTGTCCAGCAGGGTAGTGGCATTTGAGACGCACACCTGGCTGCCCTGCAGGGAGCTGGCTGTGGCGCACGTGACCAAGAGGGCAGCAAGTTAGGGTTCTTGCAGTAGGGGGCAGGAGTGGTGAATGTGGGAGAAAACGGTCTATCGCTTGATTGCGGGGACCGGATTTGCTTCTTCTTGATTTCAGCTCAGGTCGTGAGTCGGAGCCCTGTGTCAGGCTCTGTGCTGACAGCACGGAGCCTCCTTGAGGGATTCTCTCTCTCTGTCCCTACCTCTCCCCCGCTTCCCCAAATAAATAAACGTTCATAAAAAATAAAAGGGACTATATGACAAAATAAAGAAAAAGCAAAGAAGGTCCCAGAGCAGCTGAGATAGGCACTGAACCTCAGCTCAGGAAGTTCAAGGACAAATTCTACGTTTGCCTGTCCAGCCCTGTCTCGGTGTCTAGACACACAGGAACGCTGGTCCTCCTGTCCTGGCCCAGCCGGGGTCCCCCGAGAGGAGCTTGCGGGACTCAAGGAATGAAGTTTCCAGAAACAGCAGTCACCAGCAGTTGAGATGCCGGCTAAGCTGCGAGGGCGGCAGGAGGGACCCTGGGGATCTGCGTGCCCGGGGGGCCTGGGCCCTGAAGGTGTGCGCCGTCCTCCCTTCTCCCCAGACGGAGAGCAGCCTCCAGGTGCTCATGCGGCAGGAAGATGTGCCCCCGGGGGAGGCCCTGTGCCCCAGCCTGCTGGCCCCCGGGCTGCTGCCCTCCATGTGGCAGCTGTACCCTGAAAGAAGATACCGAGGCTCGGACTCTAGCTTCTGGCGCATAGTGTACCACATCGAGGCAAGTGTGCGCTCCCAGACACCACCGGGGCGCCTTAGGTGGCCCCGCGCCCCCTCCCCCAGGTCTGTCGTTAGAAGGAAATAATGACCGGGCCACCCTCTGAGGTCCCAAAGAAGCCCCCTCGCCCGGAGGGGCAGGGCGGGGCTCTCTGGAGACTAGAAAGAGGGTGAAGCCGGCTGGGAGGAGGGGCTCCTAGAATGCCCCTCCTCCAGCAGGCTCCCCAGGCTCCTGGAAGGGCGCAGCCAAGCAGAGAAGGCTGGAAGGAGAATTCCAGGGCTCTGGCCATCGGTCCCCTTCTCTCATGTAGTTCAGTGGCATGGAGGACATGCTCCTGGAGCAGCTGCCGGACCCGGAGTGTGAGTGACCAGGTGAGTCCCTCTGGGGCCCAGCACCTGTTTGTCCGGAGTGACCAGGTCAGGAGGAAGGAACACCCTTTTCACCACGAAGGCAGTGCCCTCTGCGGGGCTCGGGGTCCGGGGGCCCAGGCCCTCCCCTCTGTCACCTCGGAGGCAGCCCCGTTACTGCACATCTGCACAGGGCCCCACAGGGCCTGGGCACTGTCGCATGATGGTTACGTCAACCGCGCTAGGAATTGTTGGATTTGATAGGTTACCGGAATGAGCTCCGAGGAAGTACAGTGACTGGTCAGGTCACAGAGCGGGTTCCAAAGCCAGGCTGCGCCCGCCCGGATGCGAGGCCGCAGCTCCGGACACCGCGCTGACCCCCGGGCTCCGGGTCCAGACCTGCCCCAGCGCTGTGCTCCTGTCCGCCCCACCCAACCTCGGGCCCCCCCTCACCTCTGCCAGGTCCTGCCCTTTGCCTTTGACTGTGTCTTCTCTCATCCCTCTCTTGGCGCAGGCCCTACCTACCGCCCCTGGCTCCTCCTGGCCCCGGAGCCCAAGTCACGCTGGCCTGCAGTGGGGACATTCATGCCCGCGCTCACCATCCTGTGCCAGCCCTTTGTGTTCTGTTCTGTGACCCCCTCGGTCCGGGAGGGGATGAGAGGGGCAGGGGACGAGCCCTGCCTGCAGCCCCTTCGCCCCGCTCCCGCCCCCGGCACAGTGGCACCGGGGAGGACCCAGGTGGGTATGGCCCCTCCAGGTGTCCCCAGTGTCCTGCCCTCTGGCTTTCTCTGGCGCCTGGTGGGTTGGCCTCTGTCTCCACTCTGCCCCTCACAGTAACTAGTGTCGTGTGCTGCGTCCGGGGCTGCTTCTCACTCTGTTCCCTCAGCTCCAGGTACCTCTGGCTGCCAGGGAATGGGGCCCAAGTGGGTGGGGCCAGGCTATGGGGCCCCCAGACAAGCTGTCCCACATGGCACACGTCTGCACGTGGCTGTGCTACGAAGGCCCAGCTGCCCAAGGAGGCTGAGGTGCGGTTCCCAGGGAGGCTGGGAGGAGCCCAGCTCTGTGCTCGGGTCCGGGAAGCCGGCTCGCGTGCGCCCCGTGGCTCGTGCCACTGCAGGAGGCCACGCAGGAGAGGGCCGTGGGTGGGCCCTCAGGCTGCCCGTCGTACAAGGGCAGAGCTTGAAGTTGCCCCTTTTTAATGGCGCCCCTACACCCGGATGTTAAGGAAGCTGTCTGTAGCGTGAACACTTTGTAACGTTGATTAAGTGTGAACCGGTTCATCTACCTCGGTGCTGAACCAGCTTCTGTCCTAGCCCCCGAGGCCAGTGCAGCAAGGCAAGAATGCGCAGTCAGTCACCAAGTAAGTTTCAAGAGGGAAAGATACTCATGAACTGAGATGAATTTAGTGTATTTCTTTTACGTTGGCGATAAGGCTGGGCTGAACGATGGATTGATTTCCGTGTAATACATACGCTCCACACCCCAGAGTTCTCGGAGCCATGCTTTGAGGCACGGTTGTTGGAGTAGGTGACCTCAGAAGGTCTCTGTTGGCAGGTCCTGATGTTCAGGACCCCTCTGTCTGGTCCCCCGGCCAGTCACCTCCCCCCAGCTCTGGCATTCACCACGCTCGGTCCTTACACGTGGAGCCCCAGTGCCAATAGGGGACCCTCCTCACTGCCTGAAACTGTCCCCAGACACCCAGGCCTCAGCCACAGCCCCCTCCCTACCTCCCATGACCTGTGCTCACAGCCCAGCCCACCCCGTGCCCTGTCCCTGCTGCTTCCTTCGCAAGATTAGCTGCCTGCCTCCTCCACCTTCTGCGAGGGTAAACAGGGCCTGCGGTCTCACAGAGGGAGGCCTTCAGGTAGAAGGGGTCCACCCCGTGACGTGAGGAGTACCTGTGTCCCCACTCGTATGTGACTGTAGTCCATAGCTTCCTCGTCACAGACGGGTGTGAGCATAACGATAGGCATGTCGTGAAGTATCCAATAAGTGAATTATATAAGAAAAGTACTGCTGCTCCGATGTTGTATTCCCTGATCCCAGTCTTACTTGGCCCTGGACAGATAAACATGGGGTACCACGTGTGACAGGGTCTCTGCCTCTTGTGATTTTGGCCCCATCGCCCCGCACGGTGCGTGGCGGCATCAGAGTTTGGCGTATTACTGGACAGACAGACACCTCTCAGGAGGGACAGAGCATCAGGAGGAGGTCAGGGCAGGAGGAAGGTCAGCCAGCAGCCGGTTGTCTCATTTTTAGGAGCTGGCCCAGGAGGAGGAATGTTCACATTGGGGGTTGGAAGTTTGTGTCTCCTCCCGCCCTCCCCCCCAAATTCACGTCAATGCCTTAACCTCCAAATTGTGTATTCAGAGATGGGGCATTTGGGAGGCAGTTGGGGTAAGATGAGGCCCCGAGGGTGGGGCCCCGGGATGGCATTAGTGCCCTTGTAAGAAGAGGAGGACCAAGGAGGTGCTCTCTCCATGTGCGCGCACCAAGGAAAGGCCAGGCAGGACACGGTGAGAAGACAGCCGGCCGCCGGCCGGGAAGAAGGTCTTCACCGGACACCGAATCTGCTGGCACCTCGACGTTGGACTTCCCAGCCTACAGAACCTTGAGAAATAAACGTCTGTTATTTAAGCTGCCCAGTCTCTGGTATTTTGTTACAGCGGCCCAAGCGGGCTGACAGTTCTTGTCCAAAATCTTTCTGTTTCTGGAACGTTTGACCAGCCCTGTGAACAGTGCCAGGTGCTGCCAACACAACAATAAACAGAACAAAGGCCCTGCTCTCACACACAGTTCATTCCAGAAAAAGACGAATGAGACGCTTGGGCTGTGCACTGTCCAAGTTTATTGTCTTGCCTTTTATTTGAGCCTCCGCTGTGTCTTTCAGGAATGCTTTATAGTTTTCATCAGGAAGGTTTTGCATATTCTTGCTGAAGCTATTCTTAGGCTTTTTATTTATTCTTTTTGTTACTGTAACGATGTCTTTCCTTTCATCATGTTTAACAGGACGTTGCCTGAAGGCTTGTGCGTGTGCACAGGTATGTATAACATGAACTATTGTTTCCTGTAAGCCAATTTTATAGGCTTCTGTATTACTAAATTATCTCATTATTTATAGTAGTTTCAATTTACTTCTGGGGTATTCCAGGTGTATAATGACAGTACCTGCAAATAAAGCTATTACTTCCTCTTTCTAATTCTATGGTTATAACTACCTTCTCTTGTCTAATACCTCCTGTGCTATGGTAAGTAGTGGAGATCCTAGGCATTCTTTTATTTTCTTAATTTTATCAGGACAGCCTCTAGAGTTTCCCCATTAAGTATGATCCTGGCTTTGGAGCTTGGATATTTGGATTTTATGTTAAAGAAGTATCGTTCAGTTCCTTTTTTAGAATTTTAACTTGAACTGGTATTGAGTTTTGTTACACGCCTTTTTTTGTTTCTAAGGAGATGATCCTATGATACTTTCCTTAAACTTTAATGATACCACATTAATATTAGGTTATTGACTCTTCCTTGCATGGGTGGAATGAACCCCACTTGGTCATGATGTGTGAATGTGCTGGTGCATTTCTTTGCTGATACTTAACATTTTTGCATCATAGCAAAAGTGGTCTGGAATTTTTTCTCCACCCCGCCCCCAACTTGGTGTCAAGTTTTGGCATCAAAGTTATATTCACTTTATAAAAAATAATTTGGAGACTTTTCTTGTGTTCTATCCTATCATCGTATAAATTACAGTAGAATTATTTTTAGGCTTGGTAGAACCCATTCATGCCTGGTGCCTTTTTAGAATGATTACTTGTGCAGTTTTCTACTTCTTCTGTTAAAAATTGGTTTTAGTTCTCTCTCGCTCTACTGGGGTTAATTTAAGTTAAATCAACTTTCCTGGGAAAGCATCAATTTGACCTAGGCTTTGTATATATATTTTTTTCTTTTTTAAAAATAGTTTATTGTCAAGTTGGTTTCCATATAACACCCAGTGCTCATCCCCACAAGTGTATTTTTTTTTCTGAGAGAGAGAGAGAGAGAGAGAGACAGCATGAGCAGGGGAGGGTCAGAGAGAGAGAGGGAGACACAGAATCTGAAGCAGGCTTCTGGCTCTGAGCTAGCCATCAGCACAGAGCCTGACGTGGGGCTCGAACCCACAAACCGTGAGATCATGACCTGAGCTGAAGTCTGACGCTTAACCGACTGAGCCACCCAGGCACCCCCGTTTTATATTTTATCTTCATAGTTATTCAAAATAGTCTCAGGACTTTTAATATTCTCTCTGGGTGATTACTGCCCCTGGTCATTTCTTTGTCTTTTTTGTGTGTTATCCCACTTAGTAAAATTAGGTTTGTCCAGTTCCCAAGGAACCAACTTTTTGATTAATTAATTCTTTTTTTGTTTGTTTTCTGTCCATTGATGTCTGTTTTTATCTCATTGATGTCTGTTTTTATCTCATTGATGTCTGTTTTTATCTTTCATTCTTTATTTCTGTACGCTTTTGTTTTCCTTCTCCCTTTTCCTAGCTATGTTATTTCTAGGAAATAAATAGGTATTTATTTCCTTTTTAAAATGGGTATACAGATATATAGCAGTTTTAGTTAAACATAATTGACGTCTTGTACAACTCACATATTTAAAGTGTATAAGTCAATTGTTTTTTGCATATTCACATAGTTGTACAGCCATCACCATGATCGATTTTAGAACATTTTCATTACCTCATTACCGCACAACTGCTAGCAGGGACTCTGTAATGCTCCCAAACTTCTCAGCCCCAGACAGTCGCTAATCTCATTTCATCCCTTTTTATTTCCAAATACTATTTTATCAGATGAATACTCCACATTTTATAAATTCATGGACATTTGGGTTATTTCCACTTTTTGCCTCTTCTAAATAAGGCTGCTACGAATTTTCACATATAAGTTTTTGTGTGGGCATATGTTTTCATTTCTCTTGGTTTTATACCTGGGGGTGGAAATGCTGAGTCATAATGGGAACTTGTTTCTGACTTTTTGAGGAATTGCCAGGCCTTTTTTCAAAGTGGCCGCATGGTCCCACTGTTGTGCCCGATTCGCGAGTCCCCAGAGACCACCAAGGAGCCGACACCGATGCAAGTACAAAAGGGTTTTTATTACAAGCTGGAGCAGGGGCTCACCTGCCTACCGGTGTCGTGGCAGAAGGTGAAGCTCCAAACAATAGTGAGCAGGGTTTTTATGGGGTAAGGGATGGGGTGTTACAGTGTACACGTTGTACGTATAGCATCATCACATAAGCACCAATTACAATTGTACAGCAGCACCCATGGTAACAGCTTTGACCATTCAGTATCTGTGAGGTGTCCATTACTTTTGGTGGGACCCAATCATGACTTTTCAGGATCCTTTGAAAATGACCAATTATGAGGTGAGTTCAAAGGGCCCATGTGGGGTTCAGGCAAGTGGTGGGATATTGGCTAGTTTGTACAGAATAACTGTTTGCAGTTCCCAGCCTTGACTCAGACCACAGGAATGTTTTTGTGATTAGCTGACCTGAGGGCGGTCCAAGGATGGCTTTAGCCTTGAGATTCTTTTCCTGGAACTGGGGCTACGTGCAGCCCGAGGTTGCTCTTAATAGAGGCCTTAATCTCAAAATGATATTACTTAGGCTCTTCACCACCAGCAGTATATGAGAGTTCCAATTTCTCCACACCCTTGTTAACACTTAGTATGGTGGCTTTTTGATTCTAGCCAGCTAGTTGGCGTGAAAGTGTATCTTATTGTGGTGATTTACAGTTTCCTGATGGCTGATGAGGTTTATACATTTTCATGTGCTTATTGGCCATTTGTGTGTCTTCTTTGGAGAAATGCCTGTTAAATGATCTCATGGTTTATGAATTTGAGCCCTGCATTGGGCTCTGTGCTGACAGTGTGGAGCCTGCCTGCCTAGATTTCTCTCTCAATCTCTCTCTCTCTCTCTGCACCCTGGACCCCCTCCCCACCCCCCCACCCCCATTGCACTTTATCTCTCAAAATAAGTAAATAAAAAACTTTTTATTTTTATTTTATTTTTATTTTTTTTTAATGTTTTATTTATTTTTTAGGAGAGAGAGAGAGCGTGAGCAGGGGAGGGTCAGAGAGAGAGGGAGTCACAGACTGAAACAGGCTCCAGGCTCTGAGCTGGCAGTCAGCACAGAGCCCGACGCGGGGCTCGAACCCACGAACCGCGAGATCATGACCTAAGCGAAAGTCGGACGCTTAACCGACTAGGCCACCCAGGCGCCCCAATAAAAAACTTTTTAAACATGTTCTTTCTTGGGTATCTGTACTATGTTACTTCATTTCTGCCATTGCATTTTAACTTAAAAGTGTTGTGTGAAGGTGTAATACCTAGTAAGTTACATGGTCATTTTACCTATGCCTAAAGGATTCTATTCTGTAAATGCTAATACTAACAGACAGTGTCTTGGAGTTGACTGTTCTGGTCCAAGCACAGCACATCCCCTTTAATATACAAGTTCAAGTCAGTTTCTTTGTTTTCAGGAAAGTTTTCTTTACTAGTTGCTTATATTTGTTCACACTACTGCCTTACTTTTACTTTCTTTCCTTTTGTTGGGGGTGGGGGTGGAGGGGTTCTATTCATATGTTGGATCTTCTTTGCCTCTCTTATATCCATCACTTTCTCTTGAATCCTTTTGATCTTCTATTGGTTTTCTTTTTGTGTTTTCACTTTATATACTATTTCTCTTTTTCTATCCTAGTTACTCGTTTTTGTAATTTGAGGAGACTGGAAAACCATGCCACTATCATCATCTTGCCCTGATCCTTAACTGTGCTTTGAAGTTGCTTTGAAGTTACTTTGAGGGGTGCCTGGGTGGCTCAGTCAGTTAAACATCTGACTTCGGCTCAGGTCATGATCTCATGGTTCGTGGATTCGAGCCCCAGGTCTGGCTCTCTGCTGTCAGCTCAGAGCCTGGAGCCTGCTTCAGGTTCTCTCTCTCTCTCTCTGCCCCTCCCTGCTCATAGTCTCTCTCTGTCTCTCAAAAAATGAATAAAAACATTAAAAAAATATTTAAAGTTACTTTGTTAGTGTCATTTTTTCCCCCTCATCAAATAAGTTTATTTACAAAGCAGAAATAATTTTAGAAGTACACTAATTCTAAAAGATTCTTCCCTGTCCTTTCATATCGGATGAGTTAACATGAACTGGTCCAGCGACATCCTCATCAGTGATGATGTTAGTGTTAGCAGGTGACATTCCAATGGCAAACACCATTTATTAATTTAAGTGAGATATTTTCCAACAAAACGCCCTTGCAAAATACTGTACTATAATGAGCATTCATAATTTTGAGGTGAAAAATTGACGGCCCTTAGAACTATTAAAATGGAACATTTCAGTAATATGGGAGAGCTCTTTGTACAAGCTCAACTTTGGAACGTGGTCCCAAAGATGTGATACTTACGCGGCAGGTTTGGTTGATTGAGGTGCTAACTACCAGGGCCTCTGGGCTTGGAGGGCCAAAAAGGCCAGAATCTAGGGCGCTTGGCCAGTGTGCTCTGACCTGATGGTACATTGGCCAACACTGGCTTCGTCACACACCAGCCAAGGACACCAGAAAGCCATGTCCACTGTCCTGCCTTTTTGGTTGGATTGTACTAGGTTAAATATCTGAGTGTCTCATTTCTCCTGGTCCTCTAACCCTTGAGGGTCATGGATAACCACAGTCACCTTTGATCTTGGAAGGCATGCACACATTTAGCGTATCTTGTGGAAGAAAAATAGACTCTAACCATAATTTCATAACTCCCTCTGGCTCATCATGAAATCGCTTGCATTTGCTATCATCCATACACCAGTCCGGGTACGCCATCCTTTTAGACAAGATTTAATTTAGCCTGACTCCGCCACCTCCGTGTCACCCTTCGCTGTCACTCTAAGGACTTCAGTGGGGCCTCCCACTCCTCCCCGTCACCACCCCTTACTCCAGAGCTCCAGCACCTGCTGATTCAGTCTGGTTTGCAAATGCTCTGCTGTGCCTCTCATTCCTGTTCCAGACACATTGCCCCCTCTCACACCGGGCCCAGCTCGGATTCCTTCACCACTGTAGGTGATGGGCTTTGGGGGCTTGTTTGGAGTTAAGTCTGAGGGTCTGGGGAGGTTTGTGGGTTAACATTCAGACTGTGCCTTAAAGTGGGATATTAGACCTTTGTTTTGCAAAGCTCTCTTAGCCAAGGTAATAGTACCGCCCCTCCCCCATGCAGCCCAACACCTCATCTTTTTGGGCTCCTCCCTCCTTCCCAGACCTTTCCTTCTATAGCTGATCCTTGAAAAACTAACATTCTTACTTTATTGTACAGAACAACTTGTCTGCCTGCCTTGGGGCTCCCTCGTTAGTGATTCAGTGTCCATCACTGTGTTCTGGTAAATAACAGACTATTCCAAAAAGAAACTCGGTCCCCTTCTCCTAGGAGCCAGAGCTGCTGCGGCAAATTACGTGATCTTTATTTTCTTTCTCTTTTCTGTCTCCTTTCTTCCTAGTATAGGTACTCAGAGTGTCTGAGCTGAGAAGGAAGAAGGGCGGGAGTTTGCACGGACAGGAACTGGGAAGGAACACTTCCTGGAAATCAGGTGCCACACGGGTCTGCTGCGGGGAGTCCTTGGGTGCTCCTGGGGTGGGCGGAGGCCAGGAGAGGGGACTGCGCCGAGGCCCAGGACTGAGAACAGGTCCGCGGGGCTAAGAAAGTGCCCTTCTCAGAACCTTCCTTCAGGCAGGTATTGTTCTAATGATGCCTCTCTTACGCAAATGAAAATAGGATCTTTGATTACACACTTCGCTCAGAGTTAACAGAGCTGGTAAGCAGCAGGCTTGGAGAAAAGCGGGCTCCTGGCTCTGGTCCATGGGCTATCGTCGCATCACTGGGAAGACAGGCGCTCTTAGATGGAATGCCAGGCGACCTCTAACTCAGACCCACGGTGAAGTGTTTCACCTCCCCGAGCCTCCGTTTCTACACCTAATAAGATAGGTGTGTGGAGACCTATCTCATACTGTTGTTCTGAAGATCAAATCAGCAGGTGGGAAGTCTACCACCACGTAGATTTGATAAGAATCAATATTCCTTCTTTTTGATATTTTCTGTATTTAGTGAAAGGGATCATTAACGGCATCTTTAAAGGCGAAAAGATCAAAATTGTTTAAGATGGTTTTACTTTGTAAAAAAAAAAAAATCATAAGCATTGAGGGACAAACCAAATGTCAGTGCCTGTTCTTGGATTTTGAGTAATAGAATTTAAACGGGAAAGAATGACTATTGGTTTGTAGCTATAGAGATGAAAAAAATGTTGCAAGGATAATACAATTTGATGTTTAAAAAAAAATCACACAGGAGTGCCTGGGTGGCTCAGTCGGTTAAGCTTCTGACTTTGGTTCAGGTCGTGATCTCACAGTTCGTGAGTTCAAGCCCCACGTCGGGCTCTGTGCTGACAGCTCAGAGCCTGGAGCCTTCTTCGGATTCTGTGTCTCCCTCTCTCTCTGCCCCTCCCCTGCTCGCACTCTGTCTCTCTCCCTCCCTCTCTCTCTCAAAATAAAATAAACATTAAAAATTTTAAATAAAATTTAAATTTAAAAAATCACACAGTTGGCATATTGAAGGGCTCGCCTTCAAAACCCACCACATATAATCACAAATAATTAGGTCAATTTTTGCTCCAAGTTACAACTGCCTTTTTCCCAACACGTCTGCTTTCCTAGGGGACCGTTTTAACAGGGCGGCAAGCACCCTCTACCCCATTGGCTCCAGGCTACCTAAGAATGAATTTATCCGGGTGTTAATGCCATGGAATGAGAAGGTACACTTGAAATAACACTGCATTATTAGCTTTGTAGCTACTTAAAGCAAAGGTCTTTGCACATATAAAGCAACGAATGAAACTTGTATGTTATGCATTCTTAGTCTCACCTTTCTGCATAATCCTTTTCTCAAAGACAGATTTATAATACCATACCCTGAACTTCATTCATTAATCCCAGTTTTTTCTATTTTAAAATGAACTCCGCTCCTTTGGTGGTGGTTCTGAGAGGCTCCACGTAATCCGCCCACTGGTTACCAAGGCCAGGTGGAAGGTGTGGGGTGCACTGGGCTCTGGAGGCTGCATTTTAGTCCGAACTACTGACACTGAGTCGTGCCAGCCCCTCCCTGCACCTTAGTCACCTCAGGTCAAGAAAGGGAGTTGGGCTAAAATGTAATGACAATGCACTGACTACCGTGGTATGTAATCCATATAGATGATCTCCTTTTACAGAAGTACTTTCATTATCCCCAATTTCCTGGTGAAGAAACAGCCTCAGAGACCGTTACTGTCCAAAGTTAGTAAGTGGTGTGGCCCAGATGTTCCCAGAATCTGCCCTATTTCTGGCTTCCAGCGTTCCTGTGTCCAGCTCAGCCTTTGGCCCTGAGCTTAAGTGCACAGATACAGAGCTCTCTGGGGGGCGCTTTCTAGCACAGAAAGAAGCCCCGTGATGGGGTAAATGGAGGGCAGTGATCAGGAATACAGGAAGGACTGGCTGTCGATGGGCAGATCAAACAAGCAAGCAAGCCCCTCTCAGGCGGGTACACTCCAGCTGAACCCAGAGCGGTGAGAAGGCAACAGGGAATCCAGTTACGTAAAGGAGTCAGAGGTCAGCAGAGGTCAGCAAAGGTCAGCAAATGTTTCCTGTAAAGCCTGGAAACAGGCTCCAGACAGTAAATATCTTGGCTTCATGAGCCATAAAAGTCTCTGTTGTAGCTATTTTGCCTTTGTTGTGTGGAAGGCAACCCCACATGATATGTAAATGATGAGCATGGCTCTGTTCTAACAAAACTTTATTTATAAGGACAGGTGACCGGCCAGATTTGGCCTGTGGGCTATCGTTCACTGGCCGCTGTTCTAGATGGTAAATACTAAACTATAAGCTACCAGCATTGAAGGTATTTAGGAAAGTGGATGGAGAGCTATTTGTAATTACTTGTTTGTTTTAAAAAAATTTTTAAGGTTATTAACCTTTTTTTTTTTTAACGTTTTTTATTTATGAGAGAGAGAGAGAGAGAGACAGCATGAGCAGGGGAGGGTCAGAGAGAGAGGGAGGTACAGAATCTGAAACAGGCTCCAGGCTCTGAGCTAGCTGTCACACAGAGCCTGACGCGGGGCTCAAACCCACGAACCATGAGATTATGACCTGAGCTGAAGTCGGACGCTTAACTGACTGAGCCAGCCAGGTGCCCCAAGGTTATTAACTTAAGAGAGAGACAGAGGTGTGAGCAGGGGAGGGGTAGAGAGAGAAGGAGACACAGAATCTGAAGCAGGCTCCAGGCTCTGAGCTGTCAACATAGAGCCCAACTCAGGGCTTGAACCCACGAACCGTGAGATCATGACCTGAGCCGAAGTTACTCAACCCACTAAGCTACCCAGGTACCCCTGTAATTACTTGTTTTTTGGTGGGTTTGTGGGTTTGAGCCCCTTATTGGGCTCTGCACTGATAATGTGGAGCCTCCTTGGGATTCTCTCTTACCCTTCTCTCTCTCTGCCCCTCCCCTACTCGTGCTCTCTCTCTCTCTCTCAAAATAAATAATTAAAAACAAACAACAAACAAAAACAATCTATCCCAGACCCAGTGAAAACAGATGTACCAGAGAAGTTTCACAGAATTTGCCCAGCAGATCTCTGGCCTTTTGAGGTTTGCAGTCAGCAACTGAAAGTTGAAAAAACTGTATTAGCCCGATTTTGTCTAACAATACTTTTCTGTTAGGTTTAGAAAATAAGAAGGCAACCTGAGTTAAGCCAACTTTGGCATTTTACCTGGCAGATAATTCGGAACAGGTGGGAGGAGTCGTGAATTTGCGAAGGAGCATTTGCAACATGGAATCTAAGCCGGTGAGGGATCCACGAAGACAAAACTGTTACAGGGGATCTTTATATATTCAGAAAATAAGTCCTTTGCCAAATTTCCTCTACATGCTTGTCTTTTTTTTTTTTAATGTTTATTTATTTTGAGAGAGAGACAGAGAGAAAGAGAAACAGAGAGAGTGGGGTGTGGCAGAGAGAGAGGGAGACACACAATCCAAAGCAGGCTCCAGGCTCTGAGCTATCAGCACAGAGCCCGATGCAGGGCTTGAACTCATGAACCGCGAGATCATGACCTGAGCCAAAGTTGGATGCTCAACCAACTGAGCCACCCAGGTGCCCTTATATAGGTATTTTAAATATGATCTGTCATTATTTTTTTATGACTCATACCTGCATACAAGAAAACAGGTTTCGTGGGGCACCTGGGTGGCTTAGTCAGTTGAGCGTCCGACTTTCGCTTAGGTCATGATCTCGCGGTTCGTGGGTTCGAGCTCCGCTTCGGGCTCTGTGCTGACTGCCAGCTCAGAGCCTGGAGCCTACTTCAGAGTCTGTATCTCCCTCTCTCTCTGACCCTCCCCTGCTCACGCTGTCTCTCTCTCTCTCTCTCCTGGAAATAAATAAAACATTAAAAAAAATAAAAAAAAAAAAGAAAACAGAAAACAGGTTTTGTATGTTAAATATATGAACACCTGCCTTCTTGGATTCTCTTATTGGTTCAGATATATTCGGGTGGTAAATGTTTTCCTTACGATGATTTAGGAAGTTCGTATGGTACGTTTGGAGGTTGATGTAGTAAGTAGCTCGGATTGTTCTTTACCAACCCTTCTCAGCCCTCCACCCTGAACGATGATGGTGTCCCTATGCTCCCTCCCACGGCCTGCTCTCAACTACCACCACCGATTTGGGTTGGTTTTATTGTGAGTCTGAGTTTTTCTGGGACTTACTTTCTCCCTTTACGTAATATGTTCATAACTCTGTTACTTGCCCTTTCCATAATATTTCCTGAAGCCCTTTCCATGAAGACCCTATGTCTTGACTGTAGTCTGCCTTCTCATTCCTCTTCCCAATATTTGGAAGCAAACACTGTGGTTATTCCCATCTTGTCATACTTTAGAAGTGTAATACTCCGGGCTCCAAGCAGAATTCCTCAGACAGGGGCTGATTGGGGCCCAGGTCTTTCTCCGGACCCACACAACGCCTCCACTCACAGGACACCTCTGCTTGGACGTTCCGCATGCCATCTGAAACTCAACACCCAAATCAAACACACCACTCTGTTGGCCCTAGATCTCTGCTCCTTGCATGTTCCCAGCTCAGGACCAGCTGGCCAAACAAGACTCGGAGGGCATCCTTGACTGCACCCCTCCCTACTGCCAATGTCTGCCCATTGCCAAGTTCAGTCTGTTCTCTATGCTCAGCCGCTCTTGCGTGTGTTCTTTTCTCTCCATCCCCACAGCTTCTGCTGGGCTGCGCAGAGGAGGAGAGCAGGGAAGGGGACTCAGGGGACTCAGGCTCTGGCCCCGGCTTTGTCACTCCCAACGACAGACCAGGGCACACTTCTGGGGCGCAGGCACCTCACCCTGGGCGACAGAGGCAGCAGTCCCTGACCTGCCTTTCACCTAGGCTTGCTTTCAGGATCAAAGTTGGAAATCAGATTGTGTGTCTCATTCATAGTCTATAATGGAAAGTGCTGTGAAGATGGCAGAGTGTCCTGTAAAGGTGAGGATTCTTCTACCCTGATTCGTCCTCCAGAAAGCCTCCCTAGATGGCTCAGCAGCATGACAACCACCCCCTCCTTCTCTCACCACCCTTTGGTCTCGGTTGCATTCAGTGCTGATGCACAGTCCCTGGCTCTGTGAGACGAGGTGAGACGAGCCTGTGAAGGCAGGGACCGACTCCTACTCACTTCTCTTCCCCTGACACTCGGCTCAGGGCCTGGCACAAAGGTGAGCTTCCATAAATGTTTGCAGAACTGGCCAGAGGCTCTCGGGAAGCCCCCACACCTGAGGACAAACACCTGCACAAAGGAGTGGCGAGGCTCAGGCAGAGCTATCCCAGAGGAGACCCAGAATGCGAAGTCTTTAATAGTTCCCCTGAAAGAAGATGTCCAGTGGGTGATAGGGCCCAGAAAGAGCTGGGGCTGGGCTCGCCCAGGATGCACCCATCCAGGGATGTAGGACCAGCATCTGTTGCCATCGGTCAGTGCCCAGGCCGCATGGGGATCACAGAGTTTCCAACACGGCCCCTGGTTTTGGCCGAGTGGAGGGATACCCACGGGATGTCCTTCATGGTGCGGATTATGGCCAGTGATTCCCACATACAGGGTGGCCCCAGGACTCCCGTGCAAAGTAACTGAACCACCTGTATGCTGCCCATAATTCTTTACAAAAAGCTCTATTTTCCCCATGTTCTTGGACCACCTTTCCTTTGTTCATGAGAAATCTTTAACACAGTCCCTCGTAACTGGTTTTAAGTCTCCACTCCTTTTAGGTGGAGCTGGGGCAACTTTTCTCATCCTGCCTTGAAGCCAACTGTCACAAGTTTTTCGGGCCAGAGTCTAGGAGGCCACACCACGCATGCACACCCCATTCATGAACACATGGAGCAAGCAGTTGGAAAACTCACATGAGGCGACCACATGATGGCTTCGGGCTCGCATGCATAAGCACGGTGTGGCCATCCTGGACACGTACCGGGAGTGACTATAAACATTTCAATGTGCTCCCTCCCGTACCAAGCCTCTGTTCCTGGATAGCCTGGGACATCCACCTCCCAGAAGAAAGGGCAGACTTAGTCTTTCTTCCAAGAAAACAGGGAGCAGCTGAAGGCTTTGGACGTTTACAGCTGGACTTTGCAGGACAGCACCCCGGCCAGCAGGCTCCATCTTGTGAGAGCATCTCCAGATTTCTCTTCTTGTCCTTAAGCATATCAACTGAGTCAAAGACCCAGAGGAGGTCAAAGGAGAGCCTGCTGCTTTTTTGTTGGGGTGGGAAGGGAGGGGTGGTCAGAGGGAGGGAGGAGAAAAATCAAGCTGTTCCACTTCCCCTTCCTGAGCACAGAGAGAGGGAAAATCACAAGGTAAGTGGGGGAACCTTAAAGGCAGGAAGAGCCAGGGGGAGCCCCTGGAGGCAAAGCAAAAGGCACAATACAGTGAGGTGGGGTGAGGAGTCTCAGAGCCAGGGCAAGCTGACCGCACTGCAGGCGCTGAGGACAGACCACCCAGACAGAAGCTGCATAGGAGTCAGAGCCGACACCCTGCACAGAAGCAGTGGGAGCCCAGGTGCAGCCGTCATTGGCACAGAACATGCGTGGTAATACTCTAGCAGAGGCCATGCAGGCGTGCAGACTGCAGGGAGGCAAAGGGCAGTGCAGCCCCAGGCAGCAGCCTGAGCCCGGGGACACTCCCAATGCCATAGGACGAGCACGCCCTGGGACGTGAGCAGCAGAGCTGTCCAAGCCTGACAGACTTATTGCAGGGGGGCAGGGACTGAAGCCCCGTTTCACCCTAGAGAGGCTGCACCCCAGTCCAGCTACCCTCGGGACTGGCGACTTCCCTCCCCCATCCCGGGACCTTTCCAGGTGCTGGACAGCTGGCTTTCCCAGACATCTGTAAATAGGTGGCACCCAAGAGGTGTGCATATTTCCTGATCGTTACACCCGCCCTCACACCTGCCATGTATGAAGTGGCTGAGTTCCCTCCCCTGGACCACATGCTCACTGGGTGTCCTGTAGAGCCACCCACCCCACCCCACCCCACCCCAGCCCCAGCCTGCCTCTTTTCCTGGTGTCCCTGGCTTTATAAATTTCCCATTGAACTAAAAGGTTGGTTTCCTAACTCTTGCCCTATACGTCATTATGCAATTGTTCCTGGTTTGTAACTAGGATGCAGGCTGCACAACACACCCTCCACCCCCACATACCCATCTCAGGCCAGAGGGAGGGGAGGGCATTCTGAGACTTTTCTAAAGAGCCTGGTTCTTTAAACACAGAAGGCCTTTAACTGTCAGGGGCTAAGCCCAGCCTCTGCTCATGGGGTCTCATTTTACTCAACCACCCCTCCATGGTAGACCCCAGCTGTTACTATGATGCTGCCTCTCCTTCTGTCTTGTGCACACGTGCAAGTGATTTTCTTGGGCAGCGGTTCTCAACTAGGGTGCTATTTGGCAATTATTAGAGACACTCTTGGTTGTCAAAACTTGAAGGGGCTGGGGAGGTGAGGGGGGTGCCTCTGGCATCTAATGGGTGGAGACCAGGGATGCTGCCAAACACCTTACAGTGTACAGGGCAGCTCCTCTGGGTAAGGGCCCCGAGCGCCATTTTATGAATTGTCCTCCAAACCTCCAGAGAAGCTATAGCAATTTACACTCCCACAGCACAATCCCATCGAGCACTTACTTCTACCAGCAACAAAGACCCAGATCTCAGAGTTCTGAAATCCACACTTCCCCACTGCAGCATCTGGATGTCTCCTCTATGTTGCTAGTTCCTGACATTCTCCCCTTTTCTTAGAGATTTCCAGACGTTCTCTATGCATTCCACATTCTAGGGCTTTGTATAAAGCCCTAATGTCCTCCACCTTTGCCTTTCAGTCTCCTGTCCTACAGAAAATTGTCGGGAGCCGCACCGGCCTCTATGGATGGCAGTCACAGCAAGGAAATGGCAGTGTTTGCACAGCTCCTGCCATGAGAAATGAAAACTGGTATCTCCTGCTACTACTGGCTCGTGTTGTGCTGGTATTGACCAGGCCTCACAATATTCCATATCAGACCTATATTCTGAACACAAATACCTCATAAGGAAAAGCATATTCCTGCCTTTACAAGAGAGATTTTAGATGAAAGCTCTATGGATGATTGTCAAAAGGCTCTTCCTAAGGACCTTGCAGATCCAAGACTTAGAGGGTTAAGAACACAAGAATTACAACTGAGCCTGGCCCCGAGACAAAGAGCCGATAAAGGCAGAACTTAAGTTAATACTTACACCTTCTCCTAATTGGTGATGTATGGCAGTCCCTTCCCCAAGGCCTACTTTCTGCAAACACCCTCCCTTACAGGTGGCTGGGATGAGGATAGATAAGAGTAGCTAAAACATTACCCACAAACAAAAGGCTGACACTTTTAGGGCCTCCATAGTGTTTCACACATTCAGCATCAAATAGGTTTCCACAAATAACTTATTAACCAACTCAAAAACATACATTTGAGAGTCAGACAGAATGACTCTTAGCCCATCTACACACTTAACCTATGACCTAACCTTAGCGTTATTAACTTAGAACAAATATGTATCCTGTCTTTTACTAAGAATACCCTAATTCTCTAGTTATAAGATTTACTTAACCTCACTATAACTGCAATAGTTCTGCAAGAATATTTCTGTAAAACCTGCTTCTGTACACTTTCCAAAGCATCTTATCACAAAGAGCTATCCATTGTAAAAATTCCTTTTTCTGATGTCATGTTATCATTTAACCTATAAATAAAGACACCAAAACCGACAGGACAGAGATGCCTGCCTGGTGATCAGAAAGAATCTCGGGGCTCTCTCATTCTCTTTCGCCGACACCATCCATCCTTCAGGGACCCCTGGACCTGTCGGAGCCGGCGTGGCCTCCGGCAGAAAATGTTTACCTTGAACAAGTTAATTGTGTTTGGCTTTCTAGGTCTTGTTTGATTCTTGTGCCCCAAAATCATGAACGCATTTTCCCTTTCTCTTTCATTTTCTTCGATGCTTTCACGGGTTCATTTTTAAGGTTAGGAAGTCAACCCACTGGGGACTTCTTTTTATGACTGGTGTGGGGGAGGGAATTACTTCTTGCCACTACTGAATTGTCACCCTGGCCCATGCCCACAAGGCCCTCTTCTTTCCCCACCCCCGCCCGTGGCCCTGGTCAGCACCTTGGACAGTGCCTCACGCTCTGTCCAACCACTGTTCCTTCCACCATCCTGCAAAGACACCCAGGGCATCTTCTCTCTGCGAAAGCCAGGGTCCTCACCAGTTTCTACCAGGGTCTCCTCTGCCTTTTCCTAGGTTCACCAAGAGGCTCCAACCCCCTAGGAGTCTCACTTCTCTGCCTTCCCCTGGCATCCTGCTCCTGAAATGGGCCAACCATAGCTTCCTCCCAGTGGGGAAAATTAAAATTTGCCTTAACCTTAAGTGCCAGCCTAAGCTGCTCTTCTGTACCAGAAACCAGTTCAATCTCTGACTCAGCACAAAAGTTGACACCAAGCAGTGAAGTATAATTAACCAGTACTGAGAGGAAACTTCACGGACCACCATCACACTCAGGTGCCGAAGGACTGAAGAAGCAGAACCATGGGCCAAATCCATCCATCCCTCCACACACCCTCTGATGCAGATGGGCTGCCTGGGACCCAGGAGTGGACGACCTGCCGAGCACTCCATCTACTCTGGGCCAGCAGCCCAGCAGAACTGATACCCATGTGAGTCCGAAGTCCAGAATTGGTGCCCTCTGAGGCCGGCTCTTAAACTGAGCCACTCCCCACCTGACATGGAGTGGGTTGACAGCAACTTCCAATCATGAGCTGCACTGGAGGCTGGGGGTCTGGCTGGGCCAGTGCCTGGGGGGCTTGATGAGAGTCTGGGAAGGGGCGCCTGGAAGGTATTAGGGCACAAAGGGGAAAGAGAAACCAGGGACCTCAGCCAGTGGGAGAGGTGAGACCAGAACACAGATAGGAGTCCATCCAGTGAGTCACTCTGAGTGCAGAGCAGAGCGGGGCGGCTGAGGACAAGGAAAGCGGAGTGGTCAGGGTCCCAGCTGCCTCCTTACCCCAAGGGAGGCCATGCTAGGTGTGCAGACAGAAGAGCAGGTATACAAAGATTCCCACTGAAGATCCAAAGGGCTGGCAAGATCTGGGAGAAGACAGAAGGAGACAGAGAACCATGGAGGAATGGGGCGCCCAATCCAAGCTGGACCAAGGGCCAGGAGGGCAAGCCCAAGCTCCAGTCCCTCCAAGGGACCTGGCCTGCCCTGGTCAGTGTCAGGGATGGGGCAGGTCCTTGAAGGCCACTGCCACCAATGAGACTGGTGGCACCTCAGTGCCATGGTCAGACCAAGAGATCCATGCCCACTGGACGTGAACTTGACTTCTACTATTTCCAAGCTCCAGGTCTTGGGGAAATCCTTCCAACCCTCAGACTTTTCTCATTTGCAAAGTGGGACTTCAATAGTACATACACCTCACAGAATGCTTACAAAGATTACATGATGACTATTATTTGGTGAGATCTCGTGCTTTGTGAAGGTGGGGAGCCTGCCCGCAGTGAAAATCACCTCCAAGGGATCAGGGGAGGAGTGTGGTGGGGTGGCTGTGGAAGATATGATCAGGGAACAGCATGAGGGAAGGGAAACCAGCCCTGTCTTCCTGTAAAGAGGAGAGACACGCTTGCTTTTTGTCTGATCGCCACATCAAGAGACATGGACCCCAACAGACCAGCCTGAGAGCCGCTCCCTGCGGTCAGTCATTCCCTGGTGACAGCTGTGTCAGGACCAGCTCCTCTGTGGAGTCGATCTGCAGGAGAGGGGGAGGTGGTCAGAGTCCCCAGGAAATGCTTATCCATCCGCCTGAAGCAGATGGAAACGTGGGTGTGTGGATTTCAGTAATCCGGTCCCTCTATCCCTTGCCTCCCTTCACACACACGCAGTCACCACATGCCACTCATCACCCGCTCCTGGGGCCACCCCACACTTGCCTGGTCATGGTCCACTATTTCCCAGAGCCTGGAATCCACCGCTCTGTACCTTCTTCCAGAGTATAGCTGCCACAGGAGGGGCAGCTGGGACAGGGTCAGCTGGCTGGGGGACATGGGCTCCTGGGGGTGCACTGGCACCTGCCACATGTGGACTGTGATGCTGGGCTCCTGCTGAAGGGACCAGAGAGAAAGGGGCACATCAGGGGCAGGGGTCCCCCAATCGTTGGTCTGCACGCAGACACACACAGTCCTGGATGCTGGGCCCAGCTGGCAAACTGCCCCGTCAGATGTGAATATGCTCAGAATCCCACACCTAAGGCCATGACATCATCTCTTGGGGAGGTCATCTGGACCTGGGATGACTGTGTCTCTCCCGGCACCCCCAAGTACGGTCCTCTCACTGACTTGCACACCACCTCACCCCACTGTACCCCTGGAAAGGTTGCCATTCTCCCCACCCATCAGCAACTGATTATGTTCTTGGGCCTCTGTCTCAGCCACTTCTACAGTTTTTTTAACCTTCTTTTTAAAAGTAAAGTATTCGTGCACGGCAAAGGAAACAACCCACAAAACTAATAGGCAACCAACGGAATGGGAAAAGATAGTTGCAAATGACATATAAGATAAAGGGTTGATATCCAGAATCTATAAGGAACCCACCAAACTCCACACCTGAAAAACAAACAACCCAGTAAAGAAATGGGCAGAAGATATGAACAGACACTTCTCCAAAGAGGACATCCACATGGCCAACAAACACATGAAACGATGCTCAGCATCCCTCCTCATCAGGGAAATACAAATCAAAACCACACTGAGATACCACCTCACGCCAGAGTGGCTAAAATGAGCAAATCAGAGAACACGAGATGCTGGCGAGGATGTGGAGAAACGGGCACCCTGCTACACTGTTGGTGGGAATGTAAACTGGTACAGCCCCTCTGGAAAACAGTGTGGAGGTTCCTCAAAAAATTAACAATAGAACTCCCCTATGGCCCAGCAATAGCACTGCTAGGAATTTACCCAAGGGATATACAAATGCGGATGCATAGGAGCACATGTACCCCAATGTTCGTAGCAGCACTCTCCACAATAGCTAAAACATGGAAAGAGCCTAAGTGTCCATCCACGGACGAATGGATCAAGAAGATGTGGTTTATCTGTAGCATGGAATACTACATGGCAATGAGAAAGAATGAAATGACCTGAGCAGAAGTAAGTCAGACACTTAACCTACTAAGTCACCCAGGTGCCCCAAGAAGTGATTATTTAAAAAAAATTTTTTTTTTATGTCTTTTATTTTATTTTGAGAGACGGAGGCAGAGAGGGAGCAGGGGAGGGTCAGAGAGGGAAACACAGAATCCGAAGGAGGCTCTGGGCTCTGAGCTGTCAGCACAGAGCCTGACGCGGGGCTCAGACCCACGGACCGTGAGATCATGACCTGAGCCGAAGTCAGAGGCTTAACTGACTGAGCCACCCAAGTGCCCCAAGAAGTAATTACTTTAAATAAGGGGAAATGCTCATTCTCCGGGTGCCCCTACGGCATCCTTAGCTACATTACTTGAATCCACTTTTCCCACTGAAAACATTTTTATGTTTTTTTAAAAATCTACCAAAATATTTTGTTCAGAATTTTGTGCATGCTTTATTTGGTCTAGGTGTGGAAAAAACTTTCAGTGTTCTCCACCAACAATTTTCTGCATAACCTCTTTGAAGATTGCTGGAAGAGTTTTGTGTTGTTTAAAATGTTTACGATGGTCTAAATGGCATTTTTAATACCCGGATAAGCTTTTACCATATTACAAGGAGGTATTTATGGTACCCCTGAATGATGGGCTGATATTTAAAGCCCTCATCCACAGGGAACTCTTTCCTACCTGAGTGATTATATTTACCACCTGGGGAGCTTTTGAACCTTAAAGGGCCTTACACTCCACCTTAGCCTCGGGGATCGGTTTTCCAGGTGGGATTCCGGAAGTAGTTATCTGTCAAACGCCCCAAGGCCTTGCACCTGGTGAGCGAGTCTGTGACTCTCTTGCCACAGAGGTGTATTTTTCTCATTTTGCAGATAAAGAACCCGAAATCATGAAGTCAACGTTTCTTTTACACCGTTGGCTCACCTACTGCCTCTAGGTCACAATACCTCCTGCCTCCTTCCTGGTCCTGGAAAACTCCTACTCATTCTGCAGAGCCCTACTTACCAGCTGCCACATCTGTGCAGATTTTCCAGCGCGCACGGGAGGCAGGCCTGGGCCCCGACCTCCCTCCCCCTCAGCCTCCCGATGAGGGATGCATCGGCTCCTGCAGGTAAGCTCAGGCTGGGGGCGCCCCCAGGCGGGGGCTCCTGGGGTCTGCGTCAGGCATAGACATCACTGTGCTCGCACTCAGCACGGGCCTTTTTTTCAGGACAAGTGAGAACCGCCCCCTGTCCCTCAGGCCCACGGGCCGAGGTCCGTGCACGGTCCTCCCCCAGACCCCCGCGCCCACGCCTGACAGCTCACTGTGCTGCCTGGGGAGGCCCTGCCCCGAGCTCTCTGGGAGGGACTGAGCCGCACGGCCACCGTCACCCAGGTCCTCCCCTTCTCGTCTGCGTAAATGCCAGGCCTCCGGGCCCACAGACGGTGCGGGAGCACCCCAAGGATCGGAGAAGTCCCGGAGGCCATGGCGAGAGCGCACCCCCTGCGGGCCTGGAGACCTGGAGACGCAAGGAAGCCTCCCAGGGGCAGAGCTATTTGAGTGGGGCGGGGCCCCCAGGGGTGCGCTGGGAGGGGCAAGGCCTGAGCCGCAGGGGGGCAGCAACGGGCGGACCCACCAAGGGCTGGGGGGAAGCGGCCCCCCGCTGGGAGCTGGCAGAGACAGGGCCAAGGGGAAGGGGCAGGAGGAGCGGGGCCATTTCTGGACCTGCCAGCGCAAGGTCATGAGCCGCAGGGGGTGAGAGGCCACTCCCTGGGTACGAGCCACCCCAGGGCTCTGCGCCCAGGGCTTGGATGGCTCCGTAAGACCGACACCCCACTTCGCTCCCACGATGCCCCCAGTTTTCACGGCAGGCTCCGTCCCCGACCTTCCTCCCCAGCCTGGGGGTTAGTGCCCAGACCTGAAGCCCCAGATTCTGAGCTGGCACCGACGGCTCGCACGCCTTCAACGGGACTCCACATCAGGACCTTCTCTGAGTTTAGAGGCATCATCTCTCTGTCAGGCTCATTGGGCTCTTGCCCCTGGGGGTACCTGGCCAAGGTCTAAGGGACAAGTCCCTCCTGTCAGAGAGTGAGCCAGTGCCCCAGGAACATTTGAGGTCAGAATCTTCTGGTGACAGAAACAAGGAGAGGGAGGGCACATAGCCATCTTGCCCGCCTGTCCTAGGCCACGAGGGGCCAGACGGTCCACATGGCTGGGCCGTTGTATCAGATCGGCTCTGCCACGAGGCTAAGGAAGCAGGAGGCAGGCCGTTTGGTAAGCACTCCGTGCTCCCTCTGAATGCACCACGAAATGATCATTTTCCTTTTGAAAACCACAAGTACGAGTCTTCTAGCTCACAGGACAATGAGTGTGGAGATGATGTCATTCCTCCCGGAAGACTGAAAAGCCATTTCTGGCCAGGTTCCTGATATCGTATACATGGCAGGTAGGGTGACCACCTTTGAAATCACTGGGCGGCTTCTGTAGCCGCCTGAGCCTTTTTCACAGCAGCTCCACCTCCTTTCCCTGGTGTTTTTCCATCTGGCCTGGGACTGGGGGTGGGGGGTCCTAAGAGACAGGGCATTGCAGTCTTGTATAAAGTGATCGTGTACGTGGAATACACCTGTTACTGTATTCTATTGGTTGGAGCAGGGCCCACCCACATCCAAACAGAGGGGACCAAGCACATAGGGTGTGGACACCAGGAGCTCCCCCCACCCCCAGAGCCTTGATCTGCTGCAAGTACCAACCCCCTGGGTTCCATGAAGACCAGATGAGTGCGTGTAAAGAGCAGCTGCTGGCACACAGTGGGTCCTGGAAAAATGATACCCGATAGTTCTGTTCCCGCACTAGTCCCCTCCCCCCTGAGGACAATCCATCAGTCCAGTCCTTGTAACACCGATGCAACGAGTATTTATCTCTGTCCCTCCACCGATAGTGGGTATTCTCAATCTCATTCCCTGATGAGCAGGTGTGCGGCTATAGATGGGGCGGGAGCAGAGGTGGTTAATATGTGCAGGGCACCCATGCTGAGTGAGACATCTGACATATGTGGTCTCATTTATGTCCTCCAACAGCTCTGTGAGCTTGAGATGGTCATCTGCATCTCGTAAACGAAGAAACTGAGGCTTGAGCGGTTTCGTGGCCCAAGCATGGCAGGCGGCGGCAGAGGGGGAATGTGAACCCGGCTATTCCTGGCTCTAACGCTCATACGCTTTGCTGCCTGCCTTCACCCAGTCTGGCTCACCCGTAGGAGAGGCAGAACCAGGGGCAGAGAGATTTCCCGTGGCTGCTGCCGAAAGGGCAGGGGGAGCTGAGGTGAAGGCCAAGAACACCTTCCGATCAGTACGGGGCCAAGATGTAAGCAAAGCTTCCATGAGCCAACAGAACAGAGGCATCAGATAGCGTAGAGGCCTGCAATGAACAGACTGTTTCACGGACCGCCTTCCTCCTGCCTCATAAGCATGGACCTGCGCTGAAGACAGACCAGAGCTGGCAGGCAATGAGCACAGAAGTTTAGACCCCTGCCATGCAGCGGGCCCCTGGGCATATTGTGTCTGAGATTGGGCAATGTCTTCTGGCCACGTTGTCTCTCTTTGGTACCCGCAACTTGAAGTATATTCACTCTCTGGGATGGGGGTGTCGCTAACGTCTTAGAGAAGCATGTTGACCTTTCCGGGATTGGTCCCTGGCAGAGCCTGGTAATGACTGGCCCCTATGGTGTCCTCCCCCAGCAGAGGAAGCCCTTCACAAGCCCTAAGTCCCCGTGCCCCGGCACCAGGCCCACCCAGCTTGGGGGTGATTCCAAACCCAGAATAAAGGGGCACAGAACGCTAGGGCTCGGAAGACTCTAAGAGTCAGGGAGATCTCTGCACCGTCCGCTCAGCTCCTCCCATGCACTGAGCCCAAGCTGGTCATGGCAGGCAGGCGACCGAAGGCAGATCGCGTAGGAGGAGCATGACACAGAGCGATTGTCCCACTAGGGAAGCAGCAAGAACGAACTCGGAAGAGGGGAAAATCGGCGGGTGTCGGGAGACCAGGAAATGATGAGGCTTAGCCAGCGCTGAGGCAGCGTGAGTGGCTGGGAAGATGTCAGTGCTCAACTGTATGAATCTAAAGTGCCAGCCCCACAAGATGGTTTTGACCAACGCAGTCAAGAGCAGTGACGGTGCCTGAAAAAGAAAGTGGCATCCATACACACTTGATAAATGTTTGAACAAGTGGTAAAACAAAAGAGTGACTCCGTAACCAGTGACCACTAGAAAAGGCCTGGGTGGGGATGGTTCAGTTAAAAACACAAACACGAACATCTAAATCCCAACTCTAGGGGCGCCCGGGTGGCTCAGTTGGTTAAGCATCCAACTTCAGCTCAGGTCATGATCTCACAGTTCGTGGGTTCAAGCCCCGCGCCAGGCTCTGTGCTGATGGCTCAGAGCCTGGAGCCTGCTTCAGATCCTATGTCTCTGTCTCTTTCTGCCCCTCCCCGACTCATGCCCTGTCTCCTTCTATCTCTCAAAAATAAATACAATTTTTTAAAAATTTTAAAAAATAAACCCCAACTCTACTTATGTCAAATGGTGAACAGAATAAATTTGCAGGATGATAAAAGAAATTCAACCCAAACGCAGAACTGAAGAAGGATGGTTTAGGAGAGCCTTGCTAATCCCAAGGTATTGAAGACGTACTCTGTTTTCTTCCAAGGTTATATTCTTTTATTTTTAGGTATGATTGGTTTTTGTGTGTGATGTAAAGAAGCAAGGGGTCTAGATTAATTTCTTTCCGTATCGATATCCAATTAATTTAATATCATCATAAAAGACAATTCTTTCTCTCCTGTACTGTATTGTCATTTCTGACATAAAATTGGGACCATATATGCATGGTTGTTTCTGGGCGCCCTTTGCTCCTCCATTATTCCACTTTAACATCCTGTGTCAATAGCACATTGTTAATTACTATAGCTTTAAAATGGGTATTGAGGGGCACCTGGGTGGCTCCGTCAGTTAAGCTTCCGACTTCGGCTCAGGTCATGATCTTACGGTTTGTGGGTTTGAGCCCTGTGTTGGGCTCTGTGCTGACAGCTCATACCCTGGAGCCTGTTTCGGATTCTGTGTCTCCCTCTCTCTCTGACCCTCCTCTGTTTGTGCTCTCTCTCTCTCAGAAATAAATAAAACATCAAAAAGAAAACTTTTTAAAAAATGGGTATTGATATCTCAAAACATTAGTCCCTTAGCCTTGTTCTTCTTTTAGAGTGCATTGGCTATTATGCTGGTCAGTTTTATATGTCAGTTTAAAGATGTTTGGGGATGAGATTAATATTTTAAATTGGTGAACCCTGAGTAAAGCAAACTGCCCTTCATAACATGGGTGGGCCTCATCTAATCAGTTGAAGGCCTGAATGGAACAGAAAGACTGTCCTCGAGAGAGAGGAAATTCTCCAACCGACTGCTTTTGGGCCTCATCTGCTTCTTTAGTTCTCTTGAGTCTGCAGTCTGTCGGCCTTCAGACTGGAACTGTACAGTTGGTTTTTCTGGGTCTCAAGCCTGCAGGTCCACACTGCAGATTTGGGACTTGCTGGATCCCCCTAATCATGGGAACTAATTCATTATAACAAATCTCTTTCTATTCTACATATACGTATATACACACACACATCCTATTCGTTGCTGTCCTGGAGAACCCTGACTAATTCAACCATTTGAATTTGCATTTCCATATGAATTTCCATATGAATTTGCATTTCCGTATGAGTTTTAGAATCAGCGTGTTAGTGTCCACCCCTGCGCTTATGTCCCATGTAGGTTTTGAAGAGAATCAAAACAGTGTTCATCCGGGGCGCCTGGGTGACTTAGTCGGTTAAGCATCCAGCTTTCGCTTAGGTCATGATCTCATGGTTCGTGGGTTCGAGCCCCGCGTCGGCTCTGTGCTGACTGCCAGCTCAGAGCCTGGAGCCTATTTCAGAGTCTGTGACTCCCTCTCTCTCTGACCCTCCCCTGCTCACGCTGTCTCTCTCTCTCTCTCTCCTAGAAAAAAAAAAAAGAACAGTGTTCATCCTTCCGTAATTGGCGTTGCCTTTCATTTTTCCTATGTTTTCATTAGATTTATTCTTTAAGTATTTACTGCTGTTTTGAGGGGTGTTATTGTAAATTCTGTACTATATTTGTTGCTGGCACACAAAAATTGCAACTGAGTTTTGTACATTGACCTAGATCTGGATCAATTCCCTGAACGCGAATAGCTTTTCTAATATTTTGGGAAATTCTTGGTCATTGTGTCTTCAGTATCTCGTTCCTACCTCATTCTCTCTTCCGTCCTTCCCTCCAGGACTCCACTTACACACTGTCAGACTTTTAAACTGTATGCCATGTCCCCTGTGCTCTGTTCTGCCTTTTTCAAATGACTATTATTTTCCTCTCTGAGCCTCAATTTTGGTGTTTCATGTATATGCATTTATCTTACAGTTTGTTAATCCTGGCGTCTGCTGTGTCTGATATGCTCATAAACCATAGAATCAGATGTCTTAATTGCAGATGTTGGGGCCAGAATGCCCATTTGATGCTTCCCTGCAGCTTCAAACTTCTCTGATAACTACCCTTTTAACCACTTTGCCCATCATCCTTTCTATAGCCTTGGACATACTATTCAGTTATTTTGAAATTCTTTCCTGACAACTCTGGCTTACCAGTGGCTCTCCTTTTATTGTCTGCTTTTTCTCTTGGGGATTTTTAAAGGGATACTAAATATTACGTATAAAAGCACTGAAAGGTCCTAGATCGTGTTATCTTTCCTCCCTGAGAGGGAGTTAACCCTTTCCTCTGCTAGGCAGGTACAGCGAGGTATTGAACAGCTTAATTCCAATTAAGACAGAGCGAAATCAAGGTTTGGTTCCAATAAGAATCAGCTTGCCCACCCTCGGTCTGCCCTGTCCCTGCCGTGTGGCTTGCAGTCAAGAGCCAGGAAGGCTTTTGTGTCAGCACAGAGAGACTGTGGAAAATTCAGCTGGGGCTCACTTGGGTGGTTCAGTCGGGTGAGCATCTCACTCTTGATTTCAGCTCAGGTCATGATCCCAGGGTCGTGGGAGGGAGCCCTGCATCAGGCTCCGTGCTGAGTGTGGAGCCTGCTCAAGATTCTCTCTCTCTCTCTCTCTCTCTCTCTCTCTCTCAAATAAAAAGAAGATTTGGGGCGCCTGGGTGGCTTAGTCGGTTAAGCGTCCGACTTTCGCTTGGGTCATGATCTCGCGGTTCGTGGGTTCCAGCCGCGTCGGGCTCTGTGCTGACTGCCAGCTCAGAGCCTGGAGCCTGTTTCAGTCTGTGACTCCCTCTCTCTCTGACCCTCCCCTGCTCACGCTGTCTCTCTCTCTCTCTCTCTCTTCTAGAAATAAATAAAAATATTTTAAAAAATAAAAAAAAATAAAAAATAAAAGAAGATTTGGTTTTGTCTTGGGTGTGGGGGGAAGGGTGTCACTGCTCTTCAGCACCCAGTCCTGAACTACACCCATTTACAAAAGGCCTTGAGGGGCAGAGCAGCTTGTGTTTGAGGTCTCCCAAGCCTCCCCGTCTGTCCAGCTGCACAGAGACTCAACAAGTGCTCTCCGGAAACAAGCGGCTTTGGTGGCTGACGGCAGGGGTCAGTTCACCGCTCCCTCCGGTGCCTTCAGCTCTTCTCACGTCGCCCCAGAAACTCTACCCCGTGGCCCCGTGTTTGTCCGCTCAAGAGACTCCAGAAAGCTCCACTCAGGTTCTTAGGGCTTTTCAGGGCTCTCATAACACGCAGCTTTGTAATTTGAACCCTATGTCAAGGTGGAATCTGGCTGGGCGTTTGGGCCCCTGGAGCCTCCGCAGAGCCTCTGCCTGGGACCTGGCCTGGACTCCAGCCTCCAGCCTGTGCTCAGGATCCGAAACGGCCCGAGGGAAAAAGCTGGCTGCTGATGTCACCTCCAGGCAGCCCGCCTTCCACCAGAAGTTTGGTTCTTCTGGTGCTTATTGCCTCCATGGCTCCCTGATGCTCCGGAAAATCCAGCTTTTTCTTTTATCCAGATCTTAAAAAAATTTTTTTAATGTTTTATTTAACTCTGAGAGATAGAGAGAGAGAGAAAGAGACAGCGTGAGCAGGGGAGAGTCAGAGAGAGAGGGAGATACAAAATCTGAAGCAGCCTCCAAGCTCTGAGCTGGCTGTCAGCACAGAGCCCAATGTGGGGCTTGAACCCACGAACAGTGAGATCATGACCTGAGCTGAAGTTGGACGCTTAACCGACTGAGCCACCCAGGCGCCCCTTACCCAAATTTTTATAGCTGGGCAGTAGCACTGGCTGGTTGCAAGCTACTCCATCTGACACCAAGGAAGGGAGAGCTCTTTGAAGATGGAGGCAGTGAAATCATGTCTTTGTGCTGACGAAAGTGATCCAGGGAGAGGGACAGAGTGGTGACAGGTGAGGCATTTGCTGAAGGATGTCCTACAGAAGGACCGCACAGAGGGGGAACCCCGTGGAAGGCTTGTCCTAGAGGCAGGAAGGGCTCTCTCGCTATCACAAGGGAGGGAACAGGGGGAAGAAGGGTAGATGGACGTAAGGGGTTGGGTTGGCGGGGCAAGAGAGAATTCCCTTCCTCCACCTTTTTAAAAAACTTTTAAAATGTTTATTTTTGAGAGAGACGGAGAGACAGAGTGCAAGCGGGAAGGGGCAAAGAGAGAGGGAAACACAGAATCCAAAGCAAATTCCAGGCTCTGAGCTGTCAGCACAGAGCCCGACGTGGCACTTGAACTCACAGACCATGAGATCATGACCTGAGTTGAAGTCGGACGCTTAATCGACTGAGCCACCCAGGTGCCCCCCAACTCCTCCACCTTTTATGAGATAAAATCACAAATGGTTTAGAGAGACCTAACTTTAGAAAGGAAATATATGAAATTATTGAGAATTAATCACAGAAACCCTGTTTAGGACTGAAGTAGGGACAGTCATCCCTGAGATGACACACAAGAGCAGGCCAGTTAATTCTGAGGTGCCCCAAAGTATCCTTCCGATGGCAATACCCGAAGAAAAACACAATGACCCACGTGAGCAAAAATTTGCTATACATTGTTAGCAAAGTGTTAGTTTCCAGAATATATAAAGAACTTGTGCAAATCAATAAGTACAACGCACTGGAAAAATCAGGAAGGCTCAAATAACTTCACAGGAAAGGAAGTGCCAATGGCCAACTGCCATGTGAGAACACACCCAACCTCACAGCTGAGAAAATGCGAACTTATACAATTACACAGTTTAAAAATGTATAATACTGGTGCGTGTGTACACACACACATACACACACACACAAGCACTCACTAATATCAAACATTACCAAGTGCTGTAGTCTGCCTCCTTGGCCAAGCCCTTTCTCCACCAGGATGAGGCAAGATGGAACCCTCTATCAGTTTCCACAGCATTAGCACACCAGGCTTGGCAGGCAAATTCAAGTTTCTTTATTGAAGAAGAAGAAAAAGGTGTGCAAAGGCAAACCTTGATGCAGGAGGGATGAAGGTAGAGTTTGAGAGAATTTGAACTTTCAAGCTTCGCAACACAAAACAGCTAGGACCTTAGGCCTGTCCCCGGCGGCCTGTCCCTCCCTCCAGTCCCCTCTCCTGTCGCCCACCTGCGGGCCGGCTTGTCACTCAGTCTCCCACGGGGCCCACAGGGAGCTCTCCCTCCCCACGGCTGCCCTCCCCTGCAGAGCGTTCCTCCCGGGCTGGCCCTTGCTGTAGAGGAGAGTGCGGGCTTTGGCCAGGTGGGTCCAGCCAGGGGGGCACTGTCCCGTCTCACACGCCTGGAGAAAGGGGCAGGGGCCACTGGTCTGGGGGGCTCCAGCCTGCGGGCCCAGGGCAGACCTGGCCTCTCTGATTCAACTTTCCTCATCGGCAAGAACAGTGAGCTGCCAGCTCTTTCGTTACTAAATCTGTAAGGTTGGCATTTCTCCCAAGGACGGATATTTTTCCCGTAGGGTAGGGACAGCCTGAAGCCAACGACGCGTTCTTCATTGGCAGGGGGCCTGTCTGGCCTCTTCAAGGCAAGGGGGGCTTTTGAGGTCTTCCCGGCCCCAAGAGACAGAGCATGGGGTGGGGAGAGGCACTGGTCACTCGTGGCAGAGCTCTGTGGGAGGAAGGCCACGGGTGAAATTGGTTTGGCCCGGCCCTCCTTTGTCCCTTCCCATCACAAGGGAGAGAAGGGGAGCCATGGGCGCCGATCCCTCCCACCACACCAGTATTTTCCACCTTCCAGAGGGTCAGGAAGCCAGGGGCACACAGCGCGCAGCCTGGGGCAGGGACTCATGTCTCCTCTTTGGTCACAGTGACTGGCGCCCACTCCTTGGTCAGACTTCCGTGACAGCATCCGGGTTACTCGGCCTTAACTTGCAGCGTGTGGGTTTATGTTGTCAGGACAGTATTTAAGGCTTCCTGTCTTCGTCTCCATGCCACCCTGGCTCCCTGGCAGAAAGGTAGCTCAGAGCACTTGAAAGCACGCGGGGTTTGCTGTCAAACATCCCTGAATCCAAAGCTCAGTTCTAGCCCTCAGGAGCTGTGTGACGGTGGGCTGATGACTTAACCTTTCTGAGCCTCCTACTCCTCACCTGGAACACCACTGCGGTGGGAAAGAATAACATTTGCAAAGCCCCTGGCACACAACAGGGCTTCAGTCAATGGTGATTTACTAACCGGGGAGTAAGACACCGAGTCTCGTTCATCTCCGCATGGCAGCGGGGAACCCGGTGCCCGGTGCGGGAACATCAGGAGGCCACAGCAAACATTTGTTGGACTGAAATGACCTTTGGTCAGACCGTCCGGCCAAGTCCTGCAGGAGCCCAGAGCTGTGCTGGACACATCACGCGGAGACTCTCTTCCTGCAAATGCCTCGTAGAAAACGCTCTCAGAAGTAAAAGTATTCCCAGCACAGCAGAGGCCCTGGGTATGCAAATCTGCAGTGAGGTGAGAGAGGTTGGACGGGTCAGGGCAGACACAGTGGCGTGTGGCGTAGACGGCCCCCCGCGTCTCTGTAATTACCACCGGGAGGCTCGCTTTGCAACTGGCCCAGTTAGGGGAGCATACTGGCAAGGGAGGTCCTGCGATCTGATTGGCGGTGGGGCGGCCCTCGCCTGCCCAGAGTGCAGCAGCCCTGCGCGTGAGTGAGGCTCCACCTGCGCGCCCAGCTGCAGCCTCTCCCTCTGGCTCTTCGGGCCGTGCTTTTAAACGGTTCTTCATTTAATCCATCAGAATGACCCAGAAGGAAGCAATTGGCTGTAAGTGGGTCATTCCCTGAAGCCCAGTGGCCGCCTTCTGATGATGAAGAAATTAGGTCTCTGTAAAGAGCAAGCATCTAACCAAAGGCTGGGGTGAGGGGAGGGAGCTCCCCCCCCAACCAACGTCCATCGGGACTGTGCTCCCGGGACCCTCCTCATTTTGGAGATGAGGACCGAGGCTGGCAAAGTGACCATCACTGGGCCAAGATCACAGAGCTGGTTGGTGGGGGGGCTAGAACCTGAAGCCTGTGGGTCCGATTCAAAAGTCCAGAGGACAAGTGGTAGACACTCAGCAAAGTCATCAATTGATGGGAACCAGACTGTTCTTGAAGGCTGGGCACACGCACCCTCAAGAGCTCAGCAAACCTCTCTGATTACATTGCCAAATACTCATCACTCCTACTGTCCCTGCGAGGCCCAGCATCAAGTCACCTCATTTTAACAAAGGGCCACATCTTATTTCAACTCGGGCCCCATAGGCTCCAACTTGTCCAGACGTTCTGGGGATGAAGTGGAGCAGACTTCATTGCACAGATCTTGTGGGCGGAACACCTGACGTGCAAGGCTGTGGTCATGGTTACGGTTGGTAGGGGGGTTCAGGTCCCCGGGATGCTGGCCGATACCTGGCTTTCAGGGGGGAGAGTGGTTCAGCTATCTCTCCCTCACCATTGTTCGTATAAATATCATGAGGACCTTCCCACCTGATTGATTGATTGATTCACTGATTGATTGTGAGAGAGCATGTGGGAATGGGAAGGGCAGAAGGAAACAGAGAGAGAGAGAGAAAGAGAGAGAGAATCTTAAGCAGGCTCCATGCTCAGCATGGCGCCCCATGCGGGGGTCAATCTCAACGACACTGAGATCACAACCTGAGCCCAAATCAAGAATTAGATGCTTAACCAACTGAGCCACCCAGGTGTCTTGACCTTCCCCACTCTTTAAAATGAGCCTTGGAGGGGGGCGCCTGGGTGGCTCAGTCAGTTAAGCGTCTGACTTCGGCTCAGGTCATGATCTCACAGTTCGTGGGTTCGAGCCCTGCATTGGGCTCTGTGCTGACAGCCAATTCAGAGCCTGGAACCTGTTTCAGACTCTGTCTTCCTCTGTCTCTGACCCTCCCCTGCTCATGCTGTCTCTCTCTCTCTCTCTCTCTCTCAGAAATAAAACATTAAAAAAAAAAAATGAGCCTTGGGCACCTGGGTGGCTTAGTCGGTGCGTCCGACTTTCTCTTGGGTCATGATCTCGCGGTTCGTGGGTTCAAGCCCCGCGTCGGCTCTGTGCTGACTGCCAGCTCAGAGCCTGGAGCTATTTCAGAGTCTGTATCTCCCTCTCTCTCTGATCCTCCCCTGCTCACGCTCTCTCTCTCTCTCCTAGAAATAAAAATATTTTTTAAAAAATGAGCCTTGGGGTGCATGGGCGGCTCAGTTGGTAAAGCGTCTGACTTCAGCTCAGATCATGATCTCAAGGTTCGTGAGTCCGGCATCGGGCTCTGTGCTTACAGCTCACTCAGAGCCTGGAGCCTGCTTCAGATTCTGTATCTCCCTCTCTCTCTGACCCTCTCCTGCTCACGCTGTCTCTCTCTCTCTCTCTCTTTCAGAAATAAATTTTAAAAAATAAAAACATTAAAAAATAAAATAATAAAATAAAATGAGTCTCCTTGGGGCACCTGGGTGGCTCAGTGGGTTGAGCATCTGACTTCGGCTCAGGTCATGCTCTCGGGGTTTGTAGATTTGAGCTCTGCGTCAGGCTCTGTGCTGACAGTTCAGAGCCTGGAGCCTGCTTCAGATTTTGTGTCTCCCTCTCTCTCTGCCCCTCCCCCGCTTGCACTCTGTCTCTCTCTCTCTATGAAAAATAAATAACCATTAAAATGAATAACCATTAAAATGAGCCTCCTCACCACCACATTACTGTTTTGAAAAGGAGCAAACCCCCTCTGGAGACTGGTTGCCTGGGTTCAAATCCCAGCTCTGCTATTTTCCAGCCGTGTGAACTTCAGCAAGTGCTTTGCCTGAGCAGCAGATGTGGTGAGAACACGGCCTACTGTGTGCAGTTGTGAGGGCTCCACGAGCTCATATCCGCTGAGTACTTGGGACTCCGCACCTGGCACACAGTAGGTGCTTCAGGTGCTGCTTACTATCTCTGGGGGGCTGGGCAGCCAGGCTTCTCAGAAACGGCTGGAGGTGCTGTTCCTCAAGCTTAACACCTCATACAGAGCACCTGATCATCGTGTCCCCACCAACCCTTCACCCGCCGTGTCTGCGCTTCCTCTACTGAAAATGCTCTCTTGAGGGTCCCCAGGGGCCACCCTCCCAATGGCCAGGGGTGACGGCTTCTTTCAGCAGACACCATCCTGTGTCTCTGCCTCAAGTCACACTGCGGCTCCTTCCTGTTTGGGAGCACTCATTGGTATTCTCTCTGGCTTCCACAGCGGGACACCGGTGATTCTCACCTGGTGACACAGGGAGGTGGCACAGGTTGGGCGGAAACGGAGCCGGCCATCATTCACTTCTCAGAAGTTCGTCTACACTTCTGACAACAGCGTGTATCTTCCCCTTGCTGTTCACCTTTCTCATCGCAGAAACCCGAGTGTTTCGATCAACGAGGGAGGATCTGGCTAATTGAGGCTTCCCTGAACAGAGACCAGAAGATGTCATTACTCATCAGCTGTTCACCGACACACACACCCCTGCAACTCGATTCCCCGGGGACCAGGAAAAGGGTGATTCCTGCAGTGTTCCCATTCGTCATCAGGCTACAGGCTCTAGGAGATGAACAGTCACGGGGGCAAAGCAGAATCGAGGAACAAGCCCTGAATGTTCGCAGACGCACGGAGTTCAGCTGAGCCCACTGTGCCGTGATGGTCGGATCCGTCCTTACTCCTCCTTTCTCAGTACTGAGAGCCATTCATCCCCCACCAACTCATCCCCAGCTTGGAGCAGCTCTGAGCCCGGTTCTACCCTGGTTTAGAGAAGGGAGGGTTTGGAGGAGGCCTGGCCCAGCACCTGCGAGAATTCAGCATCTCCAGGCTGTCTGCTGGCCACACTGGGTCAGAAACAAGGGTCCAAGCCCCTGCCCCGCAGCCCGGTCCCTGCATCCCAGATCTGCCTTAATACTGATAGTGCAGGGAGCACCTGCCAACCTGATCCTAACCCCCAACGTGCATGCACACACACACACTCATCCTTTGTAGAAACTAGAGGCCTCAGCTCCTGGACTTTGCCTGCAGCCCCGCGTCCTGATAATGATCGTCCTGATGCTGAATGGATACACAGACTGTGGGCTACCTCTGCCTGGCGTCCACGGCGGGCCTGGCACACACATCAGGTGCCTGATAAACGTCAGAGGAACTACACTCTTGTCGCGACGGCCCCGTGCAGGCTGCACGAGAAGTCGTAGAGAACATAAGTAGCGTAAAGCTCCACCCAGGCTCGAGTCTGCATCCTGAGACGTACCAGCTTTGGGATGGCCAACACGCCGCTCCATCCCTTTCCTCCAGTTTGTAGGGATTCGAGGTGACATACAAAACAGGAGCTGTAATAATGCCCAGCCGGGGTTGTTCGTAACCAATGGTGCAGTGGAGATGTAATACGGAACCTCGCCAGCCCGAGAGGGGGCTGAGGAGGGAAATAAGTCAGACATAGACATTTTGCTTTAGAAGAAGAAGTAACTGGGGTTACAGGAAACTAGGAAGCTTGGATCTCTGTTCAGTGCAAAAAAAATTTAAAAAGCTGTCTCTGCTCTGAAATACCTGCAGAACCTTCTGGGTTACAAAGCTTGTTGGGGGGCTAACGTCAAAGGTCTCCATCCAGGCCTTTACTATGCTTGGGTCTTTCTTCTGAGCATTTCCTTTCCCTAAGCTTCCCGACACTTGGCCCAGGAATGCAAGGGATTTGCTACAAATAGGTCTGTCTTTTTCTCTTTTAAAAATATACATCAGGAGGGGTGCCTGGGTGGCTCAGTCAGTTAAGCATCTGACTTCAGCTCAGGTCATGATCTCACGGTTCGTGGGTTCAAGCCCTGCGTCGGACTCTGTGCTGACAGCTCAGAGCCTGGAGCCTGTTTCAGATTCTGTGTCTCTCTCTCTCTCCCCTCCCCTGCTTGTACTCTGTCTCTCTCTCTTTCAAAAATAAATAAATGTTAAAGAAATGTTTTAAATATACATCAAGACCCTATATTCTGTGTAGACTTCAGGCTTTGTGAAACACGTTTTACATTACGGCACATGGCGTATAAATATAGTGCATGTGTGAGATGCCTGAGAGTTTGTGTGTGACATCAAGATGTGGGGTGCCTGGGTGGCTCAGTCGATTAAACACCTGACTTCGGCTCAGGTCATGATCACGCAGTTCATGGGTTCAAGCCCTGCATCAGGCTCTCTGCCGTCAGCACAGAGCCCGCTTCAGATCCTCTGTCTGTCTCTCTCTGCCCCTCCCCTGCTCGTTCTCCCTCTCCCTCTTTCTCAAAATAAATAAATAAGCTTTAAAAAATAATGATTATAGGGGCGCATGGGATCAGTCGGTTAAGTGTCTGACTTCGGCTCAGGTCATGAGCTCACGGTTCGTGGGTTCGAGCCCCGCATCGGGCTCTGTGCTGACAGCTCGGAGCCTGGAGCCTGTTTCGGATTCTGTGTCCCCCCCCCCTCGGCCCTTCTCTTCTCTCTCTCTGAAAAATAAATAAAAATTAACAAAATTAAAATACAATGATAATGAATTAAGATGTGAGCATTCAGGATTTGTTTTTATTTTGTATTGTTTTCAAACTCCTTTCCCCTCATCCCTCTTGCGCTGGGCCCTGCGTTCTCCAGCGCCAGGAGTAACCCCATCTGTCTTCGGGGTTTGAGGATACAGCTTCCTCCGCTGATTCTCCCCTTCGCAGTGATGGGTAGCCGGTCTCTGTGGATAATCTCAGAACCTAAAACACAACCCAACACACAATAGTAGCAGTTGTTTTTATTGCTATTGAGTCCCCACATATCGGCACCTGCCTTGGGGCCAACTTTACCTCTTTGCTCTGTCCCCCTCCCTTGGCCTTCTGTCGCCTGGTTTTCATTAATCCCTTCAATCAAGATGTATCGGGCCCCAGCTTTGTGCTGGGTATGGTCCCGGTCCAGTAAAGAATGAGATAGATGTGTCTCTCCTTTTTATTTATTTATTTATTTATTTAATCAATGTCCACTCTAGGGCACAGAAACAACGGATGCCCTTCCGGGCGATGGGGACATAAAACATGGCAATGGACTAGGGAAGCTCTAGGTCAGACCATGTGGTCAAGGCAGACCCGGGGAGAGGGGCGTTTAAATGGGTCGCCCGTGTGGAGGAGGAACCGGCTGCATGATGTGGGGAAGCCTGTTCCCAGGGCACAGACTGGAGGTGGGAAAGTACCAGGAGAAGACTAGCCTGGGGCATTTTGGGGGCTGGAAGGGGAGGTGTGAAGAGGGGAGAGTGAGCTCAGGTGATGAGACTGGGATGTCGCTGGGCAGGTGTGGAGCGCTTTGGAGGCCAGTATTCATCCCAGGACGTGAGAGACAGAGGAGAGATGTGAGCTGGCTCCGTCCACCTGCTGTGTGGAAAAGGAGCTGTAAGACCTAAGGGCAGAAGCCAGGGAGCCCACAGATGGTGGGGAGGCTGGTGCAGAAGTTCCCTGTCCCCCGCCCCTGCCGAGGGATACAGTGGCCTGGACTGGAAGGGAGGAGGGGCTGGCTCCTGGGTGTATCCTGGAGGTCAAGGTCAGAAGACCAGCTGGTGGCCTGAGGTGGGGTGTGAGGGGAGGGGGGAGGGACAGCTGCCCAGCGCCTCCTCTGCCAGCCTTCCTGGCCTCCTCCCAAGCCATGGGGCCCAGCCTGCCTTCCTGCTCCCACCCTCACCACCTCACCCTGTCTTCTGATCAACCCCGAGAAGGGCGGAGTGGAAAATACACGACTCGATCCCACAGTGGCAGCGGCTCCCGGCCCGCGTGAATGTGTCTGGGATGTAAATCCGCTGTCTCTGTGGATAACACAGGAAACGATCACTCATGTAGATGAAAAGCTTTCTCTCCTTGACAGCTAACAGCTCAAGGAGCCTTTACCGTGTCAGTCCTCAGCTGAGATAGAAGCTAATATTTTCTATCCATAGTCTCCGGGATAATATAAGGCAGTGCCTGGTTTAATAATGAGCTTCTAGGGCCCCGGAGTTCCAAGTCAAGGGGAGAAGGGAGGCAAAGAACAGCGAGAGGGTTTCCAGGAAAGTGCACCTGAGCACTGCAGGGAAGTTATTTCAAAGTCAGGGCAAGTCAGACACGGTAGTGGCTTGGTTACTGAGATGACACAGGGGCTCCGGGGACAGCTGATGCAGCACACGGCCCCCGGGGCAGGGGACAGGGTCCAGAACCAGGGGGGCTGGGGGCTTGGGTTCCAAGCTAGGGCCCCGTTACTTCATTTATTCATTCACTCATTCGGTAAGCATTTATTGGACATGCACAATGTGTGGCTCCTGCGTAGAATCTACAGGAGGCACGGGCAGGGGTGGGCGAAGGGGGTGAAACGGACAGAAACAGAAAAATTACAGTGAAAATGATCAACGGCATGAAAAGAGAAGCCCACAGAGGTGGGTGCTGCTGGCAGGAGCCCAGGGGAAATAAGACCTAAGCAGAGGCTTTAGGACCCGGTGGGCAAGGGAGGAGGGGCTGGAACTCCGGGAAGCGGGAACAGCATCTGCAAAGGCGACAGCAGGGTTCAGGGAGTCACTTGGAGCACAGGGTAGCTGAAACAGGGGTTGTAAAGTGTGGGTGGCGGCTTCTGAAATGGGGACCAATGATCTGTGCCCCAGTACTCTCACCCTTGTGGAGTGTTGATCGTTCACTCTACAGACCCCATGATCTGGGGATGGTCACGAGTGGGACATAAAGCTCCCTCCCAGAGGCAGCCAGACCCCACACTGGGGGTGGAGAGCGGGTCTGGGTGTGTTTTTACTACAACCACGTGTCTGCACAGGCTCTGGGTGGGTTTCCTCCCCTGAGTCTGATTCACTGATGCGCAAGCAAGGTGCAAGAAAGGCCCATCTCACAGGCACCTGGGAAGATCGGCAGCCCCGGCCCGCAGAAGGCTCTCGATGAGGCGTGGGCAGCTGGACCAAGAACCAGAAACAGCACAGCAGTCAGTGGATGGGGTCCACGTCCACACCATCTGCCTCCGGACACATCAGCAGACGCATCATGTGAATCATCTGCGCTCTCGATTCAGGCCGTCCCAGGCCATTCCCGTGGGTGGCACCCCCCCACCTTCAGCAGCTTCGTTCCGATCAGAACCGCGGGGAAAGCCATGAGCTCCATGTTCTAGCAACACTTGGTGAAACGCACACACAAATGCATATCAATTCGTGTGACTATCTACCCGCACAGCACGTTACAGCCTATCGGGGGAAATTTTCCACTCGGAGAAACATTGCAGACGCGATAGAGTCATGAACAAGAGGTAGATTGGGACGTTTCCTGAATGAGAGAGTTGAGTAAAAGGGATCACCTCGGGCTCGCAAAGGGGTCTCTGGCTTCTAGACGGGGGCTGGGTGGTCCAGACAAGGTCTGCCAGAACTGCAGCAAACGATTGGCCTCAACTGGCAGCACGGTACCCAGCTTCTCCGGGGGGGTCACCATGGGCTCCTGAGTGGGAACAGGGCCCTCACCCCAGACCCAGCCCAGAGCCCCGTGGGGAGCAGGCAGGCATGATGGGTGCTGCAGGGGTCCCCTCTGTGCAAACTGGAGGTACCCTCTCTCAGCTCCCTGCCCTCAGCCCCCACTCCTGGTTCCTTGGGGGAAGGGGCCAGCAGAGCCGTGTGGAAACACGCCAGGAAATCACACAGGCGTGCTCCCCACCTGTCCGCCCACAGAACAGGGTCTGCGGCTCACAGACAGCAGTCGGAGTGCTAGGTCTGGAGCCGGCAGACCCCGGTTCAAATCCCAGCTCTGCCACTTAGCAGCTGGCTGACCCAGGGCTTGCTCCCTTGACCCTCTGCACTTCTGCCTCCTCTGTAAAACCAAGATCAGATATCCTTCTTTAAGAGAAATTTGTTTTAATGTTTATTTATTTTTGAGAGAGAGAGAGAGAGAACACGAGCAGGGGAAGGGTCAGAGAGAGGGAGGGAGACGCAGAATGTGAAGCGGGCTCCAGGCTCCATGCTGCCAGCACAGAGCCTGATGCGGAGCTCCAACCTGAGAACTGTGAGATCATGACCTGAGCCAAAGTGGGACACTTCACCGACTGAGCCACCCAGGCGCCCCCAGATATCCTTCTAATTCAGTATATGTTCCCACAATGTTTCCTGAGCCTCAGTTACGAGCTGGGGTCCCTCCTGTTACAAGATCCAAATGAGATGCTGATTTCAACAAATAATCAAACTCACACTATATACACGTCCTTGTAGGTTATGTAGTCCTGCTCTATTATGTGATAATAGAATAGTGCTTCCATCTTATCAAGTGCTTCTTTTTTTTTTTAGTGTTTATTTATTTTTGAGAGAGACAGAGAGACAGCGTGAGCAGGGGAGGGGCAGAGAGAGAGGGAGACACAGAATCTGAAGCAGGCTCCGGGCACTGAGCTGTCAGCACAGAGCCCGAACTAGGACTCGAATCCATGAACTGTGAGATCACGACCCGAGCCAAAGTTGGACGCCTAACCGACTGAGCCACCCAGGCGCCCCTCAGTGTTTCTTACATACCAAGGTCCGGAACTGAATGTCCTATATTCTGTCTCATTATATCGCCCCCAGCCCGAGAGGAGGTGGTATTGCTCCACTGGGGTCCCAAAGAGGGGAGGTTTCTGGAGGAAGGCACCTGTCTGAGTAGGTTGGGCCTCACACAGCAAAGCCGGGCCTCCCTGCGCCTCTCGGGGGCTCTGTCCCTGGCAGTTCCGGGTAAATGCTTGGGATTAGCCCTGCTTGCTCCCCCCTTTGCACGCGGAGCCGGGTACACTGGAGTGTCTATGGGCGGTCAGGGACGGTGGACAGAGTGTGGATGGCCCGACAGAGCATTATAGCCCAGGTCAGAAAGCCTGGCCCCTAACGCGCGGCAGGCCCTCGGCGCGGGCATTAGAGATTACAACTAATACAAGCCTTTGAAGTCTCAGAGTGTTGACCAAATATAAGGGGTCGGTGTTTGGATGAGAGGCAGAATGCGGCACTAGCGAAAGGCAGGTCGGGACTCGGAGCCCAGCCCTGCTTTTCTCTAGCTGCGTGTCCTTGGGTGAGTCACTCAACCTCTCTGAGGTTCAGTCTGACTCAGTAGTAGTAACACCTCCCGCTCTGGGGCTAAAGGAGACGTGCAGGCAGAGCACCGGGCGCCTGCTGGCATCGGATGAACCGCGCTGTGATCGAGGGACAGCTCAGGTGCTGGCCCCATTTCCCGTGCTTTCTGGCGGCCCTGGCTCTGGAAGCAATGCCCGTGGCAGAACCTGCGGAACTGAATCAAACCTACCAACCCCAGGTCAGACCCCATGTGCCGTAGTGACACGAACGCCTTTGCAGTCAGGGTCAGGCCTGAAGGGAAAATACTGTGCTTTGCCTCCACGAAGGCAGGAAGCCCGGTGGTAAGAGGTGCCACTTTGGCAGGATTTAGTCTCTTTCCCTCCAGATTAGACTCAAGCGCACGGAGGGAGCTCTGAATTTGAGAAGGTCACGGACAGCCTGCAGGGGAGAGGTTGTAATGAGGAGGAGGCCCGCCAAGGGTCAGAAGACCATGGTGGCCTCTGGCACGTCACCTCCCCAGGCCTCATCCTCCCCATGCATCCATCAAGGACCCCTTGTCGGGAGCCTCCTCCTGCCCATCACTCTGAGTCCCATCCTCTCAATGGATTTGGAGTCAGAAAGGACCTGAGTTCAAATCCTGTCTCCGCCGCTTAGAAACCACAGGAACTGGGGCGAACTCCCCCCTGACCTCTGTGGGCCTCAGTCTCCTTCTCCATGCAATGGGAGGATCCACTTGCTTGGCATCATTTCCATAAGGATAAAGCTGGACACGGTGGCCTCTGGAGGGAAACATGTTGTGTACGCATAAGGGATCGTTCTTTCCCTTTTAATCGAGAACTAGGTTTAATGAGCCACACCAGATGGGACGAGCTCTCCCTTGTGTCCATCCTAAAGGGCAGGCTAATTAGTACAGAAGGCTGAACAATGGCCGCCAAGGACCCTAATCCCTGGAACCTGTGAATATGTTATTTCATGTGTTAAAAGAGACTTTGCATAATTAAGTGAAGGATCTCGAGACAAGAGAAATTATTCTAGATTACGTGATTGGGGCCAGTGTAACCACAAGGGTCCTTCTAGAAGGAAGGCAAGGGGGGTCAGAGGCAGAGAATATGTGATGACAAACGTAAGAGTTTGGAGCAAAGTAAGGAGGGAGCCAGAAGCCAGGGAATGTGAGATGCTCTTGAACCTGGATAATACATGCTAAAGGATTCACCCCGGAAGCTTCCAGAAGGAGCCAGACTACCAACAGCTTAATTTTAGCTCAGTAAGACTCATTTCTGACTTCCAGGACTGTAAGAGAATAAATCTGTTGTTTTTTAAACCAGTAAGTTTGCGGTAATGTGTTATAGCAGCGACTGGAAACGAACACAGTTAGTATTACTCCAGAGACAGGGTCCCCCAGGCTGAGACGCAGCCAAGGGAGCTGCCTGGAGGCCAAGCTCAAGGTCTAATGAGACCCCATTGCTCCTCTGCTCTTGGCTCATGTTGGTGTTGCATGGACAACCGGCAACCCTAACTAATGATCTATTGAACACGGATGATCAGAAATGAGGTGAGGAGACAGGAGCGATTCTGTTTTACAGATTAGGAGTTGAAAGGCTCTCGCGCCGAGTGGGACAGATAGTTAAAGGCAGAGATGTGGGTCTAGCCAGGATTCTGAGCCGCTGGTCCAGTGACTGTCTCCATCGCCCACCATCCTCCATCGATCTACCCGGCACCAGAGATCTGAAAGATGAGTCAGTGCTGGAGCTGGATTAGAGAGAAGAAAGGGAGGCAGACGCTGTACTGTAATGATTCATGAATGTTCCTGAGCCTGTGAAGTAAGTGCTGTTCTTACTCCCATTTTACAAATGAGAAAACCGAAAGAGGTTTAACAGAGAGGCAATGTTGACCCGTCCAAAGTCACTCAGCCGATATGGTAGACTGTAGCAGTGACCTCAATTTATGAGTGCCCTGGGTCTGCTATTTTTCTCTTGTCTGTAGAACCCTTCCAGCCCCATTCTGGGCTTTGGTGATGAGCGAGCAGAGAGGCTTGAAAGCAAGACTCCATTGGCTCTCTTCTGTGATTGGGCTTGTTCCCTCTTGGATTCCTGCCATTACCATGAAAACATGCTCCGAAGAAGCATTTGGAAGAAGAACCAAATCATCCCATCCAGACCGCTCTAGACCAGCTAGCCCCCAGTTGACCCGCCAGCTGCCCCTGGACACTCGAACGAACCCAGCCAATGTCAGCCCAAGCCAGACCCTGACTGGCAGAGCCACATGAGTGGCCCAAAGACTTTCAAGTGACAATACATGGTTGTTATTTTAGGCCACTAACATTTTGGAGCTGCCTGTTATACAGCGATAGCTAACTGATACAACCGATAAGTAGCAGAGTGGTGTATTTGGGAGGCAGAGTAGCCCCGCTTGGGAGGAACTTTCAGTGCATATTGAAAGGAAGCACCAGAAGGACCAGCCACTTAGGAGCACGGTGGGTGTGAGGCCCGGTGCCGTGGGGGTCACTTCATTAGCACAGGAGAAGCCTGAGGACACAGCAGATGCCAGGAGGAAACGGGGCCTCCCCTAGTCCTCTTCTTCGAAGCAGAGGATTGGTGTAGACCCCGTTTCCTCCCTGCCCCTCTCCCCTGCTTGCACGTGACACAGATATTTGACATCCAGAACCGTAGCAGCCATCTTACAGAGAGAAAGGAAAGGGAAGATGTATCACAGAACGTCTGCTCAGCGCCCTGACTCAACAGATGCTCAGCAGAATCCAGAAGCTTCTATTAAGCCCTCACTCAGACACATTGGCCAGACTTTCTGCTACCCGAGGCTGAAAGTACTCCTGTCTGAGGCGTGTGCGGCCTCTGGAACTCTCCAATTTCCGCAAGGCCAGGCCAGACCCAAAGAGGCTCCCATCCAGCCTCCTGGCTGGAAGCCTGTGCCTAGCTGGTGTGCTTCGGATGTGGTACAATGCGTATTTGGTGCTCAGCCCAGATATGGGACAGACATCATGATTCCATTTTATTTTTTCTCAAGATTTTTTTGGAAAAAGTTTTTGGCCTGCTGTGTCTTTTAAATTAGCCCGTATCACCTCCCCAGAATAGCACAGCCTACTAAGGACTGGTACAGGTCCAGATGGCCCTCCATCTAAGACTCACAGCAAGTCCAGAATGAGGGGTGCCTGGGGGGCTCAGTCGGTTAAGCATCCAACTTCGACTCAGGTCATGATCTTACCGCTCATGAGTTCGAGCCCCGCGTCGGGCTCTGTGCTGACATCCTGGAGTCTGCTTCCAATTCTGTGTCTCCCTTTCTCTCTGCCCCTCCCCGGCTTGCACTCTGTCTCTCTCAAATAAATAAAAAAACAGTTAAAAAATTTTTAAAAACTGAGAGACCCCGCACAGGAGATAGATGCACCAAGCAGCTGCTTCACAGACAGTAAATATCCTTCTGTATTATTAATGTTTTTGTCATCTCTCATTCTATGGCTACAATGGAAGTCACATGGGCATTTGTCTGAGGGGATGGGCAGGTGGAGCCCACCAGCTCGTGAGAATAAAGTGAGTAGGACAAACATGGGAAATTAGGTCCCCCATATGCTATAAATCACTCTTGGCTGAAAGTTGTACAGACCTCGGTCGGAAGGATCATTAAAAACCGGGGAACCAGGATGGGAAATGACGGGTGCAGATGTCGGGGCTGACTCCCCGCGCTGGCTCTGACATCCTGTCAGAAGGCAGGGAGAGCGGCGCACCAGGAGCCTAAGACACAAATCACATACACGTATTCTGTGTCCCGCCATCACAGAGCGAGTCCCCCAGGCTGCCTGCGAGGCAGGGCAGGGAGCTTTCCAGGAACAGGGTCTGCTGTAACCACCTCATAATTGCCTTAGAGCCTGAGATCGGAGCGTTTGCCGTAGAAGCGGTAGTTTTTAGAGATTTGTGGTCAAAAACCATGTCGGTTGACTGCATGTGGAAAACCACTCTTTGTCGGAGGTGGCTGATCCCACCCAACATCCTTGGTGATGATTAACTCACACAACCTCTCACTTTCGGCTCCACACCACAGCCTGTAAAAAAAAATGGGGGTGGGATGGGGCACCTGGGTGGCTTAGTCGGTTAAGCGTCCGACTTTTGCTTAGGTCATGATCTCGCGGTTCGTGGGTTCTGTGCTGACTGCCAGCTCAGAGCCTGGAGCCTGTTTCAGTCTGTGACTCCCTCTCTCTCTGACCCTCTCTCTCTCTCTCCTAGAAATAAATAAAACATTAAAAAAAAATGGGGGTGGGGGAGAGCTTACTGATGCTGGTAAAAATTAGGAACATGGCTAAAGACATTTTTCTCCATATACGTATTCATTTTACAAATAAAACAAAGTGGGGATGCCTAGGTGGCTCAGTCGGTTAAGCGTCCGACTTCGGCTCAGGTCATGATCTCGAGGTCCGTGGGTTCGAGCCTCACGTCGGGCTCTGTGCTGACAGCTCAGAGCCTGGAGCCTGCTTCCGGTTCTGTGTCTCCCTCTTTCTCTCTCTCTGCCCCTCCCCTGCTCACACTCTGTCTCTCTCAAAAGTAAATAAACATCCATCAATAAATAAATAAGTAAAAGAAAGCGACTAGAAGCAAATGTAGAATAATGATTTGTTTCAACCTCAAGAGAGCCCCAGAGAAGAAGCAAAGAGATAGCTTTCAAGTTCAGGTGCTGTGGCCCCTGGGACTTGTCATTTCTGAGCCCTGAAGCTATTTCTTCCCCAGTCAGAAACCAGGGACATCCGACTTTGTGTGGGTTTGTGCTGTGTCAGCTGAGCCGGGCTGGAAACATACACTCTCCAGCAATTCCTTGGCCTGCATACTTCCGGGTTAGCACGACTCCAAGAAACACAGAGCGTGAGGTCTGCGAGCCGGAGCGGTGGCCTTGTTCTCTGCGTGGAAGGGCGGGGCAGGCTGTGCGAGCTCCTACCAGTTGCGGCTGTGCTGGCTCCTGACCTGGGCTCGGGGCGGCTTGTCTGGTGCGACTCTGACCTAATCAGCTCTTCCTTCCCCAAACAGCCTTCTGCCACTGGCTGGTGTCCAGCTGGCTTTTGGACTTGAAATTCTGAAACCGTAGCTGCTGTCTTATTCATTCCCTGCATTGGTCACTCTTACCAGTCATCAATTCGTTCACTTATTTCGCGAACATCACAGTGGCTGCTCACAAGGAGCAAACCCTGTCCAGGGTCTGGAGGGGAAGGGGGACTGGATCAGTTCATCGGCCTTGCCCTCAAGCAGCCTACAGTCTGGGAGATGCTCAAGCACAGGCACAGTAAGCCACTCCAGTAAGCAAACACAGGACACACAGTAAAGAGCGGCTGAGAGCCAGCAGGGGTCACGCTCCTCAGCAGCCAGGTAGCTGAATGATGCCCCAGGGACACCCAGGGTCGTGTCTCTCCGACCTGTGAGCCTCACCTTATATAGCAAAATGGAAGTTGCAGTTGTGGTTAAGTTGGGGATCTTGGGACAGGAACACAATTCTGGATTATTGGGGATGGGGGAGAGGGGCGTATGCCACATAGGTGTCCTGGTGATGGGAATCTGGAAGCAGGAAGAGACATGAAGACAGTCCGCTGGTCATCTTGGCAATGGAGAAGGGGCCGTGGGCCGCGGCGGTAGCTCTAGAAGCTGGAAAAGGCGGGGACTGGATTCTCCCCTAGACCTGCCTTGGTTTAAACGCTTTGAAACCCATGTCAAGCTTCCAACATGAGACGGTAAGAAAATAAACACGCGTTTGCACGAACCCATCCATGTGACTCGTTCCGGCAGCTGGTCCGGGTTCCAGCTCCTTCCCAGCAGTGGGGCCAGGAGGACGGGTGTTCCCCCAGCTCTGGGGCCCGGGGATCAAGGCTGAGAAGCGCCTTCCAATGTAGCAGAGCTGCGGCGGGAGGCCCGGAGCCGTGGAGCTGTCTTTTGGCACTAAAAATTAATAACATGGAAAGCTGAGAAAGAATGAGGCTGTCAGCCTGCCCACCAGGTGCCTGGGCAGCAGGTCTGTTCTATTTTTATCGAGAAATGCCACGTTCTATTACACTATTCTAAGGGAGATGCTCATTTTAACATGGCAAGGAGGTCTCGGTCAGGGGCGGCTCTGAAGGAAGGTCCAAGTTGCAGGATGCATGTGTGCGTGCGTTCGCGTGCACGCACATGTGTGAGCACCCACAGGGGCTGTTTGGAGAAGCCAGAAAATGCTACTGCTGTGATTTCTAGCACCTGCAGCCAGGCTGGAGGGGAGGCCCGGCCCCCGCCGGTGGTTTCTCCCAGACCGGATAAATAACCCAAGCACCCCTCCCGGGATGTTTGCTCCAAACTCCCAAGGCACTGGCTGCGCACTTCTCATCCCCACCCAGACTTCCCCTCCGGTTCTGTCCCCCTCAGACCTGCACCGGCCAGGGCACGGCCCGCCCCAGATGCCAGCTTCCTCCTGCTATAGATCCAGGTCTGGGCCAGGCCCTCCCCACCCAGTCCTCAGCTCCCTCCTTCCACCCACCGTCCAAGTAAATACGATCCACTCCCCTCTGCCGCCCTCTCCTCACCTGTGACCATGCTCTCCCCTCCTCCTCCCCTCGAATTCCCTCGAATTCCCACCACTCAGCAGCCAGCACTGAGTTTCAGCTCTGCCCCGATGCCCCACAATTGGGGCAGACTCCGACATGATCCCTAAACCCCATGGGAATGACAGTATGGGGGAAAGTAAAAGCTATCAGTTCACAGGGAGCAGGAGACAGGAGCTCAGGCCGTGTCACACGAGGTCCAAGACATTGAGGAGCAGCCTTGTAAGAGAGGAGGGAGGTGTGTGGTAAGCGGGGGGGTAGGGGGGTGGGGTGGTATTAGAGGGGCCTCAAGAACAGAGATTCCCAGGGAGGGTCAGGGTTTGGAAGCCCCGGGACCAGGAAGGCTGGTGCCGAAAGCATGGGTGGAAAGTTACTGGTGAGACCACCCACACCGCTTCCCCACCCGCCACACTCCTCTGCCTGCACGTCTCAGGGGACCGGGTGATGCTGTGGAGAAAGCGTCCCTGTGCAGGCGTGTGGACACCAGGTGCAGAGGAGGAAGGGGCGGGCCCCCAGCTGACAGTGGGGGGTGGGGGTGCGTATTAAGTGACACCTATACCCCCAACTGTGGAGATCTGCTCCCTTCCCCCACAGGCAGGTCCCGAAGCCCCTGCCCAGGAGAGAGAGGGAAAGAGGCATCTCCAGAGCATCCAACAGTGTCAGCGAGGAGAAGGGTGCCCGCCGACATCCGGGGGATCCCCCAGCCAGAAGTTGGGCTCGTCATCCGATCTCCTGCCTACGCAACTCCCAAATGACACCCTCACCCACATTGAGCATTGAACTGTTGATTTTGGCTCAGGTCATGATCTCACAGTTTGTGGTTTCGAGCCCTGAGTCAGGCTCAGTGCTGACAACGCAGAGCCTGTTTGGGATTCTCTGTCTCCCTCTCTCTCTGCCACTCCTCCATTCACACATGTTCTCTCTCTCTCTCTCAAAATAAATAAATAAAACACTTTTGAAGGAAGGACCTGAAGAAAATTAAAACGAGGGAGAAAAAGCAACTTACCAAACTTTGAGTATTCCCAGAAGGACAAGAGAGAGAGCCCACATACACGGCAAGAATAGGCGGCTGTAAACACGGGGAAAAGGAAGAAAGGAGTCTTAGATTAAAGGACAAAAATAGGACAACCAGAATGAAAAATTCCTCAACTGGGAGATGAGGGAAATAGAATGGAAGCCACAAAGATGGAAAATCAGAGGAAAGGTAGAGGATCGAGCCAATCTCAGCATCTGACTCGAGCGTGTTCCATCCAGAGAGGAGAGAGTGGATGCAAATACTTGTTTAACCGAATATTCGGGCACCTTGTGGTTCAGGCTGACACACAAGATTAACCATCACGGGGGTTGGGAACGGAGACCAGCAGCTGCTTTTACCTTGAAAGCTATGCTGAACCCGAAAATCTGAAGGTGTGAGAGCCTGAGGTGGGGGAAGGGGTGAGAAGGGAGACCCAGCCTGGCCTCGCCCAACCCTATGGGGGAAGCGTGTTGTACTCTTTTCTGTTTTTTCTACTGCTCAGCAAGCATACAGCCCCTCACTGACTTTCATCTGGATTGTCTCCACAGAATCTTCTCCCTCACATATGTCCTCTCTCTGGTCCATTTTATTTTATTTATTTATTTATTTATTCACGTATAATTTATTGTCAAGTTAGGTAACATACATCCTATACGGTGTGCTCTCGCTTTCAGGGGTAGATTCCTGTGATTTATTTGTTCACATACAACACCCAGTGCTCATCCCAGCAAGTGGTCCATTTTAAACATGGCTGCTGCTGCCCCGGCCTTTGAAAGCCAAGGATGAGTCACTTCAACTCCCTGCTCAGACCTGCGTCTTAAATGATGTCCACGTTCCTGAGCCCCTGGGACCCCTTGCCTTTGTTCTGGTCTCTCAGGCTTTCTCCTGAGCCCTGAGGAAGGTCACCCCTATCCTCTGGGGCAAGAGGAAGTAGGAAAAATCCATTCCTAAACCATTTTTGCAGTCTGGTTGCTGTGTCTGCCATGCTCCCTAAACCACCACACTATACAAACTTCACAACGAAAACAAGCCATGAGGTCACGGGAAAGGGAAGCCTAACCACAGGGACAGGACGCGCTCTTTCATGTCCATGGACTGTGAGGCTGGTAAGAGTTGGCTGGGAAAAGCCAGTGGTGAAGGTGGAGGTTTATGGGTGAAGGCAAGTGCTCTTATCACTGATGCTCGTATTATTCCACCAAATGGGAGAGACTTTCTGTCTGTCTTCTCCAATGGATTGTGCAGGTCCTAAGACCAGAGACAATGCCTTTCATTTATGTACCATCAGAAACTAACCTTGAGTGAATACCTACCAAATGAATGAATGAAATCACGGAATGATGTCTCCAGATTTCATCGGTGGTGCACCTGCTTTAATAACCCCTGCTTAGTCCTTGGGACGCCCAACAGAGAGGCATCCCTCTCTCATCTGCCTGAGCTTTCAGCCCTGGAGCCCCTTGTGGGCTGACCTGCCATGACCCAAGACCCGTGGTTCAGAAGGGTGGTCCATAGCTAGGTCCCCATGGCATCAATACTGCACGCCATTGTTTGGTATTTATGTAGAACTTTGCAGAAGCTAGTAGACTCCAGATTGATATCCAAGGAGGATTCTGCCCTGGATGGTGGGTTAGTTGAACTGAAATAGATTTTTCTGTTCGCTGCAGTTGACAGTTGCCTTACTATGGCTTCTCGAAAAACATCAATGTGATGCTTCCCACCAGGCTTAACTGCAGTAGACATGCTACATTTTGGACACTCCCCTTCTACACTTGGAGATGAAGACCTAAGGCAAAGAGGCCATTTACCTACTGCAGCAGAGGGACCACAGCCTGGCCGTCCTTGTCTGCATCTGGATTGTTTCTAGATGTTGGCAGAAATCAGGGATATCTCTGGGTCTGCCTCGACTGGTCTGTTGTGAGACCATCATTCTCAGAATAGTGTCCCAGACAGTCATTTAAATATCAGCCATACTTCAGCTAGTGACGTGGAAGCGAACCCTAGGACACATCCTTCAGACAGCAGTTTGCACTATATATTCTGAGCCTTAAAGTGTTTGTATATTTTGATCCTGCAGTTCCACTTCTGGGAATCCATCCTAGAGAAATGACCTAAGTGCAAGGATTTATGTAAAAAAAGGCCTCTGGCAACATCATTTATCATAGTGATAAATTAGAAAAAGCCTAAATAAAACATTTTATGGGATGCGTAAGGAAATTATGGTAGAGCCACTCCATGAGATGTTATGTGCCTTTTACAAAAAGAGTTTAGTCGCGTGCAAAAAGAATATGACACATTAGGGCTTTAAAAGCAGAATTTAAAGCCTCATGATCTTAATTATATATAAACATGAATAGGAAAACCACGATGAAAGAAATATTGCAAGATGTCAACAGCAATTTTCACTGGGTAATAAAACTATTAATTTTTTTCTTCTTTCTAATTTTTAAGAGTTTCCCTTTTTTAATGACACTTAATATTTACAATTATTTTTAAAGAACCAGAATGTCCAGATTTAAAATGGCAACTGGTGGATGGATCTGCAGGATTTTTTTCTGACTTCCTCCTAAGATGCCTCTGGAGACACAGCAAACATTGAAAACTCAAAATGCCATCCATCCCTAACTGAGCTGACAGGTGATCTAATACCAGAAGCTGGGTATCTCCAGGAATTTGGAGACTAAAGGAGCTGAGTCTGGAATGCTCTGACCAGGTTTGCTTTATGAGCCAGGAATTGCCTGGAAAAAGAACAGGAGATATCATCCTCCACCCCCCACCCCAAAGTCCTGGGGCTCTGAGGGTGGAGGAGGGGGTGGAAAATCTGCCATCAGAGAATCTTCCACTACATCTCTCCTGCCTGGACGCTGACTTTCCAGGAGATATGAAATGTTCTCCTCTCCTCTGCCCTCCCAGACACATTTCTATGATCATTCAGACTCAGCAACTCCAGAAAACAGCTGGGAGGAAGGGGCAGGATGTGGAGGGCACAGCAGTCTGCATTCGGATGGGTGGTCCTCGGGTGAAGGCCTGAAAGAGATGAGAAACAAGAACAAGGCTGGTGGACACACGCTGCCCACGTGTTCCATCTGCACAGAGCATCAGAGAAGCAGAGCACAGAGGAAAGGGAAGATGTCTCTGGTATGGGAATATAAGCTGGTGCAGCCATTCTGGAAAACAGTATGGAAGTCCCTCAAAAAATTATAAAAAGAACTACCCTACAACCCAGCAATTGCACTATGAGGTATTTATCCAAGGGATACAGGTGTGCTGTTTTGAAGGGCACACGGACCCCAATGTTTATAGCAGCGCTATCAACAATAACCAAAGTATGGAAAGAGCCCAAATGTCCATCGATGGATGAATGGATGAAGACGATGTGATGTATATATATACAATGAGTATTCCTCAGCAATCAAAATGAATAAAATTCTGCCATTTGCAACTACATGGATGCAATTAGAGGGTATTATGCTAAGTGAAATTAGTTAGAAAAACAAATATCATATGACCTCACTCCTATGAGGACCTTAATATACAAACCAGATAAACATAAGGGAAGGAAAGCAAAAATAATTTTAAAAAACAAGGAGGGGGACGAAAACATAGGAGGCTCTTAAATATGGAGAACAGACAGAGGGTTCCTGGAGGCGTTGTGGGAGGGGGGAGGGGCTAAATAGGGGAGTGGGAATTAAGGAATCTACTCCTGAAATCATTGTTGCACTCTATGCTAACTCACTTGGATGGGGAAAAAAAATGTCTCTGGTCATCCGAGGGGTGGGCCAGAATCACTCAGGATCACTTCTAAAACTGGGCTGACACCTATCTGGACCCTTCCAGAAGTAGTCCACCAGTGGTCTGGACAAAACATGTTCCACTGGAGAAGGAAGAAAGAGAATTTGTTTCTTTTTATCGTAATGGTCCCCACGAAATCACTGCAGGAAACGTGGACAGGAAACATCAGCCTAAAAGCTCAGAGAAGGAAGGGTTTCTACTTAGTCTCTGAAGGAGCCAGCAGAGAATCTCACGAAACTGACATTCTCGATAGACACACAGGCGGAGAACCGGCTGAGCTGAGAGTAGGTCGAGACGACAAGAAACATGACAACTTTAGACAGACATGCAGGGAAGCTGACGCTAAAGGAACAGAAGGAATGTTTGCACAGAGGGCAGTAAAGTTCGGAACTCACATAGAGGGAAATAACTATATCCTGGACAAGCTGAAGCTGATAACCGCAAGCTGTCATCGTTCAGAGTCATGTGGGCTGAGAAACTCCCCCAGCCGACCCAGAGAGGAGTCATGCCTGAGGGTTCAAGAAGGTACAGCCAGATTTATGGTTTTTCTTCATTCAACATGAACCCCAGTTGTGGAATCAGATCAGGCGTTCCCAGGTGGATTATGAAGTTCAAAATCAGGCATTAGATCAGGCATTTCCGGGTGGATCATGAAGTTCAAGAGTCACGTTTAGATTCCTTGATAAATGTCATTCATTCATGCGTTGTTGTTTTTTTTGTTTTTTTTTCACTTAGTCATTCACACACCCTGGAAACCTTTGCTTCTATGTGCTGGATGTGCTGCTAGACACTGGAGATACAGGGGGAGAAAATGTCCCCTTACCTTTAAGGAGCTCATGACCTTGTCAAGGAGATACACACGAACACTCATTACAGACCAGGCGGCAAATGAATGGCAGGAGCAGGGGCTGCCGAAGCACAAAGGAGAGGTAACTAATCCAGTCTAAGGGTGGGGGATGTGGAAGGCTACACAGCAGAGAGAACATTTAAGTAAAATCTTGCAGTGCAAGCAAGACTCAACCTGGCAAAGCAAGGATAAAAAAGTGTCCAGGAAGAAGTGAATCAGGGCAGCGCTGGGGTGGCGGGAGGGGAAGGGACCGTGTGTAGCTGGACCATCAGTGTTCAGGCCGGGGTTGACACGGAAGGATCACTCATACACTGTGTCAGGCTAGGGAATTTGCAATGTTTCCAAATGATACTGGGGAACATTAAATAGTCAGGAGAGTGACTTGATCATGTTTACCTTCTAGGAAGGTGCCTTTGTCATTAACCATTCACTCACGCAAAAGAGAAAAGGAACCGAGTTGTCTGAAGCAACGTTCCAGAGTCAAGAATGCCTTCATTATCCTCCTGACGCAGAAAAGAAAGTAAGGTGCAGGGACACTGAGTTAGAACCCAAAGTTTCCCAGCCTGAAGACACTGAAACAAAGGCCCAAACCCATTCTGCATGATTCTATCATCTTCACTTTGCAACCACAGGTCAGCCATCTTGTCTACCCTTCTTCTTCCCGCCTGAGAATTCGTGATTCTCTCCACCGCCTCCTGGTGTCTTGGATTTCGGACTTTGTGCTTGCACAACATGTCTCAGAGATCTATTTCAGTCTTTTAGAATTCGGTCCTCAGAGTGACAGCACTAAATGTGGCTCCGCCAGGCTGGAAAGTGACTGCGGCTTCCTTGAGGCAGCCCTGTGGGAGGAATCGCCAGGGACGGCGGCTCCTACAGGCTCTCAGCACTGCACAGTGTGACATCAGCCCAGGGCAGAAGAAGGGACTGTTCTCTACATGTCCAGCCTCTTTCTAAATTCGTGAATCAGGCAGAGACTACTCCCATTGGAGAAAGGGAGCGAGATGGAGAGAGGGCAGGAGTCCCACCAGGAGAATGAAGAGGTGTCTTCACACTCCAAGCTCTCTGTTCTCTGAACACGTTGGTCCCCTTCATAGAGCCTGAAGACCACTAGCAGTGTGATCGGTCCCTCAAAGGTGGTCACTCCCCCCAAAACTAACCGTCCTTGAACCAGTTCTGCCTGTTTGGATCTTCCCTGTTTTGAAATGGGTCAAAATAACGCATTATTGATATCAACGCCAAGGCTAAAATTCTGTCCCTATTTTTTCTCTAACTTTTTATTCTGAAATAGTTGTAGATGTGCACGTAGTTGGAAGCAATAATACGGAAATAATACAAACACCCTCCACTCAGCTCCTCCCAGTTCACATCTTGCGGAGGGAAAGTGTCATGTCACAGCCAGGAAATGCCACCGCAGTCTACCTCTACCTCACATCCTGAGCTTTACAGGATTCACCTGTTTGTGTGTGCACTTCATTCTGTGCAGCTTTTCACGTGTGTCCGTTGGTATGACCACCACCATGACGATGCAGAATGTTGTGTCTATGGGATCCCTTGTGCTACCCCTTTGAGAGCCAGATCAACGTCCCCCCAACCTCCCTAACTCCCCAGCAGGTACCGTTGAGCTGCTGTTTCTATAATTTTGTTATTTCAGGAATACTATAAAAATAGAGTTCGTATGGCATGTAATCTTTGGGGATTGATTTTTTTCACGCAGCATAATTCTCTGGAGTTTCCTCCAGTTCATTGCGTGTATTAAGAATTCATTCCCTTTTATTGATAAATCGTATTCCATGGCACGGATGCCCTAGTTTAAGTATTCACCTGGCCAAGGAATGGCCATTGTTTCCAATTTCTGACCAGTATGAATCAACCTGCTCTGAACGTTTGTGTACAGGTTTTGTGTGAACATGTTTTCATTTCTGGGTTGTATGATGATAGTGTGTTGTTGTTGTTGTTGTTGTTTTAATAAATGGCCAAACTGTTTTCTGTAGAGACTGTATCACTTTACATTCCCACCCACAAAGTACCACCCACATTCTCACAGATTTGGATGGTGTTGCTATTTTTTTTTTTATCACAGCTGTTCTGATGGCTATGTAGCAATAACTCCTTATGGAGTTTTTTTTTTTTAATGCTTTATTTTTATTTTTGAGAAAGAGAGCACAAGCTGGGGAGGGGCAGAAAGAGGGAGACAAAGGATCCAAAGCAGTCTCTGTGCTCGATGCGGGGCTCGAACTCACAAACTGCAACATCATGACCTGGGCTAAAGTCGGACACTCAACCAACTGAGCCACCCAGGTGCCCCTCCCCTGTGGATTTTACATGCATTTCTTTCAAGGCTCATGATGTTAAACATCTTCTCATGTGCTTATTTGCCATCCCTGTATGTCTTTGGTGGAATATCTACTTGTGTCTCTTGCCTGTTTTCTAACTGCATTGTTTCAATTATTCTACTGCTGAGTTTTGAGCATTCTTTGGATATTCTAGATACTTGTCCTTTTTTGGGCATGTGGCATACAGTATCTTCTTCCTGTACTGATCCTCCTTTTCATCATCTTCATGGGGTCTTTCACAGATAACTTTCAGTTCTGAGGAAGTTTCTTTCTCTCAATTTTTCTCCTTTAGTGATCATGCCTTTGGTGTCAATAGGAAAATTTCACCTAGCTGTAGTTTCTAAAGACTTTTTCCTGCCTTCTTGCTTCTGTTTTCTTACTATTCTTTTTCTCATGCTAATTCTCTGCCACATTTCTCCTACAAGTTATACTCAAGCTCTGCTTCAAATATAGCCCTTCAGCAGTTCTGAAAAGAGATAAATGGCAACCTAAGGTGCCCTAAATTTGAGTGACCAATGGTTAAGTTGACCACTGTCCCTTACTCATCATTAAAGCGACATGAAGGGAGGAAGTTTGAACTCCCAGCTTTTGCCCCAACATCAGGGGCATTAAGAGCCTGGCTGGAATAAAGGGATAAGACTTTGTCTCCTGCACTGAGATGGGTTCATCAAAACAGAGACCTACACATACAGTTAGCACTTGAATGTTTCCATTTCTTAGGATGGAAAACCCTAGAGAGTGAGGACAATATATGTGTCTCTGTAACAATTTGCTTGGTGGTGTTTTCCACAGATTTAAGTGGCTGGTCAGTGTGTAGGAGAAATACTTGGCTTCAAACTAAGCTGTGTGGCTTTGAAGAACCTGACCCGGTCCTCTGAGATGATTCCTTCTCACCTGAAAGAAAGTCATCACCCCTGCCTAGACAGACCATATTATATGGTCAATGAGGAAACGCACAGGCAACTTTCAGGTAAACGCACAGAGTGGCCACTCTTTTCCCAATGTGGGAGGGGCTGCTGTCCTTACCAATGAGGCAACTCTGGTTTTCACAAGCTAATCAAATCTTCAGTGAAGTCATGGGTAAACAAGAACTGAACTGGTAGAAAATGAGTGATTACTACCACCCATTAACACTTTGTCCCAGAGCAGGTCTGGTGAAACCTCATCTGAACCCCCCGCCACAGGATCATGAATGTCCCAGTGATTCCACAGATGCCCAGTGGCTTTTCCTACCCATCCCCACACCTGTGACTAATTCACCATCCATCCATTCCTCCAGCCAAACATACATTCATCCATCCACTCATTCATCCATCCAACCAACCATCCACTCATCCATCCATCTATCCATCCATCCACCCATCCCCACTCATCCATCCATCCATCCATCCATCCATCCACTCATCCATCTATGCATCCATCCATCCATCCATCCATCCATCCACTCATCCATCCATCCACCCATTTATCCATCCATCCACCCATCCCCACTCATCCATCCATCCATCCACTTATCCATCCATCCACCCATCCCCACTCATCCATCCATCCATCCACTTATCCATCTATCTATCCATCTCTCCATCCATCCATGCACTCATCAATCCATCCACCCATTCATCCATCAATCTACCTATCCAACCATCCATCCATCCATCCATCCATCCACTTATGCATCTATCTATCCATCTCTCCATCCATCCATGCACTCATCCATCCATCCACCCATTCATCCATCAATCTATCCATCCATCCATGCACTCATCCATCCATCCACCCATTTATCCATCCATCCACCCATCCAACCATCCATCCATCCATCCATGCACTCATCCATCCATCCATCCCCATCCATCCATCCATCCATCATCCATCCATCCATCCATCCATCCATCTCACTCCATCCATCCATCCATCCATTCATCCATCCATGCACTCATCCATCCATCCACCCATCCATCCATCCATCCATCCATCCATCCACCCATCCCCACTCATCCATCCATCCATCCATTCATCTATCCATCCACCCACCCATCCAACCAACCATCTATCCAACTGTACACTTTGATGCCTAATGGGTTTCATGCACTATTGCAGGGGCTATGAACACAGTGGTGAGCAGACAGATCAGAACCCAGCTTTACTGTCATTCTAGTGGGGGCTCTGACAGTGAATGAATAAATAAGAGAATTTAGGGTAGTGAAAGTACTAAGAAGAAGACTCTAGGGTGGTGGGATGGAGAGCTGCAGGGATGAAGGAGGGGGGCTTTGGATGCAGGGTGGTGAGGAAACTCTTCTTTCAAGAGGGCATGGCTGTAAGATGACAGAGAGCCAGTCTTATGAGGATCTGGGGAAGAGCATCTATGGCAGAAGGAACAGTGACTGCAAAGTCCCTGGTGCAGAAACAGGCAAGGTGGGTCCAGAACAGGCACAGCTGTGGGTGAGGCCCAAAGGTGGTGTGGGGGGTGGCTGGTGGAGGTAGCTGGGGCCAGCAGCTCATGGAGGGTCTTCTAAGGCATTAGGATTTTCAGGTTCTTGTAAACAGATGGTCTCCAGGGACGTCAAGCTTAGCTGCACATTTTGAATGGGTCCCTCTGGCTTCAGCATGGAGGAGGCATTGGAGGGTCAAGAACAGAAGCAGACAGCAGGCTGGAGGCCATGGAACTGGCTGGAACAGCAATGAAGGGGGCTCAGGGGAGAGGACAGCGGTGCCCTGAGACCCGAGTCAGCCAGCCAACAAAGCCCAAGCCTGCACGAAGCTCACCAAAGCTCACCAAGCTCCTCTGTGCATTTGCTGAGCTTACCACCTTTTTATTTTTTAATGAAGATGTAATTTGCCATTTTAAAGCGTACGGTTCCGTGATTTTGAGGGCAGTCACAGGGTTGGGTGGCCGGCCATCACCACTATCTAGTCCCAGCACATCTCGTCATGCCAAAAAGAAGCCCCACACCCATTAGCAGTTACTCCCACTCCTCCCTCCCCCTCCCCCCCCAGCCGGCACCAACTGCCAACCTGTTTCAGACATTCCTTATAGGTGAAATCACACATTATGTGGCCTTTGTGTCTCCTGTTGCGCTGACCATAACTTTGCACGGCTCCCCCATGTTGTGGCATGGCCACATTCTCTTTCTGTGGCCGAAGGATTTTCCTTCATGCAGATGCACCTCACTGAGTCTCTCCATTCACCAGGTGAGGTCCAAGAACGCCAGGAGAGTAATGTTCTTGCTGAACGGTGAGCAGGGGGTGTGCCTGAGACGGACCTGTAACGACGTCTAGAGGAACCAGGGCGGATACAAGGGGATTCATCTTAAAATAATTCACCAAGAGGGGCGCCTGGGTGGCTCAGTTGGTTGAGCGTCCGACTCCGGCTCAGGTCATGATCTCACGGTTCGTGGGTTTGAGCCCCGCGTCGGGCTCTGTGCTGACTGCCAGCTCAGAGCCTGGAGCCTGTTTCACTCTGTGACTCCCTCTCTCTCTGACCCTCCCCTGCTCATGCTGTCTCTCTCTCTCTCTCTCCTAGAAATAAAAAAAATTTTTTTTTAATTAAAAAAAAATTCACCGAGAGGTACTTAATGTTTTATGCAATTGCCTCTAAGTCACATTTTCACACTGATAAAGCTTCTCCAGTCCCTTGGCTCACCTACCGAGCCCAGCCATTTCCGGAAGCTGAGCACAAGACTGTTGAGACAGGAGCCTGGTTTTCATCCATCGGGTGCCAACAGCCTCGATGACACAGGGCTGACCCTGACCCATCGGCCACCGGCTCATGACCAGCCTTGACGCCATCCCCCATTGCTTCCCTTCTTGCACAGGTAACTCTGGAAAGATGTATCCCTCCTGCCCAAGCGCAGAACGATTTATGAGCCGCGTCCTGAGGCTCAGTTTTGCCCGTGGAATCAGAAAATCTGGCTTGAAGGCCGCTGCCATATTTCATTGTCCCACTGCCCCTTCAATACGTTTCAAGGCTGTTAATCTTAAAAGTAAATGACGGGACATTTCCCAATGAGGCTTAGGGCACTGGGCCACAGAAGAAAGCCTTGCTGGCTAATTCAGACCCCCACCCCCATTCTTTCACATACGTGCACTGCAGCAGAGATCAGCTCTACCAGAGGGCCGGAGTCCCCCCCAGGGACCCTCAACGGTGAGCGCAGGACAATGAAGACATGGAGCATGGACAGTGCCATTGCAGGTGTCTGAGCGGGCTCCAGCCGCTACTAGAGAGCACTGTAGACGGGGTGGCTTACATACAGCAGGAATTTACTGGTCACAGCTCTGGAGCTCAGAGCACCTACGTGGTTGGGCTGTGGTGAAGGCCCTCTTCTGGGACGCGGATGATGGTTTCCTGGCTGTGACTTCACATGGTAGAGAAGAGAGAGAAGGCAAGCGCTTTAGTCTTTCTATAACGGCTTTAAAATTCAAGATGAATCACCTCCCAGAGGCTGCCCCCCTCCCACACAGTCTCTTAATATCATCACCTAAGGGCTTAAGCTTTCAACATGTGAATCTGGGGGGGACACAAACATGCTTCCCCATTACCGATGGCGCTCCCACATTTCAAGTACCACGTTGTGCCTAAATCCAAACCCTGCCTTAGAATACGGTTGTATCTGCCTGTTTGACACCGTGGGCCTCCTGCCCTCCGTGAGGCTAAAGGGACGTCTGACCCAGATGGGAAAGTCTTGCCGGAGAACCGAAGATCCTCGGGGGAACAGGCCCCCCCAAAATGGACTTCTGCCAGGGCCAGGAGGTAGCGGTTCTTTGTCTTTCCCATCAGGGCAAGCGGTCTGAGCCTGGGCCGGCCGTAACCAAGAGCCCGAGAGTGGGGTGCTAATGCCGCACCTTGTCCACACTCCCAAAGCAGAAGACGAAAGGGAAAGGGTGGCCCAGGCAACCTCGTCTCAGGCGTGGCAAGATGGAGGGAGGGGTTCGGGGCGGGTGGGAGCCCAGGTCCAAGGAGAGGGCTCTGCGCCCTGTTCTGTGCTTACCGGGCCCTTCTGCCTGCTAATTAGTACCAGTACCATACAGACGCCTCTCACACCCACAAGTTGATTTTGTTTATTGCAAATAATATACTATCTCTTTTAAATCAGCATGTTTTTTCTTCTCTAAGAAGCCTCCCAACTACACGGAAAAATTTAAGGCTTTCCCAGAGAACGTGGTTTCTGAAAACACGGCAAAATCGCCAAGAATAGATGAAGCTGCAGTCGCAGAAACTGCAAGCGACATTGTCGCCTGGGTGGCTTGAGGCAGGTGCTGGCCCTTCCTGGGCCGCACGATGGGGACCCCGAGTCCTGCCCTGCAAGCACACGATCACACTGTGGAGTACTGGGGAGCTCGCCGTGGCCTCAGCACTCCCAGTGAACCTCTTGCTTGTGGGAGGAGAGTCTGGCTCTGTGACCTTGGGTCGGTCACCTACCTGTTGTGCCCTTGAGTGCCATGCTGAGGTGCTGGCCATGCTGAGGTGCTGGGGCTCGGTCTGAAGGAAATAGGGAGCCATGGAAAGATTTTAAGCAGGGAGGTGATAATTGGATCTGCATTATTCAGTTTCCTCAGGGGGTGGTTTTTGGGGAGCAAAAGCACATGATGCTGTCCACTCTCCGCCTGCCCCCCTGCCCCGCCCCTCCAGCTACGTGACCTTAGGCTGGTGCTTCAAATGGGGGATCTTAAAATGCAAAGCTGATTCAGCAGGTCTGGGCAAGGCCTGGGGTTTTGCATTTCTCACAAATTTTCCATTTCCTCCGCGATGATGCTTCTGCAACAAGACCCACTTCCCTGCTCATCTGCAGGCCACGGAGGCACGATGGCCACCCTTTCTTCTGGGCCACGGACCACATTTTGAGTAGAGGGGCTTCGAGTCTCTGAGCCTCAGTTTCCCCACTTGTAAAATGGTCTTAATCACACGTGGCTTACAGGGCCGTGAAGGGCAGGGATGAGGCCCGGTGGCTCCGGGCAGCACCACGTGTGCCCAGCCCTCCGCACCCCTGCTCCCTCCCTCACGCTGCTGCCCAGTCTCCGGATGATTCAGGTCTATTCTAGGCTCAGCACCACGGAACCAGCTCATTTCCGCTGTTCCCTCTTCTGTAATTGGTGTGCTCTAGAAGCTTGCTTGGCTCGGGGCTCACCTTCCAAATGCCCTAGAATCCTTCTTTTGGCTTCTCTCTCTTTTCTATTTAAATTCAAGCCTCACAATGCTTGCCCCAGGCTCCTACCATGCTGGTGCCATTAGGAGATTAAAATCTTGCAGCACCTGCCTCTGCGGCTCCCAGGGTTCCACTTTTCACGTCAAGTGAAGCAGGCCACACCACCTGCCACACATACATAGGCCACGTCCTCCTTCCGAGCAAGGGAGCCGCGCGTGGGGAAGGGCTTTCTCATCATAAGGCCTTATGTTTCCAATGCCCCTGAGTGGGGGAGGGGGCTTGCAGAGCCGCAGCCAGGTGGGGAGGGTGGGAGGCTCTGTGCGAGGCCCACTGGCCTGAGAGTTGGGGGTCTGGGAGGTGGTACCGGCTTTGCTTCTCCATGATCCTGGGCATGTCGTGACCGGCTTGGGCCTCAGTTTCCCCATCTCTAAGAAAGATGTGGGACTGAGCTTTCTTTAGGAGCCCTTCCATCCCCCGTGTCCTCTGTGGTCCCTATTTATAAGCCAGGAACTCGGGGCTCCTGACAGTCAGCCAGGGCCCCCTCCACTGTGACATATAAAGTCATCGCATATATTGGGGCGCCTGGGTGGCTTAGTCAGTTAAGCGTCCGACTTTGGCTTAGGTCATGATCTCGCGGTTCGTGGGTTTGAGCCCCGCGTCGGGCTCTGTGCTGACAGCCAGCTCAGAGCCTGGAGGCTGTTTCAGAGTCTGTGACTCCCTCTCTCTCTGACCCTCCCCTGCTCACGCTGTCTCTCTCTCCTAGAAATAAATAAAAATTAAAAAGAAAGAAAGAAAGAAAGAAAGAAAGAAAGAAAGAAAGAAAGAAAGAAAGAAAGAAAGAAAGAAAGAAAGAAAGAAAATCATCGCATATACATCCACGACCCGCAAGTCACACACATCTGTGATCATCTGAGTGACCCCCTCCGCCTTGAAAAAGAACAAACTCAACCCAATTCTGCTCTCCAGCGGTGGCACCACTTTTTGGTCCATTTTTATTACAAAACGTGGCAGAACAGTGCTCCCGGGGTGGTTGGTAAACATATCTATCAATTTTTGAGAGTCGTCCCGCAGAGAGGCAGGGTCTATGTCCCTCCCTTGAAACCGGTGGGCTTCTGGGAGCATTCCGATGGACCACGTAGGGCGCGAGTGACCTATGACTCCAAGTGGGGTCATGAGAGGCCACACGGCTTTCGCCTCGCCCACCGGAACATTCCTTCTTATGCAATCTGACTGTGCTGAGGCCGCCACGCCGTGAGGAAGTCCAAAGCCATGCGCGCAGAGAGACCTCAGGAGAGACCCCGAACCCAGGGGGAGAGACGGAGGGGGACCCTGGCCAGCCCGCAGCTGTCCTGGCTCCAGCCAGAGAGTGACCTGCGGGTGCCTGACAGATAGATGATGCCCAGCCGAGCCCCTGACTCTCACAGGAACCCAGGCGGGTAATGAAATGATGGCCGTGTCTCTGTGCCCCTGACTTTGACCGCAAGGCAGCGCCCAGCTCCACTGCCACTTTCCACGCGTGCCCTCCGGCCCTCCACCCTCGGTGACCCCCGAGGAGCAAAGTCAAGTGCAGTGTTTCTCCTACTTGACTGCCAGCAGCACTGGACCCCCGTGGTCGCCCCTTCCCTGAATTGCGTTCAGCTCCAGGGACCCACCCGACTGTCCCTGGCTGGTCCTTCCTGCCATCTACACTGGCTTCCTCGGCGAGCTCACCAAGCTCCAGGCTGCCCCTGCCGTCACGTGCCAAGGGCTCCAGCCGGCTCCCTCCCGCCAACTCCAGACACTCACATCCGCCGCCGCCGCCGCCTCCCCACCGGCGTGCCCAGTGGGCGCCTGGAGTGGAGGGGCTCAGGCTGGGCCCCTGCACGTCCCTCCGCCGGACCTGCTCCTCTTACATCTCCACAGTCCCGGTCGCTCCAGATAAAAACCCGAGTCAGCCTCGACCCCCCTCTGTCCATCACACACCCCATCCAAACCCATCGTCAAGTCACGGGCTCAGCTTTCAAACTAGAACCGGAACCCAACGCCTGCTGCACACTGTCCTCCCTACCAACCCGGGTCCACGCCACCTTCCTCTGCCACCCAGATACACTCTCTCCTCCCAACTGGCTTCCCAGCATCTGACTCTACCCGCTTTCCTTTGACACAAAGGAAACTTTGCACCGTTTCCTTTGCACAGACAAAGAACCAGACTGCACAGACACCAGAGTGAGCCTTTCAAAACCAAAGTCCTGTCCTACCATTTCTTGGATCAAAACTCCTAATGGCTTCCTTCTGGTCTCACTCAGAGTCATGACAAAGTCATTACAATGACCTACAGGGTCTACCCTTCCCCTTTCCCTTTCTCAAATCTCAAAAAAAAATCCCTGGGGCGCCCGGGTGGCTTAGTCGGTTGAGCGTCCGACTTTCGCTTGGGTCATGATCTCGCAGTTCGTGGGTTCGAGCCCCGCGTCGGGCTCTGTGCTGACTGCTGGCTCGGAGCCTGGAACCTGTTTCGGAGTCTGTGTCTCCCTCTCTCTCTGACCCTCCCCTGCTCACGCTGTCTCTTTCTGTCTCTCTCCTAGAAATAAATAAAATATTAAAAAATTAAAAAAAAAATCCCCTTACTTTTTTTCCTTTCTGCTCCTTCTGCTTTATCTCCGGTGGCTCCAGACAAACCTTCAGACATGGCAAGCATGTTTCCACCACAGGGCCTTTGCACTCGCTGTTCCTTTGGCCTGGTGCTCTCTTCCCCAAGGCAGCTGCATTTTTCGTGCTCTCCCCTCCTTCACCTCTTCTGTAAGACTTTCCCTGACTACCCTTATTTAAGATAGACACAGACACACACTCTACATACCACTGCTGATCCCTCCCTTATTCCTGTTTATTTATTTCTCTGTTTAACACTTATTACCTCTGGCCTACTTTACATTTACTTGTTTTCTCTCTGCCTTCCCTCACCCAATTCTAATTTCCATGACAGAAGGAATTCTAGGCTATTTTGTTCATAGCTGTTTTCCCAGCATCTAGAAGAGTGCCTGGCACACAGAAGGCACTCAGGAAACAAGTGAATGAATAAATGGATGGATGAATGAATGGATGAAGGAATGAATGAATGAATTTCACAACAGCGCCTTCAAATTGCAGCCCTCAGAGTGATATGCCAAGCACAAATCATCAGTCTTGCCTATCTACAACCTTTTCACAGCTTCCCGTTGACTTGGGGGTAAAACTCAACCTCTCTAACCCTACATTTAAGGCCCTTTATGATTTGACCCCTGCCTATCTCTGCAGCCCCGTTTCTCACTACTCCCTGCTTTTCATATCACACTCCAGGAACACCAGACTTCTTGTGTTTCTTCACATGTCACCATGATGTGTCCTTGCCTTTCTTCTTATTGTCCCCTCTTGCCCGGAATTCCCTCTTTATCGTCTTTCTCCTTATCATTGCTTCTCATTGCTTAGGACCCAGCTCAGCCCTCCCTTCCCCTAAAAACCTCGCTTGCCTACCCCAGCGGGCCTGGGTCCCTCGTCAGCAGCTCCCGAAGCACCCAGGGTTGCCCTCCATCACAACCCCCTACCCCAGCCATTTAATTTCTGTTTTCTGTTTCCGTCTCCCCCACTAGACTGTGAACGGTATAAAATCAAAACGGACATGAGCGTGTTGATCTAATGAAAGGCAACAGCCAGGGACAAAATTGGACACGAGGTGTGGGGGTGGGGGGTAACCTTGCATAAAATGGGGAAGAACATTGAGTCAACTCTTCTCGTTCCCTCATTGGGGGCAAGTTGGGAATGAACTGGGTATTGGAGGAGGCTGTGGAGTTCTTCCCGTTCTTAGGTACAACCTACAAAATAAGTGGGGGTAAAGAGCCTGCTTCCGGAGGTGGCTGTGGGCTTGTGGCACATGGATCGATTAAATCAGTCCGCTCTACAAATGGTGCTTCCGTCAGAGCAGTGCCCAGGAAGTGACATCAGTGATCAGGTGCGTGATGCCTCTGGCATCCACGGGGCAGGGCCCACAGCGGGTGTTCCCAGAGTGCCTTTGAATTGGAAAGAAAACTAAGTGCCTGTGGGTATTGGATGCAGCCCCCCGCCCCCAACCCGTGTGTCCTGATGGCGGAGGGGTGGGGGTGAGCGCAGCCACGCTCAGTATCCTGCAGGGATGGGGCTGGGCATGCAGTGAGGTGACTGGTCCCTGCAATTAGCAGACACTTCTTTCATCTATATGATAATGACGCCTCTCCCAGGGGCTGGCAAGCGTGCGCCCGGGGAGCTGAGCCTTGAGAGCTGGAAAGACAGTTCTGGAAAGGCCAGGGCTGGCGCCAACCCCAGGAAGGAAAGGCCTGGTCCTGCCCTGCTGGGAGACACAATCTCCAGCCACAGTGGCCGGGGAAGCCACGCACTGGCCACGTGACGGGAATGAGAAGCCCATTGCGGTGGCCCCTGGGCCAGCCCTGAGGGTGACCGGAAGTAGCCAAATAAACTGCCTACTGAGATCATAACTACTTCAAGGCCCAGTGCTTTTACTTGAACTTCACGTTAGTCCCACAAGATACGAATATGATCCCCATTCTGCAGATGAAGAGACTTAGGGTCAGAGAGGAGTGGACATCTCCCAGAGCCCCGCGGAGTCAGGATCTAAATAATTCCAAGCCCCATTCCTGCTACATGAATTGATAAGCTCACAAGTTTCTGAAAATAAGCACAAACAAGGAGGGAAGAGGTAACACCCTTCCCCCCAACCCCTCCCCCACACCAAGAACCCAGTTTGAGAAGCTCCCCACACACTCCCAAGCCTGGACTTCCCAGGGCTCCAGAGTCGCCCCCTGGTACGTCCCCCCTGGACATCAGCAGTGACTGGTCAAAGTGGCCACAAGTGTCAGATCGGGCAGACGTGAAACACACAAGCCAGGGAGGGACTCAGCCTCTGACAGCGAGCCCCGAGCAGGCTGGCAGCTGGAGAGAATGAGGTCCCCGAGGACGGCGAGAAGAGACATCCCTGTGCCCAGAGCACCCCTCTCCCCTGGCGACTGAGGGCCCTTTAGATTTGGCTTCCTTCAGAACAACTTGAATGCCCACTGGCCCGCATAGCGAAAGGAACAGGCTCTTAATGAGGACCCTCTGTCAACATCTTTCTGCCGAAACGTCGACATTCGTTCATTCATTCAATACCTTTTTCTTTTCTTTTCTTTTCTTTTCTTTTCTTTTCTTTTCTTTTCTTTTTTTTCTCTTCTTTTCTTTTCTTTAGTAAGCACCTACTATGATTTAACTCTGTTCCAGGTGCTGGAGATACAGGCTCTTAATGAGGACCCTCTGTCAACATCTTTCTGCCGAAACGTCGACATTCATTCATTCGATACCTTTTTCTGTTTTCTTTTCTTTCTTTTTTTTTCTTTTCTTTTCTTTTCTTTTCTTTTCTTTTCTTTTCTCTTCTTTTCTTTTCTCTTCTTTTCGTAAGCACTTACTATGATTTAACTCTGTTCCAGGTGCTGGAGATACAGGCTCTTAATGAGGACCCTCTGTCAACATCTTTCTGCCGAAACGTCGACATTCATTCATTCATTCGATACCTTTTTCTCTCTCCTCCCCTCCCCTCCCTCCCTCCCCTCCCCTCCCCTCTCCTCTCCTTTCGTAAGCACTTACTATGATTTAACTCTGTTCCAGGTGCTGGAGATACAGCAGTGAACCAAACAAAGCTCCAGCCTGGAGGAGCTGACGTTCAGCGCGGTAGAAAGACAAGCCGCACGTACGGAGATAAAGTACCTGGTGTGTCAGGGAGTGACAGGTGCTTGGAGATGAGGGAAGGACAGGAAGGCAGGGGCTACAATTCTAGATGAGCAGTCAGGGGGGCCTCATTAAGAAGATTTGGTTGGGGAAAAAAAAAAAGAAGAAGAAGAAAATTTGGTTGGAGCAGAGGGAGATAGCTGGGCAGATAATGGAGCGGAAAGCATTCCAGGCAGAGAATCCAGAGAATCGCATGTGCAAAGGCCCTGAGGCAAGAGCCGTTTGAGTTGTTGGAGGAATAGCTGGAGGACAGTATGAGCAGGAAGAAAAGTAGAAGAGGACGAGGGGTGGGGATGGGGTCAAGGGCTCGCAGGTCACAGGCCACTCTGGCTTTCTCTCTGACCTTCATACAAGGTGCCTGGAGGCTTCGGAGCAGAGCTGGGACCTGGTCTGCCTAGAATTGGAAAAGATTGCTGGCTGCTCTAAGAACAGACGGCAAGACGGATACAGAGGAACCACTGGGGGCGCTGGTAGTAGTCAGAGGAATCACTGGGGGCCGCTGGTAGTACTCAGAGGATCCACTGGGGCCGCTGGTAGTACTCAGAGGATCCACTGGGGGCATGGTAATGCACTCGGAGGATCCACTGGGGGCCGCTGGTAGTAGTCAGAGGATCCACTGGGGGCGCTGGTAGTAGTCAGAGGATCCACTGGGGGCGCTGGTAGTAGTCAGGGGATCCCCTGGGGGCGCTGGTAGTACTCAGAGGAATCACTGGGGGGCACTGTGGTGGTACTCAGGATCCACTGGGGAGGCGCTGGTAGTAGTCAGAGGATCCACTGGGGAGCGCGGGTAGTACTCAGAGGATCCACTGAGGCCGCCAGTACTCAGAGGAATCACTGGGGGGCGCTGGTAGTACTCAGAGGATCCCCTGGGGGCGCGGGTAGTACTCCAGCCAAGGCGATGGTGCAGACGCAGGGGGCGGGGGGTGGGGGCGGGTGAGACAGGGGTGGCAAGAGCCAGACTCTCACACGGTGTGTTGACAGCATATACGTCTTCTCCCACAGGCCAGTGGGGGGCTGACTGGGGCCTCTGGGGCCCCGCAGGCCTGGGTTTGAGTCCCGGTCTCTCGGTCTCTCGTTCAAGCTGCTGGTCTCTGGAGGAAGGGACTTAATCCTGACAGAGCTCTCTTGCTTCCCTCTTGGAGAAGCAGGTGCCCTGAGCCCCTGAGCACAGCCTCAGGCACACAGTAAGTGCTCATTAATGGCTACACTTCCGGTCGCTCTTTTTTTTTACAAATAGTTTATTGTCAAGTTGGATTCCACATAACACCCAGTGCTCATCCCCACAAGTGCCCCCCTCCATGCCCATCTCCCCCCTCCTCCCCCACATCCATCCGTCCTCAGTTTGTTCTCAGGCATTCAAGAGTCTCTCATGGTTTGCCTCTCCCCCTCTCCCCCCCATTTCCCCCCTTCTTCTCCCCCATGGTCCTCCGTTAAGTTCCTCCTAATCCTCCTATACGTGCACACATATGGTATCTGTCCTCCTCTGCCTGACTTATTTCGCTCAGCATAACACCCTCAAGGTCGCTCTTCTTTTTTAATGCTGTGCTACCGAGATGTGTGGGCTCAGAGACCACACAGGCCGCAGAGACAAATTGTTTCCCGCGTGGCACCGGCAGTGCCCCTCAGGTAGCCCTGCTGTCTGCTTCCGTTTGGGAGCTCAGGACGCTCTGCCCCCGCCGCTTGACCCTGTGGCCATGCCGGCCTTCCCACTGTGACCTCGGGGGCCGCAGAGCCCCTGGTGACACATAAGAACTTTGAAGTCAAAATTATAGAGAAGATGACTTTTGGGGTCAAGAACTATTTTTGGCATGAAGTCCACTGAGCTAATTGAAGCCCCGAATGAATTTTCCGCGCAGCATGAATGGCATCCGCTTTTTCCTATTTCCATCAGAAGTTTTCCGAAATAATTCCACAGGACCTGCGCACAGAGCTGCGGCCCGGGGCAGCCGGAGGCCGCGACCGAGCTCGGATCACCTGCCTACCCCGTCGTGGCTCCTGCGTGATGCGTCTTCTTTGGAGGCTGTTCTTTCTTTTCACATTCAATGGGGATCTTGCTGCAGTGATGGGGTTCAAAGCAGCAGCATCCTTAGGGTCCCAAAAAATTGTAGGGTCCAAACAGCAGGGTTTTACCCTTGACCTTGGTTCCGCTTCTAGCACTTCCAACTCCCCTGAGCTGAGGGGCTCCAGTGCCTTAGGCTCTCCTGTGACCCTGGCCTTGCGGGGAACCTCTAATGACCATCTTGGACCTCTGGCCACTTCTGGTTCCCACTCGCACCCTGACAACCCAGGCATGGTCGCCAACATGACTGTGGGTTCCTCATCTCTGCTATCCCCCGAGGCTGGGGGGGAGGGGACTTGTCCCTCAGTGGCCCTGCCTGTCCCGGCCTTTCCCTTTGTCTCTTTCCCAGCACTCAAGGGGTCCATCTAATGCACACAATGCAGATATATCCCAGGCCCTGCCCCGCCCCCAGCTGTGAGAGGATCTCTGTGGACAAGATTGGCCCAGGGGGACTCTGCCAATGGCACCCTGGCTCCAGGCTGCAGTGACGAGCCCCGCACAGCAGCCACCACCCTCACCCAGATGCCCTGGCGGACCCTCAGCAGGGTCCCTGCCTCCCACCACAGTCTGGGCCCCACGAGGCTGCCGGAGAGGATCGTTATGAACCTAAGCCCCATTGTACCACCTGGCGACCCCAGGGGATGGGAGCAGCCCCGTGCTCTGCGGCCAAGCTCCTTCACCATCTGGTCTCCTCTCACCTCCCCAGCCTTCTCGTCCACGGATGCCTGGCCCCCTCCTGCACGCTCTGTTCCAGACCCTTCCAAAGCCTGACACAGTTGCTCACCTAGGACATCCCTTCTCCCCTTTGTTCCTCCAAAGTGGGCACATGGGCTCCTCTGCCGTCCATGAGGTCATCCTGGGCCCCTCCCTCCCTCCCTCACTCCCCGTGGTGGCGGCTGGGGTGACCACCCAGACCCTCCTCCAGGATGAGGCCCTCAAACTCCAGCGGCCAAGGATGTTGGGTGCTGACGGCCCATGGGTGAGTCACTCCCTTTCATAAGGTCACACCCTCCGCCTGGTGGCAGCCTGAACAGAGTCACCATGGGCAGTGGAGCCGGGGACAGTCAGGGAGCAGTTGCGAAGGCCCGGCCCTTGCTTTGATTCAGGACGACTCTGAGGAACCATCCAGATCTCCCTCTGGTGCAGCCAGATCACAGGGCAGCCCTTCCTTCCCCTGTCCTGCTCCCCTCCCCCACCAACACACCTCCCCGCACACAACCGCCCCTTCCCAGCCCGGTCACTGGGCACAGACCTGCAACCCCCCTTCCCAGGGCAGAGGCGAGCCCCGCCCCCTGCGGGCTCTCCAGGGACCTGGTCTCCCCCCCAGCAGACCCCCATCTTCTTAGGGTATTTACTCATTCTTTCCGCAGTAATTGTTAAGGAGCCCTGACCCAGAGTCTTCCTACCTCCTTTGTCCAATCACTCATTCGTTCTGCAACTCTTTTTCTTTCTTTCTTTCTTTCTTTCTTTCTTTCTTTTTTCTTTCTTTCTTTCTTTCTTTCTTTCTTTCTTTCTTTCTTTCTTTCTTTCTTTCTTTCTCTTTCACTTTCTTTCTTATTTATTTTTGTTTATTTTTAAGTTTATTTATGTATAAGTTTATCTAATTTAAAGTTTATTTAATTTAAAATTTATGGGGCGCCTGGGTGGCTTAGTCGGTTGAGCGTCCGACTTTCGCTTGGGTCATGATCTCGCGGTTCGTGGGTTCGAGCCCCGCGTCGGGCTCTGTGCTGACTGCCAGCTCAGAGCCTGGAGCCTGCTTCGGAGTCTGTGTCTTCCCCTCTCTCTGACCCTCCCCTGCTCACGCTGTCTCTCTCTCTCTCCTAGAAATAAATAAAAATATTTTTAAAAAATTTATTTATTTATGTTTATTTATTTATTTTGAGAGAGAGAGAGGCAGAGAGAGAGAGAGGGAGAGACAGAACCCAATGCAGGCCCTGCACTGTCAGCGGAGACCCTGACACAGGGCTTCATCTCATGAACCAGGAGATCATGACCTGAGCCGGAATCAAGAGTCGGACGCTCAGCTGACTGAGCCGCCCAGGAGCCCCTCCACAAGCCTCAGTGAGCCCACACTGCATGGTGAGTGTCAGGAATGAACCAAAAGAAATGGCACCTTTCTTTTTTTAATTTTTTTAATATTTATTTCTGAGAAAGGGTTGGGGGGAGTAGAGAGAGAGGGAGACACAGAATCTAGAGCAGGCTCCGGGCTCTGTGCTGACAGCCCCGATGCGGGGCTCCGACCAGCAACCTGCGAGATCATGACCTGAGCCAAAGTTGGACACTTAACCGACTGGGCCCCCCAGGCGCCCCGTGGCCCCCCTCTTATGGCTCCTGTAACAATCACCACAAACTCAGTGGCTTGAAACACACGAGTCTATGAGGTTGCTCTGCTGTAGGTTGGAAGTCGGGCAGGGGTCTCCCGGGGCTAAAGTCAGGGTCCTGGCGGCTGTGTTCCCGCCAGAGACTCTCAGAGGGACCCCTCTCCTGCCCCCACCCCCAGCCTCTGGAGCCTGCCCGACCCTTGGCTGTGGCCCCTTCGCTGCATCTTCAGCCTCTGCAGGCGCGGGCTGCCCTCTGGCTGCGGGACTCCGGATGCTGTCTCTGTTTCCACATCTCTCTGTTCCCCCATCTCTCGTCTCTCCGTCTCTCCCAGAGACTAACTCTGCCTTCCCCCCAGGCTTCTAGGACCCTTTTAACCACACTGGGCCTCCGGATAAATCAGGATATGCTCTCTACTTAAAGGAAAACTGATTAGCACGTTTAAGCCCCCTTTGCCACTAATCTAAGGTATTCACAGCCTGGGGATAGACCTTGGATGGCTTTGGGGGGGGTGTGCTGACCCCACCCTCCTTCCCCGGCCTGGCGCCTGGGCCTGCAGACACCAGTGCTCTGTGAGCCCCAGCCTGAGGGTGGCCGCCAAGCCCTGTCCCAAGAACCACTGCCGCCCTCTCTTGCCGCCGCTCAGCCCCCGCCCGTGGCGCGCCTCACACCTCGGCCTTTCTCGTGGGGCTCCCCTTGCCCTCCTCCTTCCTCTGCTCCCCTTCTTCCTGGTGGCTGATCCAAGGGGGCGGCCTCCTCCCCTGTGATTTCCCCCCACTGGCTGCTCTTAAAGCACTTCCCCCAGGGCGTGGGGTCAGCCACCCTGGATCCTTCTGGCAGCTTCTCCTGCCCCCAGGCCCTCAGCTCTCCACTCCAAGCCCAGCCCAGAGCTCCGGAGTCGGTTGGCTCAGCTCCGGCCTTGTTTAAGCCCCGTCCCGGGGCCCCAGTGCCCGCCTGCATGGCTTGCTACAGTTGCAGTGAGCAAACCACTCCTGTCCTCAGTGTTACGTCTTTAAAAAGGACTTAAGACACAGCCCGTTTATTTCCTCAGGGGACAAACCCACACCTTTCCGCCATAGCTCTTTGAAATTTGCGATCACCTTTTTGTGGGAAGATTCAGGAACCCCCTTATATCCCCCCATAATGACATCCAATATTCTAAACATCTCCACTCCTGGTCATGTGTTGACATCTCAAGTTGTTGAGCCTCAAAGGAAGACGAAAAATCATTTAGTCACCTGGGGAAGCTATGTCTGGTGTAGTGAGTGCTGAGAACCCTCCGTGACAAAGTTCCAGAACTGATGTTTCTTCTTCACCTGTTAACACATACCCTCCCCCGCCCACCTCCCCCACCGAGAGTGTGACACCCAAGATGTGTGTGTGACACGCCTGCCTCAATGTTCGGAAGACAAATATTCTTTTTTTTTAAAGTTTGTTTGTTTTTAATGTTTTTTTTTTTAATATTTTTATTTATTTCTAGGAGAGAGAGAGACAGCGTGAGCAGGGGAGGGTCAGAGAGAGAGGGAGTCACAGACTCTGAAACAGGCTCCAGGCTCTGAGCTGGCAGTCAGCACAGAGCCCGACGCTGGGCTCGAACCCACAAACTGCAAGATCATGACCTAAGCGAAAGTCGGACGCTTAACCGACTAAGCCACCCAGGTGCCCCTGTTTTTAATGTTTTATTTATTTTGAAAGACTCAGTGTGAGTGGGGGAGGGGCAGAGAGAGAGAGAGAAAGAGAGAGAGAGAGAGACATAGAGAATAACAACAACAAATGCAAACATAAACAAAGCCCAAGCCCCCAGGTCTCTGACTCCATGAAATGTATAGTCTCTCCCTTTCACAGAACTGCAGAGATGGTTCTGAGAGGCAGACAGCCTGGTCTTGTCACATTATGGGGCGGGGGGTGGGGGATGGACTCTTTGTCCCCAGGTCCTGAAATGGACAGGATACCTTTCAATATTGTTCAATGCCAAAGGGAATGTTGCCCTCCCAGCCAAGATGAGGCGTCACCTGCATTAGCATGAAATGACATCAACTCACTTTGCTGATACAGTGACCGGAAGTCATGGATATCTTCAATCATACAGGCAAAAGCTAATGCTATTAAGGAAGCTCTATGTGACAGCATCTTTCAAAACTGTGGCCTCTCTGGGCAGCAAACAGAGAGCATCCTGGCGGGGGGAGGGGGGGTCAATGTTCTGCAACACCCTTCTCATCTTACCAATGGGGAAACTGAGGCCCAGAGAGGGGAAGGCCGCACCCAGGTCACACAGAGAGTTAAAGAAAGCTGGGCTCGGACCACGGTGTCCTCCTTCCCAAGTCAGTGCTCGTAGCCTCCAAAGAAGAGGATTTCCTTAAAGAGAGAAGGACGGGCAGGGACATTACTGAAGAATTTTCTATCTGTTCCTCTGGGGCAGGCTTCCGAGGTTCTTTTTTTTTTTACATTTTTTTAACATTTATTAATTTTTGAGAGACAGATCGTGAATGGGAGAGGAGCAGAGAGAGAGAGGGAGACACAGAATCCGAAGCAGGCTCCAGGCTCTGAGCTGTTAGTACAGAGCGCGACGTGGGGCTCGAATCCACGAACTGTGAGATCATGACCTGAGCCAAAGTAAGACGCTTAACTGCTTAACCGACTAAGCCACTCAGGTGCCCCACAGGCTTCTGAGGTTCTTAAGGCAGAATGCTGATGAGGAGGGGCCATGGATGAGTTTCCATGGGAACTGACCTGAGGGAGGTGATGCTCACTCCTGGCAGAGGGGGCTGGGGAAGGAAGAAGGTGGAGTCCGCTCCTGGAAGAATGGTCCAGCGGGCAAGACCAGACTCCGAGGTGAGAGTTTCCTCTCTATCCTGGCAAATCCCTGAATGAGGGGGATTCAGATGAATGGATACTTTGAGCTTCTAGAATAATCCCCAGAACCTGCCCTTGCACCTGCCTCCTGCAAGGCTCAGACCTGCGTAGAGGTCTGGGAAGAATCACATCCCTGCAAACGATATCCGTCCCTGTCCCTGCTCAGACCTCCTCCCTTTGCCTTCCATCTCTTTCCACGTGGCCCAACAGCCACCCAGCTGCCCCAGCCTGAAGCCCGAGAGTCGCCTTGGTCTCTTCTTTCTCTCCATCCCACGCAGCCGGCTGAGCCCTGAGTCTCATCTCCATTAAGAAGGGCGTTTTGCTGCAAGCAACAGAAACCTGATCTGTCTTATTAAAAGGACATCGAGCTAAATGCAATATGGGATCTTGGAATCGATCCTAGAACACAATTAGAACAGTTAAGTGCATAAACTGGTGAAATCCAAGTAAAGTCCACCCACAGTTTGGTTAATGGTAACGTTCCCATCTTGGTTCTGACAAACGTTCTGTGCTCACGAAAGATGTCAGAGCAGGGGAACCGGGGGGAGGGGTGAACGTAAGGACTCTGTGGTCTCTGCAACTTGCCTAGAAATCAAAAATCATTCCAAAATAAATAGTTTATTTAAAAATTTTAAGAACCGAGGGCACCTGGGTGGCTCGGTCGGTTAAGTATCTAACTCTTTGACTGAGGTCATGATCTCATAGTTCATGAGTTCAAGCCCCAAGTCAGGGCTCTGTGCTGGAAGCTTGGAGACTGCTTGGGATTCTCTCTATCTCTCTACTCCTCCCTTGCTCTCGCTCTCTCTCTCTGCCTGTCTCTAAATGGATAGATAAACAATTCTGTTTTGATTTTAAGAATGAATGAATGGATAAATGAAATGCGGTGTATACACACAATGAAATATTACTCAGCTCTTAAGAAACACGAAACTCTGATCGTGTCCCAACATGGCTGAACCTCGAAGATGTGATGCTCCGTGAGATAAGCCAGTGACAGAAGACAGAAAGTAGAATGAAGGTTGCTGGGGCAGGGAGGGGCCGCGGGGAACAGGGAGTTAGCCTTCAGCGGTTTCAGTTGGGGAAGATGGAAAAGTTCTGGTGGGGGATGGTGGTGATGGCGGAAAAGCATTGTGCGGGTACTTCATCCTGCTGAACAGTACCCTTAAAAATGGTTAAAATGGTAGATTTTCTTATGTGTGGTTTACCATGATTTAAAATAAAAATTAAGACACTGGGGAGGTCACATCCCTGGCGGCGACTCAGAGGCTATACAGCCAAGGACTGAACCCCAAACTCCCCCGCAAAACAGGCTGCGTGCAGCCTCGCGGCCAACATTGCCCGGCACAGACACCCCGGCGCGGGTCCCCGGCCCCAGCCGTGCCCACCCGGAGGTCCTAAGGGGCCCCTGCTTCTGCTGCCCCCTTCGCCCGCATGTCCCTGGTCCTTCACAAACTTCCAGTGCAAAGGAGGTCATGTGCCTGTGGGCTGGGTGCAAAGGAACCTGGGAAATGGAGGCTGTGGAATTCGTATCGTTTTCTATAGTGTGAGGCGGTTTCTAGCTCACAGGACAAGAAAGTTGTCTTAAATAGTTTGGAAGTATGGCCCTTCCTTCCGTCCACACCCTTCCAGCTCAGACCAGCAGCGCGTGTTGTCTACCCCCTCCTGGCTGGTCTCTGTCCCCAGGTGTCCCCTTCCTGGCTGGTCTCTGTCCCCGCCACCTCTGTGATCCCATGTCCCCTCTCTCTTCCTTGCACACATCCACTGTGTCACCAAAGACAGCCAGTTCTTCCACCCCACCCCATATCTCTCCTCCATGACCTCCTTTCCACTTCTAGTCTAGAACCTTCCGGCAGGTTCTCATCATTTCCTTGCTGGTCCCCAGGCCCAGGAGTGGTCTCAACTTTCCACTTGGATGCCTCTAAGTGAGATACGTCAGAGACGCCTGGGTGGCTCAGTCGGTTAAGCATCCTGCTTTGGCTCAGGTCATGATCCCACAGTCCATGGGTTTGAGCCTCGCGTTGGGTTCTGTGCTGACAGCTCAGAGCCTGGAGCCTGTTTCAGATCTTGTGTCTCCTTCTCTCTCTGCCCCTTCCCCGCTCGTTCTCTGTCTCTGTCTCTCAAAATAAAATAAAGACATAAAAAATTTTTAAAAAATAAAATAAACCAGACACTCCTGAAATAAACCAAGGTACTCCTCTGGTCAAAACCCACCTACCGCTGGCCCCTCCCTGCCTTCACGCTAGAACTCCAAGGCCTTAGCCTCGCATCTGCGACCTTGACCCCCAGCCTCCCCTGCTGTCCTAAGGAGAGCACATCCCAGCTTCTGGCCCCAGGGCCTCTCTCATGCCCCTGGGGCAGCTGTGCTACATCTTCTAAATGGAACAGACTTCTATCATTTTTAGCCAAACGAAAGCACCACTCTGATGTGATCTCCTCACTGATGTTTTCCTTACACGTCAGGGCTAGGCTGGGGCCCTCCGTGTCCCCCAACTCCCCGCCCCTGCCCATGCATGCCCTGGCTCAGCTCCGGCGGGGCGCCTACCACTGTACCGGAGTGTGCTGTTCGCTTCATGCTTCCCACAACCCTCGCTGACTTGGAAGACCGTCTAAGTCTGGAACAATGTTTCATTCACTGTGATATCCTCAGAACCTAGCACAGCAAACAGTAGGCACACAATAAATGCTCCGTGAACGAATGAGGCACATGGACTTCGAGACCTTAAAAAACATGGCTACTATGTCTGGGGAATCTGTCCCAGGGCTTCTAATCTGGGATGATGCCACCTCACCCTGATGCCTCCAGACCACACGGGCTCTTCCCTCAAAGCCACCAGGGAGCCTCTCCAGAATGTCTTGTCTGACTGAGCTGAGCCCAGGACCGTTCAGAACCAGCCTCCCGTCTACTGAGCGAGAGCCCTGCCCCTCCCAGGTGGAGAGTTAAGCCCCAGACCTCCATGATCCAACCACAGAAGCTGCCTGGATGTCTGACCCTCCCCTGCTCCCCTGCCTTCCTCAACTCCCCAGCTGCCTTCTTGCTCTCCTTTCCTTCCTCTCGTCCGTCCACGGACATTTCCATGAGTGCCTTCAGCCTCTCTGGCAGGAGGAAGAATCAGTGAATCAGTACATCCTGCCCCTGGGCCAGCCACCTAATACAGAGTGCCCCCCGCCTCCTGCCCACAAGCTCCGATGCTGGGATTCTGGTGCGTGACTTACAGAGGAGGAACCCCAAACGACGGGTGCAACCGTTTGTCTAACTTTACTCAAAAGTCACCTGGCCGGAGTTAGAACTCCGACTCCAAAGGACACCCCCTTTTCCCTGTAGCATTGGCTTCTTCTCCCCTGCCCCATCTTTCTTCAAGAGGAGAACGGCCTGATCCTTCTGACCGTGAAGGACTTTCAGCACCACCATTGGGGGAGAGCTCCCTGTCCTCCGAGATTCAGACAAAATCTGGCTGGAGCCCAGCAGAGGGGGGCATTTGCTTCCAGCTGGGACACTGGCAGAATTGTGGCTTCAAGAATAGATAGGGCTTGGGCTTTGGGGAAGAAAGTTCAAGGGTAGGACGGGCAAGAAGGATGGGGTGAGCTATGCAAACATGCTGACTCCCCAGAACTCGGTGAAGCCTGTGCGTCACTGACAAGTGATGCCCATCACACAGACCCCAGAGAAAACGGAAATATTGGGCAATGATAAAAATAGCCGCAGCAGTGATGCTGACTTTCTTGGAACCACGTGGAAAATGAGATATGGCTAGAACTCCACTGGTGAAGTCATTCAGATTTATCTACACTCTTGCGGGAGGAGGGGGAAGGCTTCGTTTCAGAGAGAGGGGGAGAGGGTCTCCTTTGATAACAAGACATTTTCTCAAGTTATGGAGCCTGGCGATGCCTAAACCTCACCTTTATATCTTTAAATAACTGGGGCGGGGGCGCCTGGGTGGCTCAGTCGGTTAAGCGTCCGACTTTCGCTCAGGTCATGATCTCGCGGTTCGTGGGTTCGAGCCCCACGTTGGGCTCTGTGCTGACTGCCAGCTCGGAGCCTGGAGCCTGTTTCAGTCTGTGACTCCTTCTCTCTCTGACCCTCCCCTGCTCACGCTGTCTCTCTCTCTCTCCTAGAAATAAGTAAAAAAATAAAATAAATTAAATAACTGGGGCGGGGGGTTGCAGCCTTGGGGGGGGGGGTGAAAGTCCCTCTGCAGTGAGGGTCATTTAAGGAAACCAATGGTCAGTTTTTACCTTATAATGACAGTTAAAAACAGATCCTTCAAACCAAGCAGGAGGACCCTCTCCGGAAGCCTCTGACAGAAAACAAAGCGCAGGATGGAAGGCCCGGGGCGCATGAGCACAGCCATGGTCCCACCTCCCTGAAGGAGCTGGGCTGGGGGCTCTTAGCCCAAGAGGTTTTGTTTTGCTCCTGAATTTTTCTTGCCAGCTTTCACCCTTTGCGGAGGTTCTCAAAATAAGGGAAAAGAGAGCGAGAAACCTCGATTAACATGCTAATCACACCCTTGGTAATTACATTTACTTTAACTGACTCCATAGGCTTTCACACTTGTCAGAAAACAGAAGTAATCTCCCCACAGTGCATTTCCTTGCTGCTTTGGCTGCTAGCACTAGAAATCAAACTGGTGTCTCCTCAAGGGCATATATCTGAGGGGCCTGGTAAAAGCTACAGGGTCTCCTCCTTTTTAAAAAATGACAGCAATCACACACAAAAATATTAACACTTCTAAGGATTTTACTGTGCATCCAGCCCCCCCTGTGCTTGCTCTTATGTTCATTGCCTCTTATTTCATCCTCAAACAACTCTGGGGGTAGAGACCTTTTGTTATCTCCGTTGCATGATAAGGAAAGAGACCCAGAGAAGTTAAGGAACATACCCAAGGTACACAGGCCATTTGTGGCTGAGCTGGGACTCCTCCGAGTCAGATCCTCAGCGCCCAGTTCTTAGACATCATGGCATATACTTCTTGGGAAGGTCTCTGTTCTTATTCTTTTTTTTTTTTTTTAAATGTTTTATTTATTTCTAGGAGAGAGAGAGAGACAGCGTGAGCAGGGGAGGGTCAGAGAGAGAGGGAGTCACAGACTGAAACAGGCTCCAGGCTCTGAGCCGGCAGTCAGCACAGAGCCTGACGCGGGGCTCGAACCCACAAACCGCGGGATCATGACCTAAGCGAAAGTCGGACGCTCAACCGACTAAGCCACCCAGGCGCCCCTCTGTTCTTATTCTTAAATGTCCCCTTTTGTACTGTGCCTTAGACCAGGGGTCCGCCCACTACACAGGCGAGCCAAACCCAGCCTCCAGGCTTTTTTTTGTAAATAAAGTTTTATGTAGCCACACTCATTCATTTACATATCATGTAGGGCTGCTTTCATCCTTCAACAAAAGGGTTGAGTGCTTGTGAAAAAGACTGGCTGACTTGCAAAGCCTGAAATATTTATTATCTGGGCCTTTTTTAGAAAACCTTTGTCAACGCCTGACTTGGATCATTGGTTCTCAGGCCTGACTGTGCATGGAAATCACCTGCAGGGTGGGGTCAGGGGGGGGATGAAAAAATACCCACATCTGAGCCCCATCCCCAGATTCTGATTAAATTTGTATGGGGTGCCGCCTGGGTGTCCAAATTCTAGAAAGCCCCCCAGGGCCCAAATGATTCCAACCACAGCTAAGTTCAAGAACCATTGCCTTAAATTTTTTAATGTTTATTTATTTTTGAGAGAGACAGAGAGTGTGAGTGGGGGAGAGGCAGGGAGAGAGGGAGATACAGAATCAGAAAACAGACTCCAGGCTCTGAGCTGTCAGCACAGAGGGTGACACGGGGCTTGAACTTACAGACCATGAGATCATGACCCAAGCCAAAGTCGGATGCCCAACCAACTGAACCACCCAAGCACCCCAAGAACCATTTTGCCTTAGATTGTAAGGGACTTGCATCTTTGAAATAATTACACAAGTTTAGTTTGCACATAAGGAACATTTCTGTGGCACTGAAGTGTAGCCCTGTCTTTCCTTGAAAAGAAATAGCAGCCTGTAGGGTACCAGGCTGACACTGAGAGTATTTACCTATACCCGTGGGCCAGGGGAGGCCAAGTACCAAGATGTATTGCATGTGGGTACCAGGAGGGAACCTTCTTTCTGCTTGCCATGTTTCCATTTCAAGGGACAGCAATTAGCGTAACACTCTTGGCCTCCTGCCAACCCCTAACTTTGTGAATTCTGATCAGAGGAAGAGGAGGTGCTCATGCCCAGCTCAGCCCCTTCTTCTTCCCACTTGCTCCTCTGCAACCAAGGTGCCCACAGGAAATGTATATTTGGGGCTGCCTTTCCCTGGGTGTTAGGTTTACAGGGCCAGGTCCCCATGTGGGGGTGCTGGCGGTGGTCTACGGCACCTGTCATCAGTGGGTGAGACTTTCTGATAAAGGTTCAACGTCTCCTTTGTTTTCAAGCACCAAAGCCCTGTCCACACATAAAGTGTATGATTTCCTTCCTGTTCTTCCCTCCTTGTCCATAGAATGGTTCACTGTGGATGATGGAATGGATGCTGGCCTCAGCCACGGGATTTGCTTTGGCCAATGGAACGTGAGGGAAAGTGCCAGCTCTGGGCTGAGACGTTAAGAGGCATCACGGGTGAACCCCCTGTCCCCTCGTGCACTTCTGCTACCTGCCATGAGAAGAGTGTGCAACATCTCCCCCTGTCCCAGAATCAGGGACACATAGAGCAGAGACAAGCCTTGCCCACTGCCTGAAACAGGGCTGCCTTGGTGCACACAGCCCCATCGCTAAGAAAATTAGATTGTTTTTTTTTTTTTTTTTTGTCATCGCCACTGAGACTTGGGGGTTGCTTGGTCTGCCGCAAGAAACTAATGTTCAGAGGTGTTATTTTGTTCTCCACCTGCTAAACTCATGCTGGGAAAGAGAGGTTTTATCGAATGACCTCTCAAGGCAGAACAATATGCAGCATTGTGCGGAAAGGTCTGGGCTCAGGAGCTACTTTGGATCTAGATCAATCCCAAGCCACTTGCACACATTTTTAGAAGATGGTAAGGTTTGTGATGAAGGGCTCATGAGGTGGACAGAAATGAACGGCTTTGGGAACATCAGGCTGTTCTCCAAATGGTAGTTCGGGAAGGAATTCAACTCATCTCGCTACCTTGTCGGGCCATTTGGAGTCGGATCAAAACCAGAACTAGCGTAGGGCATTTTTAAAGCTTCCACTTTTCTATAATTTTTACTCCTCCCCCTGGAGTATCTGTCAACACTGCTTCCCTTCCCCGGGCAGAGCGGTACCACAGTGCCCCTTTTATCTGTCTGTTTTCCCTTCTACGCTGGACGCTACTTAAGGACACCGTACAGACAGACTGCTGTCTTACTCACCTTCATGTTCCTAGGACCTAGCTCAGCACCTTGGTCTGAGTTGAATGACTGGGTAACAGGGAGGCTCTCTGACGCTCGCAGCGCAAGCTGGGCGCACGTTGCTGGTGTCTAAGGGATGCGTCCTTCGGCGTTAGCTTTCCCAGACTGTTACGGTCAAACAAGAAGTGCAGAACCCCAGCTCCCTTCATCTGCGCACCTCTGTGGGAGTTCCTGGCTATATGGATGAAGTTGAGCTCCCGGGGACCGTTTCTACCATTCCCTAAAAGGACGAGGCATGGCGATCTAAAATGAATTATTCTTCACGGTAGACACCCGGTTGGGAGTTGCTAAAGCAGTGTGTCCAAGAATATGGCATGCGCTTTTTCAAGGAGAGGTGCCGAGGAAGGCGACACAGACACAGGAATCTTACCCCCGTCCTCACAAGCCCTGTGACTTTGGGGAAGGAACGTAATCACTTTGAGCCTCTTATAAAAATGGCCATTGTGCTGCCTGCCGCGGAGTACTTAAATCATACACGTTAGATACAAAATGCCTTGCTCGGCGTAGGCATGCATTAGAACTGAGGGTCTTTAAAATTTTCTCCTTAATGTTTTGGCAACAGCTGGACTTTTAGCTGAATGGGCTTTTTATAACCTGTTTGGCCCAGACGACTCAAAAGGTAATTCTATTTTCTTTTCAGTACATCTTGGATCTGCGTCGTTTGAGGGGATGTGAAGCAGAGAAATGCTGATTTCTATTTTAAGGACTTTGGAGAGCATGACACATCTTTCAATAGCAAATATGAAAGCTTTGCAAATTAGAAATTAAAGGAGTAGCTTCGAACCTGCATCTCAACTGGTGCCTGGCCCCACTCTGCCTTTCCAAACTTCTTGACCACGATGGTCTTTCTTATACAGTGGTTGCTGGGCTGCTTCTTCCCTGAACAACGCCCTCTCAGGGCTGGCTGATCACCCTTTTTACCATCTCAAATAACAATTCCTATCATCATCCTCGCATGTTCGTGCCATGTCCTGTCTTCAACATGGTATGGATGCCACCTCCTCCAGGAAGTCTTCTGGGAAGCCCCAGTGCATTTACCATTTCTTTGTGGGTGCTGCAGGGCACAGAGCTTTAGAACAAGACAACCCTGGATGGACCTCACTTCAGCTATGTGACCTTAAGGCAAACATCCTAACCTGTCTAGCCAGCCATCTCCTTGTGCAAAAATAGAACAGTCACTTAAATTTGTAGTGCGGCTGTAAAGATTAAGTGCCAAAATCTTTTATATAAAAGTCTCAGTTAAAAAAAAAACAAGTCTCAGTTCATCGAGGGCACTCAACACACATTACTTCCTTTCTTCCTCCTTCCACTGGCCTGTGTCACTATCTTCTCTGTCTTAGACGGAACTCTCAGGTCTTCTACGAGTTTGAGGCGGGTCGTTGGTCCACTAAAAATTACTCATTGAGCATCTGCTCTTTGCAGGCAGGCTCTGCCCCCAGCATCTGGGTAGATGCACGAATCGGGCAATCAGAGATCTCTGCCATCGCGGGGCTCAACTTCTAGTTTAGGAGACAGAAAGTAAACCAAAAAAAAAAGTAATAAATCAATACATTATTTTGTATATTGGAAGTTCCCCACTGGGGTGGGGAGGAAGGGGGTGCACTTTGCAGCACTGAACAGGTGACTGGGAAAGCCTCACGGAAGAGGTGGAATTTGGGCACAGACTCCAAAGAAGTGAGTAGATTGTATCCATTTGTTGAGTGAATGAAACAAGAAAACCCCAAACTTCATTTATTTCTAAGGGAAAATGACTCACGGGCAAGGGCGCGAACTGTTAAAAGATTTCTGCCAGACCCAGATAGAGGAAATTAACAGAAGAAAGGAGAATTCTGAGTATTAGTCCTACAAAGACACATGCCGGCTTCACAAACAACGACATTGTGCTGGGCGCCGTGGAGGGTGGGAACAGGCGGGCCTGAGTCAGCAGGGAGAGTTTTAATTGACTTCCTTTTGTAAATGATATTTACAAATTGCATCTGACAAGAGGAGTCTGTTTGTATAGTGAGTAATTCCTCCAGCTAATTCTAAAATGAGTTTGAGGCCTCTAGGCTGAGCTGCGCAGCAGCATTCAGGAAGACTCCAGAGCTGGCGCTGCATCTGAGAACCTGGCTGGAATTTCAAGGGGTTTCTTCCTTCTGCTGGCTTTGGAGGGCCGATAAAAAGGCATGTGATGGTGGCATCCCACGTGGCCTGTCCAGTGGGCATCTGCGTATCTGCAGAGAGTCCTTGTGGACTAGTCTTCTTGTAGGCTTCTGGCGAGTCCAGACGGTGGCAGCCGGGGCTCAGAGAGGGCAAGGGATTCCCCAAAGCCACACAGCCACTGCTCACAGGTCTTCCAGCGCCCTGTTTGATCCTCTCCACCCCAGGCTGGTAGACCCCCGGCACAAGGAGGGGGTGAGACCCCACTAGCTGCTTCTGCCTCTGAGCCCCCGCTTCCTGTGAATGAGCCGGAATGGGTGCTCACAGACTGTTACCAAACATTACCACCTTGCTGGAGGGCTGTGTGAAGCGTGTCCACTGGGGTCCCCGTGGGAACCAGTCCATCTCAGGTGCCAAATGGCCCATACATGGAGGGACAGGGAGGGCCTCAAGGTGTCAATCTCACTGTGTAAAAATTTCCAGCAGCAGCAGGAATACTTCTTATTTGGTTCAGCTCACAAATCTGCAGGGGCCAGACATCCATGCAGATGAAGTTGCAGTATAGTTTCTTTCCGTAGGTCCAGCCTCACCAGGAAAATGAAGGACGGTCCTAAAGCAGCTTTAGACCTGCAGAGATCTCACTCCTTTCTTGATGGGACTTTATGCTCATTTGTTCGTTCATTCATTCATTCATTCATTCATTCCAAACATTTGCTGAGTACTTGCTATGAACCAGGACTTCCCATAGGCATTGGGAACCCAAAAACAACAAGACCCTGGTCCTGCCCTTACCTGTGGCCATGTTGGAGGTACCAAGGGCAGAGGAAACACAGAGAATTAAAGGAACCCGAAGAGGGATACCTAACTGTGTCTGTAAGTGGTCATGGAAGGCTTCCTGGAGGAGGTGGAGCGAGCCTGAGCTGAGCCTAAGGATAGGAGGAGTTATCAAGGTGAAAGAGGGAGAGGAGAGAGGGGTAAGTGTGAGGGCATGCCATCAGAAGGTGTGAGCAAAGGCCTGAAGAGTGAGTGCAGGCAGGCCTGGGATTCAGATTATCGAAGCACAAGGTTTGGAGTCCTCTCGGGCTGATGGAGCCAAGCAATGAAGACCGGGAAAGAAAGGCAGAGAGAGAAGACCTTGGGAACAAAACGGAAGAGGCCTGGATGTAATCTCCAGGGAGGGCAGAGAGAGCGCCAATGAAGGGGGTTAGGCAGGAAGGGGAGGGCTTGTTTTGTGCATTAGGAAGAGCAGACTGGCATCCACAGGGAGCAGAAAGAGGTAGGCAGAGGGGAGAGGGGAGATCCAGGAAAATTCTTTGCTCTCCCAGGTCAGTCTCCCAGTTTCCACCACCCCCTCCCAGCTGATGGGCCCTGGTGCCCAGTGCAGAATCCATCCTTGGAGTCTGGGCAGCGGACAGGGAATGGAATCTCCAGCACATCAGCTCTCTGCTGCCCCCAACTGTCTAGAAGAGACAAACACACCCTCCCTTTGGATCTTACAGGGTTTCTCTTAACCCCTCACATCCCGACACAGAAGTAGCAAACTTTTTTTGTAAAACATGGCAGAGCAGAATATTAAGATTTGCAGGATATATGATCTCTCCCGCAAATACTCACCTCTGCCTTTGTAGCTCGAAGGCAACTCTAGACACAATGTACACAAATGAGTGTAGCTGTGTTCCAATAAATCATTCATTTATGGACGTTAACATTTGAAGTGAATATAATTTTCACAAGTCATGAAATATCCTTTTTCTTTTGTTTTCTTTGTCTTTTGTTATTTTCGAGAGGGACTGAGAGAGAGCCATGTGGGCAGGAGGAGAGGGGGAGACGGAGAGAGAGAGAATGGGGAAGAGATAATCTTAAGCAGGCTGCACGCCCAGTGTAGAGCTAGGTGTAGGCTTGACACCAGGACCCTGGGATCATGACCTGAGCCAAAATCAAAAGTCAGAAGCTCAATTGACTTGGCCACTCAAGCGTCCCTTCTTTTGATATCTTTAACCATTTAAGAATGTAAAATCCGACTTCAACTCAGGTCAAGATCTCCTGGTTGACGAGTTCAAGTCTGGTGTTGGACTCTGTGTTGACAGCCTAAAGCCTGGAGCCTGCTTCAGGTTCTCTGTTGCTCTCTCTCCGCCCCACCCCTGCTCATGCTCTGTGTCTCTCTGTTTCAAAAATAAATATACACATTGAAAAAATGTTAATATAAACTTGTCAAAAAGTAAATAAACAAAATAAAAATGTAAAGCTCTCAACAAAAACAAAAAATCCAGTTTAAAAATGGGCAAAGGACTCAAGACCTTTTTTTGAGATGGCATGCAATCAGCAGTACGCATATGAAAAGATGCTCAACAACTCTAAACTTGAAGGAAGTGCAAATCGTAACACAATGAGATAGCAGCTCACATCCATTAGAATAGGTACTATCCGAAAGAAAGAAAGAAAGAAAGAAAGAAAGAAAGAAAGAAAGAAAGAAAGAAAGGAAGGAAGGAAAGAAGAAAGAAAGAAAGAAAGAAAGAAAGAAAGAAAGAAACAAACAAACAAACAAACAAATGTTGAGGGGGACGACGTGCAGAAATTGGAACCTTCCTGCCCTGTCAGTGGGAAAACAAAATGCTGCGGCCACTGTGGGAAACAGTATGGAGGTTCCTCAACCAATCAGAACTAGGATTTTGACAGGATCCAGCAATTCCACTTCCAGGTACACACCCAAAAGATTTGCAAGCAAGGTCTTGGAGGCTTACCTTCATAGGCATACTTCACAGCAACTCTATTCACAATAGACAAGAAATGGAAGCAGTTTGAGGGTCCATCAGTAGATAAACAGCTAAGCAAACTGTGGTCTATCCACACAATGGAACAGCATTTTGGCCTTAAAAGAAAGGAAATTCTGACAAATGCCATGACAGGGACAGACCTGAGGACGTTATGCTAAGTGAAACAAGACTTTGTCACAAAAAGACAAATACTGTATGATTCCATTTATATATAAAGCATCTAGAGTTCCAAACTCATAGAAACAAAAAGTACAACAGGGGCTGCCTGAGGTTGAGGGAAGGGGGTGGGCAGTTCTTTAATGGGTGTAGAGTTTCAATACTGCAAGGCACACAAATTCTGGAGATAAACTACACAACAATGTGAACACGCTTAACACTAGTAAACTAGTAGCCCTCTTTAAAGTCGTGGCTGTGACCTCATGAGAAATTGGCAGCTAAGCCACTTTCAAACATCTGACCCACAGAAACTGTGAGTGAGAATGAACATTGATTGTAGTTTTAAGTCACAGAGCTTGGGATAATTTGTTACACGGCAGTAGCTGACAAATACAGTAGGTTTACAAAGGAGCCCTCACAATAGTTACAATGATAAATCTCATACTGTGTATTTTAACCCAATTTAAAAAATTGTATAAACCATTCTTAGCTTGAGAGCTATATGAAAACAGGCAGAAGGCTGGACTTGGTCTTGTGGCCATAGTTTGCTGACTCCTGTTCTAACAGAATAGAATCCACTGAATTCTCAAAGGCTTCCTTAAGGCCGTACAGGACCCCTTTGGAAGTCCTTAGGATGAACTGTATTTCCCAGTTTCCTACAGGGCTAGCAGAGAAAACCTCTCCTGGCTCTTAATCCGATGTGGCTTGTGAACTCCATGGTAGGGTCAAGGACACAGAAACAGGTCCAGGTATGGGCCCCATGTGAAGGCACAGAGGCCTGAGGTAGACATGGACATAGTACAGCTGAAGGGGTTACAGGCGAGACTTCACCAACACCCCACAAGGATCAAGTAAGCTGGTGGATAAAGTGCTCAGAATGCTTGATTCACACTAGCTGTTATGATTATTATCCAGGCTTGTAGCTTTGCATCCAGAATTCCGTTGAATCTATTGATTCTATTGATTTACTGAATCGAGTGTAAGACACACCATTATACTATGTGCCATTTAGAAAGAAAACATTTAAGGCTTCTTCCAGTTCATCTATGTTGTCATGAGTTCGTTTTTATGTTTTATGCACGAGAGACCTTTTTGGACTTATTTTGACATTGGTATTTATCACATATCATGCCCATGGACACATTTCATGAATATATAAGTCAAATAAACTGGTTAAGATATTCCTAAAATCTTTTTGCATCCAAAGCCCAACTTCTTGGAAAGACTTTTCAACTCAGAACAGTCTGTGTTCCCTTTGTCTGCATAGGTTCATTCTCTGGTGCTCTGGAGAGATAGAATGTGTACAGAGCTTCCACTGTGGTCACTGGGACTTTGTCTCCAGCCCCGGACACGCACACATAGGCAACGGCAGCTGTGTCCCAAATGCCACGTGCCTCAAAGCGATTGCGGATAGCGCGGTATTGAAATATGAAAATTGATGCATTTTGGAGTAGGCAAAATATGCGACCTTGACATCTCCACCAAGAGGCCTAACAAGGTTCTCAGTTCCTCATGGCCCTACACACACACACACACACACACACACACACACACACACACACACCTCCTCTAGGTTATTAAATGGCATCACCAACTACCTACTGGAGTAAGTCGAAGATTTGGGACCCATCTTTAATTGTTTCCTTCTCTCCACTGTATCTGCAAGGTTGACTCCTTAGCAAACCTTGTGGATTCCACTTCCAAAACATATTCCAAAACTTCCACTTATGCTCCATCTCCATAGCCTCTGTTCTTACCTGAGTCATCGTGCGCAGAGAAGTCCTGTTAACACGGAAATCAGTCCTCACCGCTGTCTGCTGTTCGTCTCCCTCCCATCACGGTTGAAAGGAAAGCCGAGGTCCTTACCCCACCTGGGAGGCAAAGTGATCTGGTCTCACCTGTCTGACTTCACCTCCCCCAACCCACCTGGTTTCTTGTTCCCTTATTCTGTTCCAGGTGTGCTGATCTTTCTGCTGCCTACCAGCGCCAACACCTGTTTCTGCCTCAGTGCCCTTGCACTATTTCCCTGCCCAGAATTCTCTGCCTCTTACTCTGCCCTTGACTACTCCTTCTCTTCCGTCCACTCTTAGCTTCAATGCTACCTCTTCAGAGGTCACTCCACTGAAGTTTGCCTTTCCACCAACACACGCACAAGCACACGTGCACCTCTCTCCATCACATTACCCTTTTCTGTTGTTTTCATGGCATTACCTTATTAACATGTTAATTCCATGGAACAGGGAACCTAACTCAGCACCTAGAACAGCCCCTGGCACAGAGCAAGTGCTCAAAACAATTTATGGAAACAAGTGAATATTCACTAAATGTTTGTGGATAAAGCTGCAAAGTATACAATATTATTCTGAAATTAAGAAGATAGTGGAGTGACGGTTTTAAAATATATCCTTAAATTTTTTGATGCTCTCTCTCTCCCGCTCTTCCAAAGGTGTAAACTATTGGCCTCCCTTTGAAATAAAGATGGTTGTGGACTCATTTTACTGAACAGAACATGGCAAGGTGATGTTCTGTGACTTCCAAGTTTAGGTAATAAACAGATAGTTTCTGCCATGTTCTCTCTCTCTCTCTCTCTCTCTCTCTCTCTCCCTCTCTCTCTCTCTGTTCCCCTCTGTCTTTCTCTCCCTTTCATTTCCTCTGGGAAAAGGCAGCTACCACGCTATCAGGACACTCAAGCAGCCTGAGGTCCAGGGAAACAGAAGCTGAGATATTCTGCCAATATTCAAGATCTGTCCACCAGCTGCATGAATGAGCCCCTTGGACGTGGACCCTTCAGCCACAGGTAAGCCCTTGGATAACTGTAGCCCTAGTTAAAGTCGTGGCTGCGACCTCATGAGAAATTGACAGCTAAGCCACTTCCAAACATCTAACCCACAGAAACTGTGAGTCAGAATAAACGTTGATTGCAGTTTTAAGTCATGGAGCTTGGGGATAATTTGTTACACAGCAGTAGCTGACAAATACAGTAAGTTTACAAAGGAGCATGTTTGAAAACCGCCAAGGAAAGAAGTGAAGTTTGTCTAACATGGATGTTACTTTTTTTTAAGGTGTTTATTTAAATTGAGAAGGGGGAAGAAGCAGAGAGAGAGGAAGAGAGAGAGAATCCGAAGCAGGTGCAGAGACTGATGTGGGGCTCAGTCTTACAAACCTTGAGATCATGACCTGAGCCAAAACCACGAATCAGATGCTTAACCAACTGAGTCACCCAGGAGCCACTGGATTTTCATTCATGATCAACTCCTTTTAAGTCCTGACATCACTACTTCCATTTCACAGTGTTTTATGATATATTCTGGAGCTGCACTGCTACCAAAATCAAGCTGATTGGTTTATAATTCAAAAAATATACATTTATTTTTCTTTTCTGAGAAGCAGAGCCCCATCCCCCATCTTCAGAGATTCCCCTTTTAGCAAACATGTTTCAACAGATGCAACATTGTCTGCATTTTCTTCAGGTCCCAGGAGAATATTCTTTTAGGACAAGAAACTCATATTCTTTTTCTTTAAAAAATTTTTAAAATGTTTTATTTATTTCTAAGAGAGAGACAGCATGAGCAGGGGAGGGTCAGAGAGAGGGGGAGATACAGAATCTGAAACAGGCTCCAGGCTCTGAGCTAGCTGTTGGCACAGAGCCTGACGCGGGGCTTGAACCAATGAACCAGGAGATCATGAACTGAGCCGAAGTTGGACACTTAATCGACTGAGCTCCCTAGGCGCCCCAAGAAACTCATATTCTTGAATACCTGCTGCATGTTCTTTTATAACCTTCATCCTCAACTTCTTTCTAGGTGATTCCCAAGGTCCTCTGACAGTTCTTCTTTTATTTTTTTTAATGTTTATTTATTTTTGAGTGAGTGAAAGAGAGAGAGAGAACACAAGCAGGGAAAGGAGAGAGAGGGAGAGACAATCCAAAACAGACTCCAGGCTCCCAGCTGTCAGCACAGAGCCCAGTGTAGGTCTTGAACCCACAAACTGCAAGATCATGACCTGAGCCAAAGTCTGATGCTTAACCGACCAAGTCACCCAGGTGTCCCAGTCCTTTGACAGTTCTTTCTAGAATTATACTGGTCTTGATCCAAGTCGCTTAGAGTATGATGTGGAAGAATTAGAACATGCTGGGCCTCAGCTGGGTTCCTTACTGGGACCAGACACAATTCAGCCTCCCTGCCCCTCACACACATGCACACTCACGCAGGCACACGCACACAAATGCATGCATGCACGCATTCTAGGTTATTGAAAAGTCAAACGAGATAACACACGTAAAGAGCTTTATCAAGGCTGGTATAAAGCAGCTGCTGTAGATAATTATTATTCCGAGAGACTGTATCTGCTTGCATGTCACATATCTGGATTTGTCTAGGAAATCATCCATGATTAAAGCCGAGCAGTTAGAAAACTTTAAACAGAGACAGCTGAAGAGGAAGGGAGTGGACCGTGACACGTTCTAAGCATCTAGTGTGTGCCCAGCACTTTACAAGCATTGCTTCACTGACTCCTGACACGAGCAGACCCCACCACACACACGGGGAGACCGAGGCACGGGTGGCGCTGCTGCTCACAGACAGACCAGCATCTGAGATCGGATCTGCCTCCTACGCCCATGGGCTTTTTTCTTCCTAATGCAAGCATCTGTGTCTAGAGTATGTTGAAACCTTGCAGTGGCCAAGTGCAGGGTACGGCCAAGCAGTGAGGCGGTGAGGACAGACGCGAGCAGGTGGTGGCTGGTGGTGCGCTGGCCCCATGCCAAGGTCACAGCAACTTGGAAATTCACTTTGAAGCCCTCCCTCCCGGTAGGCCCTCACCCTCTGCCGCCTCTGTGTGAGAAGGTCTCTGCTGCAGAACAGGGGCCGGGGCTCCACCGCTTCCCCTCCGGCCCCTGACACTTCCCGAGTGACCTGACCCGTCACGGAAGGCAGGACGCCCCCCCCAGACCATTGTACCTCCCGCAGATGTAGAGATTGTGCATGTGGGGTGCCTCACACGCAGCAGGTCCCAGAGCAACGGGCGGTGAAAATACAGCGTCCCAAGCTCTGATCCGGGTTACCTACCGCAGGAGCACCCGTCAGGCCTCCCACCCCACCCCTACATCCCCTCATATACGCACACATTCACACACGTACACACGCACACACTCATACATGTATGCACGTGCACTCACTCGTACAAACATGCACCCACACATATACATACACATACACACATACACATGTATGCACACACACTCACAGAGACACACTCACACACGGACACATGCTCACTCATAGAAACACTCAAGCACTCATACACACACGCACACACACTCACACATGCTCACATACAGACATGTTCACCCACAGACACTCATACACACACGTGCGTGCATTCACACATACAGACACATGTTCACATATGCACACACGTGCACATGCGGATGCACACAGACGCACGCTCACGCAGACACATGCCCTCACGTACACACACGTGTGCGCACATGCACTTGCACACACATACACACCTGCGTGTACACACTCACGCAAACCCACACTCACACGTGTACACACACACGTGCACGCACACACACGTGCACACACTCTCATCCCACTGTGAGATCTGGACCAGCACCGCCCGTTGACATGTAATGCGAGCCACACACCTAACCTAGATTTTCCGAGTCCTCACATTACAAAAAAGGACACAGAAACAAGGGACACTCATTTTGATACTATATTTTGTTTCACCTAATATATTTAAAATAGCATTCCATGCTGAAAACAAACTAAGGGCTGATAGGGGTAGGGGAGAGGGGAAGGGGGGTGATGGGCATGGAGGAGGGCACTTGCGGGAATGAGCGCTGGGTACTATATGGAAACCAACTTGACAATATACTATTTAAGAAAAATATAAAAATAAAAATAAAATATCATTCCAACAGGTAATCCATAATTTGATCACGGCCCAGACTCCCTGCATTTCCAGCGCTCACCAGCCTCATGGGCCCCTGGCTGTCCTGCAGCACATGCGACCGTGCCGGGGCGGGGCGGGGCGGGGGGGGAACCACATGGCCTCCTCCCGACCTGACCAGCCGACCCCCGGTCACGGCCACCTTACCACGCTGCCCACTCCTGACCGATTAGTGGGGAGTCCCCGCCGTGGCCGTTGCTGGGACTTAATGAAGCAGAGCTCACCAGGCTATAAAAATGTCGTTAGGCAGCCCTCCAGCCATGGGGTTAACTATGGAAGTATTGAAAGAGCGCATTAGGGAGATAATCAGCTCATAATTGCCGGCGAAATGAAGGGACTGTCTTGAAAGCAGGCAAAAGCACAGGGCAGTCACTCTGGGCTGCCACCACCCCAAAGAGGAACACGTGACCCAGGATTTATACCTACAAGTTTGATTCTAAAAAGCAGAGACACCTCACCAGTGACCAACAAATACCAAAGAAAGAGTCAATCTCTGGCATAGTTACAGAAATGTAAATCAAACCATATGCCCTGTCCCTTTTCACGCATCAAGTTTGCAAATGCCTTTTAGAATAATACCCACTGCTGGGGAAGATGTAGTGAAATGAGCAGTCTCGTATATTGCCAGGGGGTATATAAATGGATACAGCCTTTCTAAAAAGTGATTTGGCAGTATGTGCTAAGTAACTTCAGTCTCCCCAGATATCAACCATTAGGGAATGATCAGAGACTTTATTAGTTATCTTGTGCTGTGAAATACACCGTCCCAAAACTTGATGCTTTAAGAATTATGTGCAACCCCCGAGTCTGTGAGTGGCTAGGCAGTTTTTCCGGTCTTGGTGGCTTAGCTGATCTTTCTCACATGTCTATGGTCAGCTGGAGGGCCGGCTGAGAATGGATGGCACAAGAGAAATCACCTCATGGATCTCCAGCTACAGGAAGCTTAACTCACCAGGAGCCTGGGAGCTGTGCTCTGAGATCCATCGCCACAATTGCACCGAGGCCCCCTTGCCTGTGTGCCGCGCTCTTCAGTGAATCTCCATGGTGTGGACACAAAGCCAAGTCATCATTGCTGGGGACCATGGGGCTGCTCTGGTGGCCACATCTGGCTTCGCACAATCTCATGGCATTCTCTGCAATCCTCATGGCTGAAACTTGACACATCCTATTTTCTAGTGTTTCGTCACCCACATCCAGAACCAGTGTGGAAGAAACCCATTCCAGGGCACAGAGATGGGCGGGAGAACTATTGTAACCCTGTTCGCAGACAATATGCCACAGAGGCTTTCAGAGGTGCGTTTACAAGGGCTCTCATCATGTTATTCATTTATTCATTCAACATACATTAACGGAATGCCCACTATAGGCCAGGCACGGTTCAAGGTGCTGGGAATTCAGTTATACACAAATTGGCAGGCTCTATGTTTTCACGGAAACTGTATTCAGGCGGAGAAAGGCAAATACACAAATAAACAAGCAAAAGAAAAGATCCGAGTGATAATCATCACACGGAAGATGCCGAGAATCAAAATGTGGTCTTGGGAGGGTGAGCTGAGGGGAAAGTACCAGCCACGTGAGCATTCCAGACAAAAGGAGCAGATGAGGCAGAGGCCTGGAGGCAGGAACGAGCGCCATAGGAGAGAGGCAGAGAAAGAAAAGCAGAGCGTCCAGGAAGGCGGGTGACGAGGCACATGTGTATGATGAGGGCCCAGAGGAAAGCCAGTCTTAGACTTCGAAGGAATGTGGTTGGAAATTTCTAGAAGGTTTTAATCGGGCGGTGGTGATGGTGTTGTGACATGGTCTAATTTACATTTGGGAGAAGTCTCTCTGGCCACTCGTGGAGATGAGGTTGTACTGGGGACAAAGAGTGGACAGAGACCAGGTCTCTGGCGGGGGTGGTTATCCGGTGAGAGAGGGTATGGGCTCGGAGTGTGCAGCCAGAGGAGGAAGTGGAGAGAATTTGGTGCGTTTTGAAAATAGAGATTCTAAGACCTGCTCAGGCTTGGGTGTGGGGGAAACAGAGGAGTCAAAAGTAACTCCCAGCTACTTGGATGGGTGGCTGGGTGGGTGGCTTACGGTGGCTGCCTGGGGAAGGACGGACGAGGAGCTGGCCTGGCCAACGGGAACCCCAAGTTTAGTTTGGGGCTTATGGGGCTTGAGGTGTTGTCGGACTTCCGTGTGCAGCTGTCACGCGCATGATTGATGGTGCGAATGAAGGTATGAAGTTCAAAAGCGGGGTCAAGGGCAGGAGACAGAGACTGGGGGCTCTCGGCCTCTGGTGTGTGTGGGGGGGAATGTAGCAATCTGGGAGTGGCTGGGCTGGTCAGGGAGAGTGCAGAGGACAGAGCGGATGGAGGGTTGAGTCCCCGGGACCCCGCCCCAGAAGTCAGGCAGGGCAGGGGCGCCCCGAGGAGCCAACAGTGAGGACAGGAGAACAGGAAAGCATGGAGGCCGAGAGAAGGGAGAGAAGTTCAAGGAGGAAAAGGGACCGTTCTCCGTGTCAGATGCTGCTAAGACACAGAACTTGGATTTGGCGTCCCAGGAGCCATTGCCGCCCTGGTCAAGAGCAGGCACAGGCGACGCTGGTGACTAGAGACACGTGGGCGTCAGCTAAAGGCACAGAGAAGCACAGGTGGACACAGCAACCTCAGGCCACGTGCTCGAGAAGGAGGCGCAGAGAAGGGAGAGTCCCTGGTGGATGATGTCGTGTCCAGGGAGGGTTTGTTTTAATTAAATGATGTCGAGCAGGTTTCCAACCTCATGGGATCCATCCAGTGAGAAGGCCAAGTTGTGTGTCCAGGGAGATGCAAGATACCTGTAAGAGGCAGACGCCTGATGCGGCCAAATGGGCAGGTCCCCAGCTCGTGCTGAGGGCCTGGACGTTGATAGAGCCGAGCAGTCCATGGGGGTGGGTGGGAATCGGCGGCCGGTGTTGCATTTGCAAGCCCACCTGATGATTCCGTTCAGTGTGGCCCTCCCGCTAGACTGTGAATTCACAGCGTGGGAGGGGTGTTTCATTGCGCCCCCAGCAGCTACCCCAGCGTGGCCGTGTGGTGCCCGTTCACAGGGTGTTTGAGGAATAAAGGATTCTCACATTGATTTCTTTTTTTTAATTTTTTAATGTTTTATTTATTTTGAGAGAGAGATAGAGACAGCATGAGCAGGGGAGGGTCAGAGAGAGAGGGAGACACAGAATCAGAAGCAGGCTTCAGGCTCTGAGCTGGCTGTCAGCACGGAGCCGGACATGGGGCTCGAACCCACGAACCGTGAGATCGTGACCTGAGCTGAAGTCAGACGCTTAACCGACTGAGCCACCAGGTGCCCCTCTCACATCAATTTCTAAAGCTGACGTTAAAAAGGCAGGGAAGCTCTGCTGTACCAGTAAAGCCAGTGGCACTGGGTTGCACGGGTGAGTCTATTTCCTGCAGGCCCTTGACCTTCTGCATGCCCCCCGGCCTCCCCCCCCGCCCCCGCCCCCCCCCCCCCCGTCTCTGCCTTCAAAGTCCCTCCAGGCCCACGGCCAAGGCCACCCTCCTCCAGGAGGCCTTTCGATTCTTCCCGCTTCCGGAGCCGGCTCCCTTCCTCCAACCTGCGCCAGAGCGTTCCTTTGCCTCCTCTGGCAATTCTCCCACTTGACCTGGAATTAGACGCACTGTATGTTTCTCTTGGCTGCGTCCGAACCTGATGTTTGTAAGTGAGTGAAGGGTGGGGTCCTTGGGGGTGGGGTTGCGTCCGGGTGCCTTGTTAGCAGGGCCCCAACCGCATCGAGCTGGAGGCCTTCGATGCAGCTCTGGGTCTCCTTCCTCCTTCCTCCATGCCTCAAATTTCACACTTGCTCTGCAAAAAGGGAAGGTGACTTAATGATCAGCTCGGTACAAACAGCCGGTTTCAGTGCGTCTCTAGCCGGGAGGTGGGGCTTAACTGGGCCCTGGGGTAAACCCAACCAACAAAGGCAGGCGATCTTTCTCGAGGAGCCTCAGGCGCTTAGAGACTAGGGCCAACCCAAGCGCCTGCCTTCCTTGCATCCCTGGCACCTGGCACAGAGTCTGGCCCAGAGTGGGTCCCCCGCATGTGGCAGAAGGATTGAATTTCAAAGCCTGGAGGGCCCCCTGTCTTTCTACCACTGAATTACTTGGACTTTCAGTCACTGATAAGTAGTTTCCGAAAGAATATACTTTCAAAGGCCATTTTAAAGGTCTGACATGATGAGGCGCCTGGGTGGCTCAGTCGGTTAAGCATCCGACTTCGGCTTAGGTCATGATCATACAGTTCACGGGTTCGAGCCCCGTGTTGGGCTCTGTGCTGACAGCTCAGAGCCTGGAGCCTGTTTCAGATTCTGTGTCTCCCTCTTTCTCTCTGCCCATCCTTGGCTGACACTCTGTCTCTCTCTGTCTTTCAAAAATGAACAACAGTAAATTTTTTTTTTTTTTTTGTTAAATAAAGTGGTTCCATGAATCCTTTTGCTTTTGGAGAGGAAGCAGGCACTCTGGGGTGGCCGGCAGGGCTCACGCTGAGAGAATCTGAGCCTCCCCCACCCCTGGGTCACCTCGTCAGCACTATCATACCCTGGGGGAGCCCGTACAGAATTGCTTCTGACCCTCTGTGATGTCATCGTGCTTTAGGGAGCTCTGACAGCCTCAATCTTGAAATGTCAGGCCACAGGTCACCACGACAGGGTAGCAGAGAAAAAGAAGCAGTGCCCCTTGCCCCTAGGGAGCTCACTGTCTAGTATGGGTGCCGAAGGGGAGAGAAAGGGCATTCTGAAGGCCGGGGGGCACTAAAAAAGAACATTCTGTTTGCTTCTCTTGCCTTCGAAATGAACTATGAAAAGGGAAACAGGAGACAGGCAGAGACGGTCGAACCATCAGCTTCATTGACGAAGGTGACCTAGTGCCAGATATGATCTGCTGTCCAGGCCCGACTGACCCCCCGCTCGCCACCTGCGGGTCCTCTCCTCCAGAACTTGGGGCTCCTTGTGCCCAGAGCACAGCGGGGACCTGCGTGGGGTCCCTCCTCCCAGCTCGCCGACCTGAGCACCTCCCTTCCCGCCTTCAGGAGTGACTGAGAAGCCGGAGAGGCAGGCAGTGACCCCCGCCCCCCCAGCTTTCTTTCCTGGGAGTGGGGTCCACCCTGTGTCCCCTCGTGGAAGCAGGAGGAGGGATGAAGGCTCCTGCACCCAACACAAGCAGCAAACCAGGGCAGGGGGCGCCCTGCATGTAGATCACTTAGGGCCCACGTGCACGGGGAAGAGGTGACCACAGGTGCTGCCCACCCAGGAGGACTGTGGGAAGGACCCAGCGGCCCCACAGGTGACCCTGACACCTGAGCAGCTCATCTGGCAAAGACACTTTCTCACTGGGGCTCCCGCGCATCACTGACTGCACGGACTCTGCTCCCGCTGGTCACTTGGGGTCCCTGGTCGAGAGAGGCATCACCTTCTCATGAAGCACCTTTCAACGCGTCATTGCAGAGATCCTGGGGCTAGGGGGGTGAGAGCAGGGGTCAGGAGGGGCTTCTCACCGCACCTGCTGGAAGTGACATGTGTCCTGGCAATCACAACCCATTAGCCAGAGCCAGTCCCCGACCACCCGACGGTGAGCAGGCGGGAGGGTGCAGGAGCAGGAGCCTCGTCCACACAGCCAGCTCCACAGATGGCCACGGTTGCTTTGCAGAGAAAGACTGTTCTGTGGCCCTGAGCTCCAGCAGCCAGGAGCAAGGCTTCTGGAAACAAACCTGACTAATGCTTCTGCCTACCAGAGGGACGCTGAGTGAGCTTCGACGCCAAGCTGCTCGGAATCCCACCTACACTGGGGAAAACATCCGTGGTGCTACCTAAGCTCAGATGCCACGGTTTGAACCTGGAGTCCTTAAACCCTGGAGGTGGCATGGACAGAATTCAGGGTAGCCCGTGAACTTGGATGGAGAAAAATTACATGTTTACTTTCTCTAATCCCTCATGGAAATTTAGCATTTTTTATTATTACCTATATGCGTATTGCCAGTAGGCAGCAAACTGCAACAGTATGACCTGTGACTGAATTTGTCATCAGTAGAACACACGCACACAGATGTGTTCATTCACATTGGAGTTGTTGATCTCTGTAAATATCATGCACACTAAGCTGGAGTTTGAAATTACAATCGTTCCGAGATTCCATCTCTGGAGATGGTTATTTGTGCTAAGAGAGAAGCACATATTTGTAACTGTATCATGTGCTTTTATGCTTCGATAACTTTATCTTGGGATAATGGCTTTCTGTTAGTTAGAATGCCATGCTGTTTATGCTATGCATGTAAGACCTTGATTCTGAGATGAAGCTGAGGTTTTAGCCCTGGGATCCACAGCATAGATCAGGCTAGAACTCCAGGTTTACTTAATCTGAGAAAAGAGACACCCAGAAAAGCTTTAAAAGATCAGTAATGTTTAAAGAAATAAAAAAGGCTTTGGATGCTTCCGGGATGCTAATGTTTCTTTAAATCTTTCATTGTTTCATTTATAAGTAGTGATTAGAGGTCACCTTATTTGGTGGGGGGAGAGATCGTGAAATTGTATGAGAGACAGAGAGGCAGAGAGAGAATCTCAAGTAGACTCTACACTCAGCACAGAGCCCAATGTGGGGCTCGATCCCACAACCCTGGGATCGCGACCCAAGCCAAAATCAAGAGTCGGATGCTCAATTGATGGAGCCACGCAGGCGCCCCTAGCAGTCATCTTCAAGTTTTCTTTTTAACATTGTAATAGAAAGCACATGAATGCCTAGGAGCATATGCTACATTTCTTCCTCTCGGCATATCTTTATAAACACTGGTGCCAATAAATGGGGTGTGGAGGAGGGAAAAGTGCTGATTTGTTTGTTTGCCAATATTTGTGGTGTAGACATGCCCAGCACAACTGATTTCAGACAAGCAATGTGATATCCTGAACACTGAGTTGGGAAGAGATATACAGGTATGCCCTCTTGTATAGTATTTCCACCATATGGATACATTCAACGTACATCACCTTGAGAATCTAGGAAACAGGAATGTGAAGTGAAATAATAGGAAGCAATGAGTTTTGAATGTATATTAGTTTGCTTTTAAAATAGTTAATTGTAGGGGCACCTTGGTGGCTCAGTCAGTTAAGCATCCGACTTCGGCTCAGGTCACGATCTCTCGGTTCATAGGTTCTAGCCCTGCGTCGGTCGGGCTCTGTGCTGACAGCTCAGAGCCTGGAGCCTACTTCAGATTCTGTGTCTCCCTCTCTCTCTGACCCTCCTCTGCTCACACTGTCTCTCTCGCTCAGAAATAAATAAAACATTAAAAAGAATTTAAAAATAAAACAAAATAGTTCATTGTAAGCTTATGTGATTTCATCAAGTAATAGTAAACTATGAACTTTAATTTTATTTTTAATAATTTAATTATTGAATGCTCAAAAATTCAAATAATAATTTGGACCACCAGTTTGCAAAATCCCAAGTCCCGCCGTGAGCTCCCGTAGGCTGGTTGGGGGTGCTCAGCACACCTCTGTCAGTTCCTGAATCTTCCTTAGAGTAATTTGGACTCAGAAAGTGGATTCAGCTGAGACAGATGTGAACTGACACACGAGCTCCGCTAATCGGAGCGGAACGGGGTGTAAATGATGGGCAGGAAATAGATGCCTCAGCTGTCTTCTGGGGCTCTTGTTGCTAGAATCCTTCCACAATCCATTAGGGCCACTAGGGTCTGACTTCATCTAAATCAAAGTCCTATTGACATGGGTCACCCTGGGGATGGGTCTTCTGAACAGTTAGCCCCTTGGGTGGAATGTCAAGGGAGCCCGAAGGGCTGGCCCCCTGCTCCCGTCTCCCTACTGAGTTCACCCCTCACCTGTTGACCTGGCCATTGGCCCCTTGTGCATGACTTACTCCTTTTGCTGAAAGCTTTGCCCTTTGGTAAACTTCAAATGCCCAAGAAGGAGAGCCCACTGTACACCCTTGGTCCATGTCCTGGGGTCCTCTTGGCTCTGTCCTGGGATGCTTCCCCTTGCCTCTCACACACTCTCCTTGATGACCCCATCCAGTGGCCCATTACCCACATCTGCTGGACCCCCCGATGCCCACTTGTTGTCTGGACAGCGCCGCACCTCAAACATGTCCCGAACCAAGCTCACCGCCTTTCTCCACCTCCTCCTCCCAGCCCATCTGCTCAGCCCCTGGGGCTCCCAACCTTAGTGCATGACAGAAGACCAGCTGCCGAAACTGATCCAGAACCCCCCACTTCTCCTACCCCACCATTCTGTCCCCTCCCTGCCCACGGTGTCCCTTCCGTCCTCTCCCTGACCATGGATGACACTTCTCCCTCACGGACCTCTCAGATCCACCCACCAGTCCCCAGGCGCCACCACCCCAGCTCTGGGCTGGACCCTAAGGTCATCTTCCTACCTCGTCCAGCCCCCACCCTGCACCATCTGTGCTCTTTCCGCCTTCACTCTACCTTCTCACACCTCTGGCTCCATCCCACCCACTCCCTGCCCTCACCCCCGCCCCCACCTTCACACACAGCATTTTTCATAGAACGAGAATAGGCAACCCTAAAATTTGTATGGAACCACAAAAGACTCCAAATCGCTAAAGCAATCTTGAAAAAGAAAAAACAAAACTGGAGGCATCGCAACTCCAGACTTCAAGTTATATGACAAAGCTGTAGTGATCCAGAGAGTATGGTACTGGCGCTAAAACAGACACACAGATCAACAGAACAGAACAGAAAACCCAGAAATAAAGCCACAATTATATGATCAATTAATCTTCAACAGGGGAGAAAAGAATATGCAATGGGAAAAAGTCTCTTCAGCAAATGGTGCTGGGAAAACTGGACAGCAACATGCAAAAGAATGAAACTTGACCACTTTCTTACACCACACACAAAAATAAACTCAAAATGGATTAAAGAGCTAAATGTGGGACCTGAAACCATAAAAATCTTAGAAGAGCACAGGCAGCAATTTCTCTGACATCGGCCATAACAACATTTTTCTAGATGTCTCCTGAAAAAAAATAATAAAAGCAAAAATAAACTATTGGGACTACGACAAAATAAAAAGCTTCTGCACAGCAAAGCTAAAAGGCAACCTATTAATGGGAGAAGAGATTTGCAAGTGACATATCTGATAAAGTGTTAGTATCCAAAATATTTAAAGAACTGTTACAACTCAACAGCCAAGAAACAAATATTCCAATTAGAAATGGGCAGAAGACATGAACAGACATTTCTCCAAAGAAGACATCCAGATGGCCAACAGACACATGAAAAGATGCTCAATACCACTCATCCTCAGGGAAATGAAAATCAAAACTACAATGGGATATCACCTCGCACCTGCCAGAATGGCTAAAATAAAGAACAAAAGACACAACAAATGTTGGTGAGGATGTGGAGAAAGAGGAGCCCTTCTGCACTGTTGATGGGAATGCTAACAGGTGCAGCTACTCTGGAAAACAGTATGAAGGTCAAAGTCATGCATGCACTCTGTGTTTATTGCAGCATTATTTACAATAGCCGAATTATGGAAGCAGCTCAGGTGTCCGCGGATAGAAGAATGGATAAAGAAGATATGGTTTATATACATAATGGAATATTATTCAGCCATAACAAAATAAAATCTTGCCATTTGCAATGACATGGGTGTAGGTGGAGAGTGTTTTGCTGAGTGAAATCAAACAGCCAGAGGAAAACAAATACCTTATGATTTCACTCATGTGGAATTTAAGAAACAAAACAAATGAGCAAAGGAAGAAAGGGAGAGAGAGGCACACCCAGAAACAGACTCTTAACTATCGAGAATAAAGTGGTGGTTAGAATGAAGGTGGTTAGCGGGCTGGGAGAAAGAGGTGAGGGGGACGAGTCATATATGGAATTGTTGAATCACTATATTGTCCACCTGAAACTAATATAACACCGTACTAACTAGACTGGAATTAAAATTTTAAACTTAGTAAAAAAAAAGGGGGGGGGATAAAGCCTTGTTGATAGAAATCCAAGTTTTGGTAATAGTCAAAGGTAGAACTCTCGAAGTTGTTACTAAGTCCCGGGTCCTACTCCAGGCACTTAGATAGAACAACCCACTCAGTGCTGACTACAGCTGATGGGAGAGCCACTGCTCTTATCCCATATCATAGGAGACTGAGGCACAGAGCGGTTAAGTGATGCACCCCTGGTGTGTGACTCAAAGCCGCCGGATCCCAGTGTCCATGCTGGTAACCACTGTGCTGCCTGGTCTGTGCACTGAGCAGGGAAAGCAGAAAGGTAGGGGCATTTGTCAGCTAAGGAGACAGAGCTCTGATGAGGAGGCACCAGAGCTCACATTAGAACGAGGAGTAGGGATGAAAACCACTTGTAAATTCCTGATACCAACCTCAGGGTCCCCGCAGCTCCAGGGCGGGGATGGAGCACTCACATTTTCCCTTTCTTTCCCTGGAGGGGTTTGATGAACAGAGAGGCCGAGTTACCTTCACAAAGTAACACAGCTGCTAAGTTCCAGGGCTGAGCTTCCAGTTCTAAGATGAGTATTCATTCCAGAGTATCAGGAACCTCCCAGATCTACCCTAAGTTTGGGGGGCAGTTCAGGCCCAGCCCCACCCAAAGCATTCTGGGCCTAAGGAAGCAGGAAACTAGATACGAGGATGACATTTTAAATTGGACTGAGCCGGTTTACCCAAGGGATACAGGAGTGCTGATGCACAGGGGCACATGGACCCCAATGTTCATAGCAGCACTCTCCACAATAGCCAAATCATGGAAAGAGCCTAAGTGTCCATCAACTGACGAATGGATCAAGAAGATGTGGTTTATCTATACGATGGAATACTACATGGCAATGAGAAAGAATGAAATCTGGCCATGTGTAGCAACATGGATGGGACTTGAGGGTTTTATGCTGAGCGACAGAAGTCAGGCAGAGAAAGACAGATATCATATGTTTTCACTCCTATGTGGATCTTGAGAAACTAAGCAGAAGATCGTGGGGAAAGGGAATGGAGATAAAGGTTACAGAGAGGGAGGGAGGCAAAGCATAAGAGACTCTCAAATACAGAGAACAAACTGAGGGTTGATGGGGGTGCCGGGGAGAGGGGAAAATGGGTGATGGGCATTGAGGAGGGCACTTGTTGGGACGAGCACTGGGTGTTGTATGGAAGCCAATGTGACAATAAATTATATTTTAAAAAACTGGACTGAGCTGAAAGATAAAATAAAATGAAAACATTAATTGGACCAGGCTGGACTTAATAATGAAGTCATGGGATTTGCTGAGAGGTGGTTGGAAGAGAGACAAGGAGGAGGGAGTGTGGCCGAGGAAAGCGCTGGAGGAAAAGAAAGGCATGGGTCTGGCTTCAGAGGGTGCAAGACACCAGCCCCACTCGGGCTCAGCATCCTGTGATGGGGCCCGCACCGCACTCAGCCTCTAGGGGGCGCTCCACCCATGTTTGCTCCTGCGGCTCCTGGGAATGGGCGGATCAGGTGGCCAACTCGATCCGCAGCCTGCGGGTTTATCTGGCTTGGGGTTCTGTGTCCCGGATGCTATTACAGACCTGTAATTGTTTTCTCAGAGGCGATTTATTTCTCTACTTAGCAGACTAGGGTAGTTGAGGGTTTCAATTTACCCACTTTTAGATTGCGTTGGGAGACGAGCCAGCACTTTCTGTCCGCACAGTTTTTAAGTGCCTGCAGCCACGTCCCTGCCCTGGGCTCCAGGCAGAAGGCTAGCCGCACTGACCTCCCGTCCTGACGACATCAGCCGCGGTGTGAGAGCGCTGGCCTCCGCGCCTTTCCAGAGAAAGCCTGGCGCCCGCTTCGTTTGGGGAGGTGGATCCCTCTCAATCCCGAGCTCGTTCACTAGACTTCTGAAGCCATCCTTTGGGCAGAGAGGTCCTGGCCTGTGTGAGTGGCTGGACACCACCCACCACCACGTCCTCGCTCCGGTCTCAGACACATTCTTGAAAGGAGGTTTCCCACCAAAACCACACTGGTGCAGGCGATGACCATCAGGTCTGTGACAAAGTCTCCTGGTCCCCTCTGCCTTTGCTTCGTGCCTTTATTAGGCACTGGGCCCCTGTGTCTTCTCTAAGACCTGCCAGCTCGCTGTCCATCCCCCCTCCCCCCATGTCAATCCCTACTCACTTCATGTCTTTCCTACCTCACCCTCTGACTTCCCACTCTGAGCTCAGCAAAGGCAGGGCGTATCTAGTTTTATTTACTCTGATATTCTAAACGCATCGTGGAGTCTGACACCCAGCAGACTCTGGGGACCTGGGGGAGGGACTGTATATATCCACACCTTGGACTTCCTCAGCCCTTCTCATACTAGGAACAGATTGTCAAGCTCCTCCAGGAGGAGAGGAAATAGCCTGTGGTTTGGGGCCAGGAGGCCTGGCCCCCGGATCCTGGGTGAGCTGTAAAATCGGATGATAAATGACAAGATGAATGGGCTGCTGTGGGCTTGAGTGAGAAAGACACTGTCATCACCACGTCATGTGCTATTTCAGGATAACCAAACCTGTTGGTATTCCCACTTCAGCATCCTTCTGCAAGTTCTGGATATGTAGACACCCCGAAAATGTAACAGTGTCCAAACGAAACTGGTCTTTAGAAGAATTTTTATGGCAGGACATTCCATCCTTCTAGAACTTGGAAACAGTGTTTGGAGTGGAGGCTGGGCCTTGGTCCTAGCTCCGGGAGGGGGACCAGACACTGAGCCTCCTAACTTGCATCTAAGATGAACTGTACCCAGAGTTCTAGGACGCACCTGAAGGGAAATAGCCCTGACGCAGCTGCTTCTAACAGAGAGGAAGGTTCTGGTTAGTTTCTAGCAGAAATGCTCTTAAATGCATCTGTGCATGAACTTGGGGTTGTCGGAATACCCAGACTTGGGACACGCGAGGGGTTCCCTGGGGCAATGGAGGCAGATCTCATCCTGGAGGTGGACATAGGTCGTTCCTTGAAGGAAGCAATATTCCCAGGGAGGGGATGAGGGGGCTCTGGACTAGGAGGGGTGCAACCCCAGGATGGAACTGGGCTGTTGGAGACGCCAGGGGCCTGGTGTTGGGAGAGAGGTTGAGCCTGCTGTAAGGAGACATCCAGGGCCGGGATAGGGAGTTAGCCCTTTAACAGTCTCTGAGGTCAGATCTGAGCCAGGACTTCTGGCAACGGACTCTCTGGTAGCAAGTGTAAGACCCTGTGTTGGATCTCTGATAATTCCACGTCTCCGCATGGGTCCTATTTGAAGTCCTATTTCACATACAGTGTAGTATTGGCTTCAGGTAGAGCACAGTGATTCATCGCTTACATATAACACCCAGAGCTCATCCCAACAAGTGCCCTCCTTAATGCCCAGCTGTTTAAACTGGAGTTTGAACACTGCCTCTCTGGGGCTACTCTGACTCTGCCCACCTGTCCAGAGATGTGCACAGCCCCTCCCAGTTGAGCAACCCCCACTCCAGCCCAATAAGGAAATTTGATGTCCATTCTTCCCAGGCCACTCCTCTTTGCTGAATCACTTCTAATTTGATTCTTGTCTTTGTCTCTCCCAGTGGGGGACAGACAGACCCCACCACCACCATCACCCCCCCAGAAAGGGCAGAGGCTGTGTGTCTCTCATCTCTGCACACCCAATAGACAGGACAATTGTTGGCACCTAGGAGGTGCTCAGACACATTGCTGAAGGTTTAACAAACCATGGCCTTCGAGATGTCAATGGGAGACAGACTCACAGCACCCTCAGTGCCCAGGCACCAGTTTTACATTTTAATATCTCTGAGATCAAGAGGCATCTTGTAATCACTGTGGCCAATGGCATTTGACATTCCTGCTTGTGCATGTCAAAGCTTGAAGAACATGGATGAGCTGCTCGGAAGCAAATCTCTTAGACAACGGTGGAGCTGTCTTAAGAAACTGTGACATGTGGTAGGCAGAAAAATGCACTCCCCCCTGCAAAGATGTCCACATGTGAATCATTGGAACCTGAGAATATGCTACTTTCCAATGCAAAAGGCACTTTGCAGATGTGATTAAGCTAAAGATCTTAAGATGGGAAGATTGTCTGGATTGTCTGGGCGAGCCCAATGTAACCACAAGGGTCCTTAGGAAATAGAGGCAAGAAGGTCAGAATGAGAGAAGTAGCTGCAACCACAGGAGCAGAAGTCAGGACTGACGTGGCCATGAGTCAAGGAATATGGCCGGTCTCTAGAACCGGAAAAAGCAAGGAAACAGATTCCCCCCTAGGGTTGCCAGAAGGAACCCCATCCAGCTGACGCCTTCATGCTAGCCCACTGAGACTGTTTTTAGACTTCTGACCTCCAGAGCTGTAAGAGAATAAATTAATTTTGTTTGGCCACTAAGTTTGTGGTCTTTGCCAAAGCACCTGAGGAAACCAATATGGCGCATCTCACCATTTACCATGCATCACAGTTACAGTGGGTTCAGGTAAAACTCATCAGAGAAAGATAAAAGTAAGGGGTGAACATTTGATGAAAAACAGGATATGTACACAGTCTCCAAGTACCTGCCCACAAGATGTTTATTAATTACAGAGGGGAAAAATACATATTTTTAAAAGAAATATTTTAGTTTATATAATATCATATATAGCATTTTTTTCTTTTGTTGTAAAAGACTTTATTGATAAAATGGGAGCATTTAAATAAGGTCTGTAGGTGAGGTAATAGTATTGTATCAATGTTAATTTCCTTTGCTCATTGTTTTAATCATCGTTCTGTGGTTAAATTAGAAGGTATTTTCTCTTTCGAGGGAATACGCACTGAAGTGTTTAAAGGTAAAGGGGCATTATATCTTTGACTTAATTTCAGCTGATTCAGAAAAACAATATACAGATCTTCCTCAACTTGCAATGAAGTTACCTTCCGCTAAACCGCTAAACCCATTGTAGATTGAAAATATGAAGTCAAAAATACATTGCATAATACATCTGAACCCACCAAACATCACAGCTTAGCCTTGCCCACCTTACACATCCTCGCCCACCTCACACTAGCCTACAGTTGGGCAAAATCATCCCACACAAAGCCTATTTTGTAATGAAGTGTTGAGTATCTCATGTAACTGACTGAATACCATACTGAAAGCAAAAACCAGAAAAACAGAATGGTTCTCTGTGGAGCGGTTGCTGACTTTGTGATCATGTGGCTGATGGGGGGGCATGACCTGTTGCAGCCACCCAACATCACAAGAGAGGATTGTACCACATACCCCTACTCTGGGAAAAGATCAAAATCCAAAATTTAAAGTATGGTTCCTACTGAATGCGCACTGTCATAAAGTTGAAAAATCGTAAAGATGAACCACTGTAAGTCAGAGACCATCTGTACACACACAGGAGCACCTATGTGTCGTGATAAATAGGATATGAGCAAATTAAATAAACCTTTGGGGCTCTGAGCGAAACATATAAAGGAATTCTTTGTAGTATTCTGGCAACTTTTCTCCAAGTTTGAAATTATTCCAAAATATAAAGTTTTGTAAAAAAACAAGAAAATGTCCCATCATAACACATTTTGCACAGAGGAGGTACATCACTCTGAGTTTCAAGGTGTCTTAAAGAATTGGAGCCTGAACATGAAGACATTTTAGGAATACTTAACCAATTTATTTCACATATATTGTCTTTTCCGTGTATGCGAAACAGTAACAAATGGTCACTCCATGTCTAAACAAGTTTAAAAGAGTTCTTACAGTTAGTTTGCCAAAAAATTCTAAAAGCTACAGAAATCCTGTGTCACAGTTCAATTGCTAGCTGTTTTTCTTTCTTTTTTTTAATTTAAAAAATTGTTATTATTTATTTTTGAGAGAGAGAAACAGAGTGTGAACAGGGGAGGGGAGAGAGAGGGACACACAGAATCGAAAGCAGGCTCCAGGCTCTGAGCTGTCAGCACACAACCCAACGTGGGGTTCGAACCCATGAACCACAAGATGATGACCAGAGCTGAAGTCGGATGCTTAACTGACTGAGCCACCCAAGTGCCCTTGTTTTTCTTTCTTATTTGGTACGTGGAATAATTATATGTCTTTCAACTGGAAAAAATAAGGTAAATAAATGTTTTTAACCCAGACTTCAATTAAAACATATGACCTTGGGTAAGTCACCTAGAGCATATTTTCCTCATCAATAAAACTAGGTGACAATATTTATTATGTGCAGAACCGTCAGGAGGATTATGATATTGATAATGTCAAGAACAATGACATTTAAGCCAATGTGTCTACTTGCCTGGCACTACATTAACTACTGAAAACTAGCACAGAGACCAGCAAAAAACAGATACTCAGTAAACCGTAATATTGGGTGGGAAAGATAATTTCACCCTCTACCATTTTGAGTTCTTAGCTGAAACCTCTTGTAATAAAAAAAATAAAGTAAAAACAAAAACTGGATTAACAAGAGAACAAGCAGAAGTGAATTAACATGTATATCTCACAAATCTATGGGAGACAGTCAGGGAAACTAAGTCCCCAAAATGGTCCAACCCGTCATCTTAAACACCATCTGCAGTTAAAGACAGAAGAGAGAGATGAGGGGGCTGGACTGGGGTGGGGGTCAGTTATAGGAGGTAAAAAAGCCTGGTAAATGAGGGTGAGGTTGTGGTGCCGATTCAGGTGGGTGCCTTCTCTGCTGCTAAGTTTTTCATGATTTAGAGTCCTCTTCCTGGTACGGAGAGGGAGACACGCTGACTGATGGAGATTTCGGGTTTTCTTTATAGGCACAAATGTTTCTTACAAAAGGGTAATTTGTATTCTGTTCTCAGAGCTTCTTCTAGGTCTGTTATTCTCAAAAAAATAATCAGCTCAAAAAATTCCTTATGTCAAAGAAGCATCTTGCGGGGGTGAGGGGAGGTGGGAGGGGAGGGTGAGGGAGGGGAGTGGGGGTGGATTCTGTTCCCCTTCAGTAGCTATTGAATCAAGGTTATAAATTTAATTTGTACTAAGATCAGGCTGTACAGAAAAAAAAAAAAATCCTGCTTTTACTTATTTAATGTGGAATGAATTGAGTTTTTCTCCTGAGCTCTCTCCACCCCCTGGGTGGCAGGCAAAAGTATTATTGGGATCCGATATAGAATTTTCAGAGATCCGAGCCTCCAACTAGTATTTCAGTCTTTCGGAGGTACCTGTTTCTTTTTTTTTTTTTTTAATATTTTATTTATTTCTAGGAGAGAGAGACAGCGTGAGCAGGGGAGGGTCAGAGAGAGGGAGTCACAGACTGAAACAGGCTCCAGGCTCTGAGCTGGCAGTCAGCACAGAGCCCGACGCGGGGCTCGAACCCACGAACCGCGAGATCATGACCCAAGCGAAAGTCGGACGCTTAACCGACTAAGCCACCCAAGTGCCCCTCGGAGGTACCTGTTTCATCAGCTGGCCTCTTTCTGTCTCTGTAGTCTCCCTGAGGTGACATCTGGTGACTGGGGTAGAGAGGCGTACCATCCCTGGGGTGTTGGGGGAGCTATAGGCGATGATGCTCGTGGCCCCTCAAATTCATATGCTGAGACACAATCCCCTGTGTGATGGGGTTGGGAGGTGGGGCCTTTGTGGTGGTGATTAGGTCATGAGGGTGGATCTCTCGAAAATGGGATTGGTGCCCTTATAAAAGGGACCCAGAGGGGTGCCTGGGTGGCTCAGTCTGTTGGGTGCAGACTTTGGCTCAAGTGATAATCTTGTGGTTCATGGGTTTGAGCCCCGCATCAGGCCCTGTGCTGACAGCTCAGAGCCTGGAGCCTGCTTCAGGTTCTGTGTCTCCCTCTCTCTCTACCCCTCTCCTGCTCACACTGTCTCTCTCTCTCTCTCAAAGGTAAGTGATCATTAAGAAAAAAAAATTTTAATAAAAGGGACCCCAGAGAGATCTTTGGCCCTGTTCCATGTGAGGACAAAGCAGGAGAGCAGTAGACTATGACCCAGGAAGTGGGCTCTCTCTGAACTCCCAACCTGCTGCCCCTTGATCTCTGAGAAACCAAAGCCCCCAGTATTCTGTTCTAGCAGCCTGAGTGACTGAGATGGGTGTAGACGCCCTGACCCATCCTGAACCCATGGATGTGCCCTTGGAAGTGTTGTGCCCGAATTGTGAGTCCCCAGAGACCCCCAAGGAACCGGCACCGATGCAAATACAGAAGGGTCTTTATTACAAGCTCAAGCAGGGGCTCACCCGCCTACCGGTGTCGTGGCATAAGGTGAAGCCCGAACAATAGTGAGCAGGGTTTTTATGGGGTAAGGGACGGGGGTGTTACAGTGCACACGTTGTACGTATAGCATCATCACATAAGTACCAATTACAATTGTACAGCAGCACCCATGGTAACAGCTTTGGCCATTCAGTATCTGTGAGGTGTTCATTACATTTGGTGGGACCCAATCATGACATTTGAGAATCCTTTGAAAATGACCAATTATGAGGTGAGTTCAAAGGGCCCACGTGGGGTTCAGGCAAGCAGTGAGAAATTGGCTAGTTTGTACAGAATAACTGTCTACAGTTCCCAGCCTTGACTCAGACCACAGGAATGTTTTTTGATTAGCTGATCTGAGGGCGGTCCAAGGATGGCTTTAGCCTTGAGCGATCTGAGGCTTTTCCTGGAACTGGGGCTACGTGCAGCCCGAGGTTGCTCTTAATGGAGGACTTAATTTTTGGCTCTTCAGCATTCGTGGACCTCTCTACCACGAATCTCTAGCCTCAAAGCTTCTGGAGGGCAGGGCTTGTTCGAGGTCCTGGGTGCTCCAGCATCACCCATGGCTCCCATCTTCCAGCCAGCCCACAACTCGAGCCGTCACCTCGCCTTGCCCAGGACAAGCCATCTGGTGGTGCCACTCAGGAGAAAGCTAAAACTCAGGGTGCCCTTCAACGGAGCCTCTTGGCAGCTTTCTGAAGGTGGACACCAGGGGGCCCTGGGATCAGCCTCCTCTTTGCCTTTCTGACATCCTCACCGATCCAACACCTGCCCGGGTCTGCCAGCCTCGGGCCCAGGAATTACAATCCGAAGAGCGGGTTCTGACACCTCTGCCCTCCATCCGCTGGCTCACACCGCCTTCCTTCTCTCCCACAGTCCTTCAGGGCTGGCTGCTTTCTGTGTCCTACTTTGCCCATCTCCCAACCCTGGGACTGCATTCTCAGTGCGGGCCTGGCCCCGCCCAGACAGAGCGCAGGGGCCCTCAAAGGTCTCCAGGCTTCGCCCTTGATATGCTAACGAGGGAGATAAAGGAATCCTAGCACATCCTCCCTCCTCAGAGCTTTCAAAACCGGGTTGCAAAGCCTCTCCTGCCTGGGAGCAAAAGCCTTCTGGCTCCCCCGGAGGAAGCAGCTACAAGGAAACTTGACTGAAAGAGGGAAGTGAAAATGCTTTGGTTTAAATTTACAAAGAGATTATCCTTGGGACACTCTTAGGATAATTATGGCCCTGGGAGCCGAGGTGAGGTCTCCAGGGCTCCACAATGAACTTCAAGACTTAATGCGCAAATTCATGGTAAAAATCACTAGGACAGCAAGATGTGAAGGAAAGCAGGCAGAGCTCTGCAGCTGGGACCTGCCTTGAACTCTCCGGAGTCAATCATGCCTCTCCTCTGATTATGAAATGCAGGGTTTGGAAGAGGTCATCTCCAGGGGCTTTAAACTCAGAGGTTCTCTGACCAAAGGTTCTAATTCCACGCGTTCACATTTCTGATGGAAGCTGCTAAAATACAATAAAAATTCAAGCGATTTTAAAATTCCAGGGTGTGAGAAATAAGCTCGCTGACCCAATCAAAGGAGGGACGCGGGGACTCAGAGCACAGTGAAGTGAGGCTTTAACCAAGGTTCTTGCAAGAGCAGGTGTCTCAGGGACAGGCACGTAGGGGGCAGTTACAGCAGGCAATTTACCTCCTAACGTGAAAGTCCCGCCCCTGATTCCTTATTAGCTGAGCAGCGCAGAGGTCACAGCCTTACCCGGAAGTCTTCTATGTCCCTGGAAAGCCAAAAGCAGTCTTGACTGGAACAAATGTACATTCCCTGAGGTGACACAGGGACTTCAGGTCTCTGGCACGTGCTCTTTGCAAAGCCCATGAAAAAGAAGCCCATGAAGTGGAGAGGGGAAGAGGAATCAGGAGGTGACATGTCTAAGGGTTTGGGACTCCATTGTGGGGGGCTGGGGGGGCGGTGGTTGTACATATTTCCAATAGTTTGTAAACCGACTGTTAACTAGGCAGCCCGGCTTTTATTTGGTGTTTCTGATAATGAATCACCTCGCTTACTTTGCACACAGGGCCCTTCAGGGGTTGGGCTCCCAGGTTCTGCGCAAGCTGGCTCCCTACAGGGCTTTGGGACAAAGCATCAGGAAGAGGGGTGGGCTCAGCTACTGGAGGCCCACACGGCAGGTGGACATGAGAGCAGAGAGCCCAGCTGCAAGGGAATAGGGTCCAAGATGAGGGGACATGGACAACCGCGTGAGAGGGTTCAGAAAACCTAGCCCAGCAACCGCCTGGACCACCCACTCTTGTCCGGTCCTGCCAGGGGCTCGGCAGTTCTCCCCGATCTGCTCCACTGCCCCGCTCTGGGTACCCCTCCTCCCCGACTCAGCAGTGGGGAGTCCGCGCCCTCTGTCTTTCCGCTGACCAAGATGGCAGCCCCGGCCCCGCAAGGCGTGGCGCACTGGCTCTCACCCCGACAGCTGCGAAATTGTAGAGTCTCTGGACATGAGGGACTCCATTTCTGAGAAAAGCCCCATCTTCCTTTCTAGAACCAGTGTCTCAGGAACTAGCCCGAGAGACCTTTGGACTGGGCCAGAAGCGGCAACTGCTATACAAGCCAGCTGCTCGTAAGCCAACGGGAGAGCTGGCACCCTGACCATGAAACTGTGACTGTGAGCTTTCTGAGGACAGAATAGTTCATTCAGGCACAACAGATGTGTAACCAACGTGGCTCAGTTTCTTTTCTTTTCTTTTTTAAAAAAAATTTTTTTTTAAGTTTTTATTTATTTCTAGGAGAGAGAGAGACAGTGTGAGCAGGGGAGGGTCAGAGAGAGAGGGAGTCACAGACTGAAACAGGCTCCAGGCTCTGAGCTGACAGTCAGCACAGAGCCCGATGCGGGGCCCGAACCCACGAACCACGAGATCATGACCTAAGCGAAAGTTGGACGCTTAACCGACTAAGCCACCCAGGCGCCCCCAGTTTCTTAATACTAATTGACCTTTCCCCCCCTTTTATCCGAGTCATGTAATTGTACCTCCATCGGCCTTCTCATAAGCACCTCTTGCTTTCACCCTGCAGGCCAGACACTCTTTGAGTTTCCAGCTGAATCTGTGCTCCTGGGATTGCAATTCTTTGATCCCAAATAAACTCTGGTTGGCCGCTCACTGTGGCTCGTTCTTTTCAGGTTGACACTGCGGGTGAGAATCCTGCTGGCCCTAACCCAAGAGATTCTGATTCTGTTAAGCTGGGGTGGGATGATTCGAACGTTCGGCAAGGATGGAGAACCCCTGGTTAGGCCGCATTCCTAGCACCACTCATCAGTACTTGCCTTCCCCCTTGGACCACTTGCACCTGTTCCCTAGAAATCCCCCTCACTCATCAGACCTCGGCTGGACCTGTCTGTCCCCTGGCAAAGCCTCCCTGACCTGTGAGGCTGGATCACATGGTCCTCTTTCCTGCTCTATTCCTCGAGGTCCACTTAGGGAAGCAGAGACCACTCCAGGTATTTCAAACAGAAGGAATTCAAATATGGGAATTGACTACATGGGTGAGGGAAATACTGAGAAGCCAGAGGATGGTGTAGTAACAGCAGGGAAACAGTACTGTACCTGGGGGCCAGAGGACTACAGGATGTGCCCTAGAAGCCAGAAGACAGGGCAGGCTGGCAGGAGCCAGAATGCATCCAGGACCATGGAGAGATGGTCTGTCTGACAAGAGACAGAGGTGAGGCGGGGGTGTTGCCATTGTAGGAGACACCACCCAAATCCCAGAGAAAGGGAAAGAAAATACCCTGGCTCCTTCCCCCCTCCCATCTTCCAGTTTCCCACCAGTGCCTCCCATTGACCCTAACTTCCAAGAACCCAAATGGCAAGTGAGCCTAGGAAATATAATTCTACGTGATACCAAGCAAAGCAGATGTTCTAGTTATCTATGGCCATATCAAACCACTACAAATCTCAGTGACTTAAAACTCTTATTATCACTCGTGATGGGGGGATGGATTGGGATCAGCTGAGAAGTCCTTAGGGCTCTCTCATGCAGTTTCAGTCAGATGGTAGCTGGGCCGCAGTTACCTAAAGGCTGAATCAGGCTAGGTGTCCAAGATGGCGCACTCAATGGGCCACTAGCTGACGCTGACTGTCAGCTAGGTGCTCAGCTGGAGCCGTCAACCAGAACTCCTCTGTATGGCCTTTCTGTGGCCTTAGGGCTGGCTCACAGCATAAGGGATGGGTTCCCAAAAGGAGTTCCCAGTAGGCTTCTATGACCAAGCCTTGGAGCCCATCTCTGCTCTATCTGTTAGTCAAAGCACAAGTAGGATTCGAGGTGTTAAAAGAATAGACTCTACTTACCAATGGGTAAACATGTGCACACAGGGAAAAAGAGAATTAATGGTGACCATCTTTGAAGGCAAGCTATCACCATCCAGTTTGTAGTCACAACAATTTACATCCTATCACAAGCAAAATTTACTCATCCTTTGCCAAGACATCCAAACTTTCATCCTGTTATGGAATCGGGCTTAGGTTCAAGGTCTAGGACCCCATCATATACATCAGGTCCAGGTACGGATGAGGCTGGCTTTGGTCTGAATGCTTGTGTCCCCCCAAATTCATGTGTTGAAATCTCAACCCTCATAGATGATAATACATGGAGGTGGGACCTTTGGGAGGTGTCTAAGTCATGAAGGTAGAACCCTCACGAATGGGATTAGCACTTTATAAAAGAGGTCCCAGACAGATCCCTCAACCTTCCACCATGTGACGACCCAGAGAGAAGTTATCAGCTTGAACCATGAAGACAGCCTTCCCCAGAATGTGACCCTGCTGGTGCCTTGACCTCAGACTTCCCAACCTCCAGAACTATGAGCAACACTTATCTGTTGTTTTTAAGCCCCCCAGTCCCTGGTATTTTGCTACAACAGCATGAGCAGATTGACAAGGCTCCTTAAGTGCAGATGCTCAAGTGACATTCCTTGTAATCTAAAGACCAGAAGATTATAGAGAGAATTATGTGTCCCCTCCATATTCTGGTTCCCAGCAGACAATGGTTAGACAGGCAGAAAATACATGCAGTGACATTCCCAGTCAAGAGGGGTGGTGGAAATAAGGCTTTGGGAGAGTGGGAAATACACAGGGGTCCCTGGTCCATAGCAATTCTGAAATGCAGCTGGATCCACATCACCAGTTCCTTGATGAAAGCATAGTCTTGCTCCTTGGGGGCGCTCCCCCATGACTCTGGATTCTTGGCTCTGCTCTCTGGCTCATCTTTCTTTTTCCATCAAAAATAGCCCCATGTGTACAGCTTTTTCAGGCTTCCTCCTGAGCATACTATTTCCAAGGCCAAAAGGTGTTTTGTCATTTTGAATTGTCCATCCCTCCATCAAAGCTGATACATTTCCTCTAAAATTTATATGGATTTCCTATTATCAAATTATAAGCTACACATTTCTTTCCAGGACACACCCTTCTATATTATGGGCTCTTCATGAGGCTGCTGTGGGACAGCTTTCAGATTCTTAAAGACCTCATTGTCTAGCAGAGATGACATAATGGCATCCCCTTAAGAGTCTTAAAGTCTTCCTGTCTCACAGAGGTCTGCATATCCTCAAATCTTTCTGATATCTTAAGAAAAGGTCTTTTGCTTGTAGCCTGGATGTCATTTCGCCTTGACACACCACCTTTTACTGACATCTTCCTGATTTGATCTTTGCCATGGGGCCATTTCTTAGTTTGACAACATCTTGTCCTTTGGACAGATCGCCCTGAGCTCTCTCTACTTCCTCTAAATTCTGTCTGAGAACTGACAGTCGCTTTTCACATTGAGCTCATTTTTCCATACCTGTGTCTTTTCACACGTGGCTAAAAGAAGCCAGTTGGCACTTTTAGCATTCCATCTGCAAACCTCCTTAGCCACATCCATAAGTTCATTAAGTACATTTTGTTGTTGTTGTTGTTGTTTTTAGAGAGGGAGATAGAGGGAGTGAGAGCAGGGGCAGAGAGAGAGAGAGAGAGAGAGAGAGAGAGAGAGAGATTGAGAGAATCTTAAGCAGGCTCCACATTGATTGCAGAGCCCCATGTGGGGCTCAATCCACAACTCTAGGATCATGACCTGAGCTGAAATCAAGAGTTGGAGGCTTGGGGCGCCTGGGAGGCTCAGTCAGTTAAGCGTCCAACTTCGGCTCAGGTCATGATCTCACGGTTCATGGGTTCGAGCGCCATGTCAGGCTCTGTGCTGACAGCTCGGAGCCTGGAGCCTGTTTCGGATTCTGTGTCTCCCTCTCTCTCTCTGCCCCTCCCCTATTCATGCTCTGTCTCTCTTTGTCTCTCAATAATAAATAAATGTTTTAAAAAATAAAATAGAGGAACCTGGGTGGCTCAGTCGGTTGAGCGTCTGACTTCGGCTCAGGTCATGATCTCACAGTTTGTAGGTTCAAGCCCCTCATCGGGCTCTGTGCTGTCAGCTAGCTCAGAGCCTGGAGCCTGCTTCAGATTCAGTGTCTCTCTCTCTCTCTGTCCCTCCCCTTCTCATGCTGTCTCTCTCTCTCAGAGATAAACAAAATATTTAAAGAAAAAATAAAGAGTTGGAGGCTCAACTGACTGAGCCACCCAGGCGCCCCCATTATGTACAGTTTTATGTTCGAAGGTCGCACAGGCAACGTCCTGACCAACCGTTCTGCCACTGTGTAAACCACATCTCTGTCCCTCCGTCTCCAGTTACAGTTATTTCACTTCCTTCACGCCTTCACGATGGTCTCTGAAATCCTTCCATGCCAGTCCCAAGCGAAGTAGCACCTCCTTCCCCAGTTCTAATTCCTTCTCTGCTTACCTGTTACTGTGTAAGAAGCCGACCGGGGGAGCCTGGGTGGCTCAGTCGGTTAAGTGTCGACTTCAGCTCAGGTCATGATCTCAGTTTGTGGGTTCGAGCCCCGTGTCGGGCTCTGTGCTGACAGCTCAGAGCCTGGACCCTGCTTCAGATTCTGTGTCTCCCCTCTCTCTCTGCCCCTTCCCTGCTCATGCTGTCTCTCTCTGTCAGAAATAAATTAAAAAATTAAAAAAAAAAAAAAAACTTAAAAAAAAAAAGAAGAAGCCGACCTGGAACTTAACAGTTTACAGTAAGTTTATTATCCTTCATCCTTCTGTGGACTGGCTGGGGTCACCTGGGATCTCTCGTACGGTCACAGCCGAATGGCAGCTGGGGCTGCCAGCCGTGTGGCCTCCCCATATGCCTTGGGCTTCTCACAGTATCATGGCTGGATTCCAAGAGGGAGCGTCCAGAGGGCAAGCAATGTTTCAAAACCTCGGAGGAAGGTTTAAGACGTCTTATGGTCTAGTCTTAAACATCATTTCCACTGTAGCCTTTATTCTAGACCATGGCATTCAACCAGATGGAGAATCAGGTAGACAAATGACCCTCACCTCCCAGTTGGGGGGGGTGGGTACCATGTATGTCCAGGGAAGAGAGGGGTGGACAGCGGGCATCCTTGGAGACAGGTTACCATGACATAGAAAGACAGGCAATGGTTCTGAGAACAGGTGACCAGCACGCTTACCCTCACTGCTCCCTGTCTCCATAGCACTTAGTACCATTTCTAATTAAATATCCGTGTGGCTCTGATAATCCTGTCGTCCTCAGTAGAATAGGGCCTGGGTGACGGCAGGGGTCACGTCCGTTTTCATGCACTATTGCAGAGTCGTACTAGCACAATGTCTGCTCCTTACTGAGCTCAGTATGCGCAGCATTTGTGAAATAAATGAATGAAGAGGGCATCCGCCCAGCCATTCCTTCGGAGTTTTCAGGAGAACCAAGGGCCGTGTATCCGCAGAAGCATTTAGGGGACTGTCCTTGGATGAAGAGTGGCAGAGCTCACTCATTCTTCACGCGCTTGACGACCATCAGCTTATTGCAGACAAGCATTTCTCGAAGATCGCGCCACAGACGCTGGCTAGTGGCACGTCTTGGATTTGAATATGTGTGGTGGGGGAGGGGCGCCGGGTGGCTAATGAGTAAGGCAGGTGCAGGGGTCCACACTGGCCCTAGCAAGTCGGGATCCAAGGGAAGGGGCCTCAGGACGCTGCACCAGGACCAGTTCCCGGTGGCTTCACGCCCAGGAGAGTGTAAAGACTTCCGTGTGGGAGATACTGAGGTCAGGCAAAGTGACCTGGGGACAGGGGGTGGGACCATGAGAGAGCTAAAGCAAGGGTCCCAGGGAAGCAGTCTTTCTTTGGGTCGCTGGTGAAGCTCCTACTGTGTGCTCCAGGGTAGAGCAGAGAGGAAGACAGGCAGATCCTGCCCTCAGTGAGTCTCTATTTTCATGGAATGTCAGGTAGTTAACAAACGTTCCCCAGAATATCAGAGTATCGGCTGTTGGCAGGACATATGAGGCCCTCAGGGACCTCAGCAGTGTGCTGGGGAGGACATCTCTGAGAACGTGGTTTGCAGCTGAAATCTGGAGGGGCAAGGGAGTCAGCCCCCCAAGCTAGGCAGGGGCTCAGGGCGTCCCAGCCCGAGGGACCAGCCCATGGAAAGACCTAAGAGCCCACGGTCCTGGAGCCGAAGGAGGCCGGTGATGCCAGAGCAGGAAACCAGTCAGGGAGGCGAAGAGGCCAGCAGAGTCAGACGCCCAGGACCCAGAGGGCCAGGGAAGGGGTCGTCACTCCATCCTCCATTCTCAGGGCAGTGAGTGAGCAGGGAGGAGCGGTGGTGGCCCAGTGTCGTGCATCCCAGAGAAAGGGGGCCCGGAGGACAGCGCGCCAATGGCAGACCGTGGTGCCCGGGGGCGTGCGGCCCGGCAGCTGAGCCTCCGAGCGCTTTGGCAGGGTGCCCAGCGCGTGCGCCCTCCTTATCCTGGCCTAAACCACAGCCCGAGGGCCAAGTCCGGTGTGCTGCCTGCACACGTACAATCCACAAGCTAAGAACGTTTTCACAGTTTTTAATGTTGAAGAAGATTTAAAGAATAACATCTCATGATGAGTGAAAGCTTTCTAAAGTTCAGAATCCAGTGTCGGAAAATGAAGTGTTATGGGAACACAGCCACACCTGTTCATTTGGGTCCACATTGTCTGTGGCCACGGTGCCATTGCCCCACAAAGCCTGAAGGGCTTCCTCTCTGGCCCCTCGAGGGGAAAGTTCGCCAACCCCTGCTCTGACCTGCTCAGCGGGGACCTCTTCTGGAGGGACACCAGGTCTCCATTTGCTGTGCAGCCTCAAAGACAAACAGAAGAACGCGACCCCCTGAAATCTGAATCTCAAGCTAAGCGTCAGGCCCCCTGGGACACACACTTTTCTGTCTCCACGGCTTGGATCTGCCTCCGCAGGGAGATAGGACGCCCCGAGCAAAGAAGGAAGCTCCCTGCCTTGGCACCTGCCCGGGAAGATGTTCCTGTGTGTATCAGCGGTTGTCCCGGCCAGCGAATTCATGTCACCTCTCGAAGCTGCAGCCGTGGGACAGCTGGGCTCCTGCTTAGGGCGCTGCCCACCCTGTCACTGCTGGACCAGGCTCGGCGCCCCCACCCCAGTGTGCACGGGGTGCCAGTGGGAGCTGCCAAGGGGCTCCTCCCTCAGCCTCACCCCTGCCCTCCCGCATCCACTCCCTGCCGGTCTCCGTGCCTGGCCCAGGCCTTGGAACTGGCCACGGAGAGGAGTCCGTACAAGGTCAGCTGTCGGGCGAAGCAAAGTGGGCTTGTTACCCAGGCGCACAGAGGAAGAAGAAAGTCAAGAGTAGTAATGTCTAAATACTTACTCCTATGTGCGTGTCGCTCACTACGTTGCCTCTGTTGTTCATTATTTGTCTACCTCTGGGGACCCAGTGGAAACCAGACATCCTTGAATAGGAGCAGGAAGAGAGTAGTCCCCCATTTCAGGGCTCCTGACATTTACTGCCCCATGGGATCGTCCAATAGCCCAGAGGGAAGCATGTGTGACCTCTGCCTTTCGAGAATTAACACACCCATGATCACACAGCTGATTGGCAGCGACACTTGGATTTGACTGGCAGCCCGTGGGTGCTCTTTCCACAACAAACTTACAGGGCAAGTGAAGGTGAGAAGCAATGGCAGACCAGAGATTAGAGCACAGGCTTTGGAGTTGGTGGGCCCTGGAGTCAAATCCAGACTGCCATTCATCGTAGTAGAGTGTCTAAGATATGACACATGGCCAGCCTCCGTGCGTCTAAATGTGCCCATAGAACTACCAAATGGCTAATGACAACTGGGCAGAGTGTAACATGTGACCCCCTCCATCCAGTCTTTTAAAACAAGCAGGTGCACCCTTCTGGGTGCCTTCCTCCATCCTCCTGTTGGAAAGTGGATGTGATGATGGGAGCACTGGCAGCCACTTTGAGACATGAGGAATGGGGTTATACCCAAGAGACTGGGGATCAGACAGCACAGAGAACTTTGAGGACCTGCCACTTCTGTACACAAGGGAAAAATATCTTTTTCCCACCAAATATTCCATCTTGCTTAAGCCACCAATTGTATATTTCTCTTAAAAGCAGCTGAATATAATCCTTACCATCCTATTTAATCTCCCTGAATTTCAGTTGCCTATCCAGAGTATCTGGGTTGTATGAGCTATATCATGGAGTCACATGTGGCTTAAATAGCAGCTAACACTTATTGAGCACCTACGACTTACCAAACACCTTTCTACGCATTTTACATGTGCTGGCACATTGAATCCTCAAAACAAACTAACCTTCGGGGTGGGGGGTGGGATATTCTTATTATTTACATACAGGATACCAAGGCTCAAGAGCATTAGTTAACTCAGGTTCAGCTGTGAGCGACACAAAGCCAGGTGAAGAGTGACAGTGGTGTTTCCTGCATGTCACAGCGCTTAGCAGACCAGCTCAGGTACGGAGCCCCGTCCAGGAGTCCTCACAGCTCAGCACACTGTCGCCATGGACGGTGGCCTCCCCCTCGGGATCCGCACTGGCAGCCCCATGGCAAAATGGAAGGGAAATTTAAAAAAGTAGAGAGACAGGCTGTCTTTTAAGGAAGATGTCCCAGGAACCAACACGTGACATTTTGGCTTCGATCGCATTGGCCAGAATATTGGCACACGGCCACGTGCAGCTACAGGGAGGCCGGGAACCGTCTCTTTATTCTGGAATAGCACCTTCCCAGCTGAAAACTCACCTCTCTGAAAAGGGGGAGGATGGATACTGGGGAACAGTATTAGTCAGGATTGTCTGAAATAGACAGACAGATAGATAGAAGATAGATGATAGATAGAGAGATAGAGAGATAGAGAGATATAATGGAGATAGATAGGAGATAGATAAGGAGAATTGTATTATGGGAATTGGCTCATATGGTTATGGCTGACAAATCCCATGAAGTGCCACCTGCAAGCTAGGACCCAGGAAAGCAGGTGATGTGAGTTGGAGCTGAAGGCCTTGGGGCTGATGTTGTAAATCCCAGTCTAAGCGTGAAAGCCGGAGAATGAGGAAAGCTGATGTCCAAGGGCAGGAGAAGATGGAGGTCTCGGCTCAAGCAGAGAGTGGATTTGTCCTTCCTCTGCCTTTTTGTTCTATTTAGGCCTTCAGGAGACTGGACGGTGACCATCCGGGATGGGGAGGGTCATCTGCTCTACTGGGTCGACACCCTCACAGCCACACTGGAAATAATGTCTTACCAGCTATCTGAGCATCGTTAGCTCAGCCAAGTTGAAATGCACCATCAAGTGGCGCCTGGGTGGCTCAGTCGGTGGAGCATCTGACTCCGGCTCAGGTCATGATCTCATGGCTCATGAGTTCAGGCCCCGCATTAGTCTCTGTGCTGACAGCCCAGACCTGGAGCCGGTTCGGATTCTGTGTCTCCTTCTCTCTCTACCCTCCCCCGCCCAACGTAAATTAACATTAAAAAAAGAAGAAGAAATGAACCATCACAAGCGGTTCAGTAACTGAACCAAGGCTCTGGGGAGAAAAAGTGGCAGAGCTTGGGTTCAAGTGCAGGCAGCCTAGCTCAGAGTCTGCCCTCTTGGCCATTCCACTCTCCCAGGGTGGCCATACTCAGCCCCCTTGTGCTTTTGTAAGCAAAGTTTCCTTGGTACGCAGCCATGCCCACTTGTTCCCGGGGTGTGCGGCTGCTTTGTACCACACGCCAGGGTCCACTGATTGCAACAGACACTAGCTGGCTGGCAAAACCGAAATTATTTACCCTTTACAAACGAAGCGTCCAACCCCTGCACTGGTAGACTGCCTTAAGCAAGAGAAAGTAGGAGAAACGCCTGGCGCCGTTTCAGAGCAAGAATCCTCAGAAGCCAGCCCTCCTGACGGTGTCGTGGTTACCACTGACAATATCGGGACTGGTACCCGGATCTGCATGGGCATCAGGGCAGAATCAGGACCTCGTTGTCGCCGGGCTGCCACCCAGAGGAGAAGCGGAACTCCCAGGGAGGAGGCGGGAGTGGGTCTGCAGGGAGGTGTGCAGGCCCGGGCCCTGCCCCCGCCGGCCAGCAGAGGCGAGGTGGTGAGCACGGGCTCTCAGGAGGTGGGAGACGACCGTCTGCTGCCACGGAGCCTGTGCTCTGCCGGACTGGGGACAGGCTGAGATGGCGGCTATTTTTCAATGCCCCGAATGTGCGTAGGTGAGCAAAAGTTAAAAAGAGAATCTGTTGACAACGTGGTTCTGAAGTTCACGAGGAAGGGGAAACTAGGAAAATAGCCGAGAAAAGTCTGGAAAACTCCCCCCCTTCATCCTCACACGAGCTCAGTGAGGGGGAGAGTGTGGTTAGCCCCTCTTGGAGGATGAGAAGGCTGAGTTCAGAGGTGACGAAGGGTCAGAGAGAGATTTACATGCACCTGTATCTGCACACATACCTCTACCCATGCTGGTGCCCGTATAAATGGGCAGGGCAGGCATTTAAATGTAGTTCTTTCTAGCAGATCCTACACACTCTGTACCCCCTGATGTTTCCAAAACTGTCACAAAAACCCCAGTCCCCTCGGCACTGCTGCCAGAGGGATTTCTTTTTTTTTTTTTTTAATGTTTTATTTATCTCTAGGAGAGAGAGAGAGACAGCATGAGCAGGGGAGGGTCAGAGAGAGAGGGAGTCACAGACTGAAACAGGCTCAGGCTCTGAGCTGGCAGTCAGCACAGGGCCCAATGCGGGGCTCGAACCCACGAACCGCGAGATCATGACCTAAGCGAAAGTCGGACGCTTAACCGACTAAGCCACCCAGGCGCCCCTGCCAGAGGGATTTCTGAGGGTCCCAGCCTGCTAAGAACACCCGTCTCACTGCTGGCATTGCTGTCATCTCTACCAGAAATGTGCGGGGCGCCTGGGTGGCTCAGCCAGTTAAGCGTCCGACTTCGGCTCAGGTCATGATCTCACAGTTCGTGGGTTCGAGCCCCACATTGGGCTCTGTGCTGACAGCTCGGAACCTGGAGCCTGCTTCAGATTTGGGGCTTCCCTCCCTCTCTGCCCCTCCCTGCTCACACTCTGTCTCTCTGTTTCAAAAATAAGCATTAAAACAATTACCAAAAAAAAGAGTAGATCTTAAGCATTCTAACCAGACATTAAATAAAAATGGTAACTACGTGAAGTCATGGATGTGGACATCAAATCAGCACATTGTACACATGAAATGTATACAAGTGTGCTTGCCAATGATACCCCAGTAGAGCTGGGAAATGAATGAATGAATGAACGAATGAATGTCCAGGGTACTTTCCTCTTTGGGAACACAGCAGCGTGGGTAAGCTTACATTGAGCCTGTGGCCACCGGCGTACAGTGGTCAATGAGCTAGGATTGGAACCGCCTAGAGGCTTTGGACAGGGCACTCCTTTTCCTGGGCCTCAGTTTGTAAAAATGGGCATATTATTATTATTTTAATGTTTATTTCTGAGAGAGAGAGAGAGAGAGAGCATGAGCAGGGGAGGGTAGAGAGACACACACAGAATCCGAAGCAGGCTCCAGGCTCTGAGCTGTCAGTACAGAGCCTGATGTGCAGCTTGAACCCACAAACTGAGAGATATGAGCTGAGCTGAAGTTGGATGTTTAACTGACTGAGCCACTCTGGGTGCCCCGAGAATGGGCGTCTTCTTAAGAACTGTGTCACCAAATAAAGGTGATGATTTGCAGTGATTTTCTTTTCATTCTTTTACTCATTCATGATTTCCTGAGCACCCACGCCAGGCCTAGCGCCCATTCACTGTGTGAACAAGGGACACACGGTGGTGAACACTTTTGCAAATTGTGTCTTTGGTCTTCACAACAGAGATTAGGAGCTCATTCCTGTCCTAACGAAGCTCCGATGGCTTAAGTAACCGGCCTGGGGTCACACAGCTGCTGAGGAGGGGTGTCCGGAGTTGGACCCAGGCACGTGGCTCTGGAGTCCGTTCTCCTCGTGCCGAGGTGACTCCGGGGACTGGGTCCCTTCCTGAACACCCTACAGCGAGCCGTGCCGACCACACACATACAGCGAAGCCCAACACGAGGCTGCTTATACAGAGGGCCAGGCTTCTGGAGCAGGGAGGCAGCAGTGTGACACGGATGAGTCAGGGAAGACTTCTTGGAGGAAGCAACCTCGAGTTCAATTTGCCGGCAGAGCCGAAGAGAGGCCCTCCGGCCCACCCCTCCCCCCATGCTGCTCTGATCCAGGTCCCCAGTGACCCTCATGTTGCCAAGTCCTGTGGCCGGGTCTCCACCCTCATGTCACCTGAGCCCTGGGCGCATTTGCCCCGGTTGACCTCTCCCCGCTGCTGCAGACACTCGGAGCGCACTGTTCATCCCTGCACGCTGTCCCTTCACCCTCCTCTGCTGTTCTCTCCTGCTCTCCTCTCCCTGGGAACACAGGAGAGCCCCAGGGCTCAGGCCAGGACTCACTCTCACGCTCCACTCCTGGGGACGTGAAGCACCCCCAGAGGGGACAGGTCCTTCCTCAACCTGCCTTCATTCCCTGGACACACTCGCTGTCGCGGAGCTCTGAGGCTAGAGGCTGGTGGCACCGTGCGCCTCGGAAACCTCTGCAGACAGCCCTTCCCTGCCTCGCTCTGAGCTCCGGGCGGGGCCGGCCAACCTTGACTTCCAGCCGCCTCGCTGCAGCCTCTGCCCGTGTCCACACGTCTCTGTGTCTGGGTCTCTTCTTTCTTCCTAGAAAGACCCAGGTTATGAGATGTAGGGCCCACCCGACTCCACGATGACCTCATCTTAACCAATCACGTCTGCAAAGACCCCCTTTCCAAATGTCACAGTCTGTGTCCCAACTGTCCCTTCCTTGAATGTATGGCACGTAAGTAACCATGTGATTCATATAATCAATGTGGCTGGTTTCACAAGGCCAGCCATCCCTGGTCAGGCCCCGGAGGGATTGTTCAGGTCCACCAAACACCGAGATGTTCCAGGGGCTTCCCTCTGCCCTCTCTCCCTGCTGCGGTGTTCTAGAACTGACCACTCCCTGATGACATAGGACACATCTGCTCTTGCCTCCTTGTCTCCCTTAACGCGAGGGCCCGATGTCATTCTCCAAACCCCTCCAGGAGATCCGGACCCCATCGGGCACCCCCTACCCGCCTTGCTGGCTCACTCCTGCACTGCAGTCCAGAAGGCCCAGAGCTGTCTGACGTCCAGAACAGGGGTCTGAAATGATGGCCTATGGACCGAAGCCAGCCCTCCACCTCTTTCTGTATGCCTGGTGAGCTGGGACTGGGTTTTACATTGTTTAAATAGTTGGGGGGGGGGGGGAGAGAGAACAAAATAAAAATAGTATTTCACGGCACGCGAACACTATATAAAATTCTAATTCTAGTGTTTGTGATTAAAGTCTGAAACACAGTCACCCGTACTTGCTTACAGCTCATGGACGGCTTCTTCAAGCCACCGAGGCAGCCTCGAAGGGCTGTGACAGAGCCAGCGTGGCCCACAAAGCCTAAAACATTTACTAACAGGGTCTTTGCAAAATTAGTTTGCTGATCATGCAAAATTAGTTTGCTGATCGCCGGTCTAGAACGCGATGATCTGCCGGCTGGCAGCCAGTGACCTGATAAGCCAATCCCGGCGGGTCCCCCTGTGAGCCAATGTGTGCAACTCCAGGGTGGCGAGAGCAAACTTCAGAACAGTCCCCTTGCTTGGCAAGTGCCCCCGTCACAGCCGGCCCTTGCGCTTCAGACTTAACGCCATCTGAGGTCAAAGGGCATTATCTTGGATGCCTTGAAAAAGTGAGCGCGGGACTAAAATTGAGCAGGGTGTGAGGGATCCTCTTAGCTGAGAGAAATGTGTGGCTGCAAAGATTTTTGCCTGCCTCTGGGACTCCTGATCAGCCACTGGTGATGACTTCTGAGTCATAATGCTTTGGTACAGCAGACGTGGCCAGGGCCAGGGAACTGGGGCAGCCCAACTGCTTATGTATCCAGCTGGGGCAACTGAGGCCCAGAGAGGGAAAGTGATTCTCTTAAAGTTGCACAGCGTAAGAGCTGCAGATCCAGGACTAGAAGTCAGGTCCTCTGAGTCCTAACCTGGTGCTCTCTGCTACTATAGATGGCACAGTGCCCCCCACTCTGGGTTCATATATATATATATGTGTATATATATATATATATATATTATATTTTTTTTTTTTTTTTTTTTTAAATAAGACTCTTTTTCTCACTGCAAACTAGTATCACCATTTCCGATTGGCCTCCACCCAGCACCTTTCTAACAGAGATTGCTCTTTAATTCACAAATGTCCATGGTTCTGAGAAAGAGTGGCCCTCATCTAAGGTAGAAGCACAGGGTTGAGGATTCTCCCACTACAATTGTTATTTATTGAGCACCTACTGAGTTCCAGGCACTGTGCTGGGTACTGAACGGGTCGCAGGGAAGAAGGGAGACATGTGCCCGCCCTGGGGGCTTGGCATTCCAGTGGCAGAGGTGGGCAAGAACCCCAGGGCTGGCATGGATGGAGGGTCCCAGGAGACACCTGCTGGGACATGGGGCTGTGGCTTCCTCTAGGGAAGAAGAAGGGTGTTTTCAGCTGAGGCCAGTGGGGGTGAGCGTTTTTATCCAGCTTCCGAGAGTGGGCAGCTTCTCAGACCCCGGGGAAGGGGTGACGGAGGCGTGGCCAGAGGGCGCCAGGGCCAGGAGGACTCAGAAGTGTTGCGAGGGGCCTCCGGGAGGGTCTGGGCAATGGGAACCGCCCAGCGCTCCCACACAGGGTGGGTTCGGAGGCTGGTGCGCTCAGGAGGGAGCGTGCACAGGCAGGGGAGTTAGGCCACGGGCACGGGCACGGGGTGGGGAGGGGGAAGGACGAGCACCGACTCAAGGAGCCTCTGGGGTGACGTCGCAGGCCTGTGTGGACCGGGCAGGCAGAGTGTCAAGGTCGCGCAGCGGGTTGGATCGTGGATTCAGACAACACCGCAGCATGTGACACGTGTGTGCTGCCACATTCCCAGCGCACAGTCACACCCACCCTTCCGGCCTCAGGCCACCCTGGGGGAAGGACCAGCCATCCCGATGGGGGAAATGGTGCCAACGGGAACACAGGAGAGGGGGTGCTATCAGCTGCCCTGACAGGGACAGATGCAGGGACAGCCTGCCCTGAATATGAGGGACTTCAAAACCCCAAGTTGCTTGGAGACCCTGGACAACTCGGACCTTGATGACCCATCTGCGGGCCAAGGCAGGGTTCCCGGCCTGACCTCTGCGACCCCGGCCACGTAGCACCTCACCCGCAGGCGGACAGCCCGGTCTTTGCCTTTGCTGCATGGACATCCAGTCTTGGCCGGTTTGCCGTGGTGAAGCAAAGTTAACATGCCAATCGGGCGCTTGGGGGCTCAGTCCGTTAACGCTCTGACTTCGGCCAGGTCATGATCTCACCGCGCCGTGGGTCTCGAGCCCGCCGGGCTCTGTGCTGACAGCTCGGAGCCTGGAGCCTGCTTGATTCTGTGTCTCCCTCTCTCTCTGCCCTCCCCTGCTCATGCTCTCTATCTCTCTCTCTCAGAAATAAATAAAACATTAAAAAAAAAAAGCCAATCGTCACCTGTGGCTGCTTTACCCTTTGATGGGAGGCACTGTGACGAGGAAACCGAGGCACGGGGAGCTGAGGGGGCTTGTCCGAGTTCAGTGGGAGCCAGGATTCCCATCTGGGTCTTGGGTCCCCAAACTCCTTCCTCACCACGCCCCCACCCCCGCCCGCGACTCTCAGCCTGAGAACACGACACCACCCGGTTCTGCCTGCTGGGGAGCCATGTCCAGGGGAGAAAGGACGGACTCGGAACTCACCAGCCTTCTCTGTGGACTGGCCTGCCCGGTGCCAACATACACCCCCTCACACCCGCCAGGAGTCAGGGAAGGATGCGAGACCCCTTCCTAGGAAGTGAGGGTGTGGGGGAAGCGGGGCTGTGCCTGGGGACATACATAAATCTGCCTGATTTGCTTCCCACATGGAGGATTCTTCAGGAAGGTCAGACTATGTCTCAGCGTGGCTGAGCTCCAGTCACCTGACGGACAGGGGGCCCGAACGGCCGACCCCCAAGGGGAGCGGCTCAGCGCCGGGGAACCAGCGCCACCTGCTGGATCCCTGCAGCGTGACGCCGTCCGCGACAGAACAGGATGAAACCACTGAGAAAACAGCATTTCAGACACATAAAAAAGCTAACTTGGTATTTTACTGTTGGCAGTTGAATTTGGGGTCACGCAACGGTTTTATCCACTTCACGTTTAAAACAAAACCAAAATGAGTGTTGGTTAACTATGTCCTAAATACGTGTTAAACGCCTAATAGAATAAGACGGCCGCAGCTTCTGACGTTTTTGGAACTTGTGTTTGGTAAAGGGTAGCCATACCGTCACACGCACACACATGTACATACACAGACCTCCCTACACACGTGCCTGTGCACACATGTATATGTACATACACACGCAAGCTCGGTTTAGGTATTGACAGACGTCATGATTAAGATGGAGGATATATCAATATCCATATTGATACTGATATCGATTTTTTGATTTTTTAACATTTATTTATTTTTGAGAGACACACAGAGTGCGAGGAATTGGTGACATTGATTTTTCCGGAAATTATCTCTTGAAAAAGAAGACACTTCTTATAGTTGATCCTTTGCAAAATCGCACGCTACAGGGCATTTTCTCACCTGCTTTAGCTGAAATAACTGCCTTCCATCTGGGAAAGCCGGAAACGTCCGCCTGTGGAGCTAGTTTGGCCAAAGTATTTAAACAGGATGCAATCAATATCCCCCGCTGGAATGTTGAACATCATTATAAACAAGTCTTTTAAAGATGACTTTAAAAAGCAAAACAGAGGGGCGCCTGGGTGCCTCTCAGTCAGTTGAGTGTCCAACTCTTGATTTCAGCTCAGGTCATGATCCCTGGGTCGTGGGATTGAGCCCTGCCTAGGGCTCTGCACTGAGCATGGAGGCTGCTTGAGATTCTCTCTCTTTCCCTCTGCCTCTCTTCCCCATTCTTGCTCTCTCTCTCTCAAATAAATAAGTAAAAATTAAAAAGCAAAACAAACCGTAGGTGGTTACACCATGAAGACTGTGGGTAAACACCTAGAAGGAAAGCTCAAGTGTGCTAATATGTGTAAGATAAGATTCCTGTGCAAATGGTCGTGTCTAGATTCAAAACTGTTCCTTCTCAGGCAATTTAAATAAAAGCTAAAGGCATGTGCTCTTGGGACCCGCTTCTCAGTCCACGGTCTTCAGACCAGCAGCAGCAGCAGCAGGGCCTGGGAGCTGGTTAGAAATTCCGAACCGGGGGGCACCTGGGTGGCTCAGTTCGTTAAGCGTCCGACTTCGGCTCAGGTCAGATCTCATGGTTCATGGGTTCGAGCCCCACATCAAGCTCTGTGCTGACAGCTCAGAGCCTGGAGCCTGTTTCAGATTCTGTGTCTTCCTCTCTCTCTGCCCCTCCCCCACTCATGCTCTGTCTCTGTCTCAAAAATAAACTATTAAAAAAAATTTAAAAAAAAAAGAAAGAAATTCCAAACTGGAACCTGTATTTATTTATTTATTTATTTATTTATTTATTTATTTATTTATTTATTATTTTTTTAAAATATTTTTCTTTATTTCTAGGAGAGAGAGAGAGAGACAGCGTGAGCAGGGGAGGGTCAGAGAGAGAAGGAGTCACAGACTGGAACAGGCTCCAGGCTCTGAGCTGGCAGTCAGCACAGAGCCCGACGCGGGGCTCGAACCCACGAACCGCGAGATCGTGACCTAAGCGAAAGTCAGACACTTAACCGACTAAGCCACCCAGGCGCCCCCGGAACCTGCATTTAAACAGGATCTCTCCATGAGGTGGTTCATATGCACTGCAAGGTTTGAGAAGCCTAGAAAACCCAATATCCATCTCAAAATGTGATCTCGTTAGGACAGCGGTGTTGCTGTTGAAAATGCAAATGGAGCGTTCAAATATCGTTTCATAAACAGTGGGAGGGGGGGTGGCAATATTCCTTAATAATATGTTTTATAATACATTATATGTAACTAAATTGATATTGTAGCAGTTATGATTATGGGCCCTGGAGCCTCTTGCTTGTGCTTATTATCTAATTCTTTCAGTTTTTTTTTTAAAGCTGTGTGTCCTTTGGTCACTTGACTCCTGTCTACCTCAATGCTCTCATCGGTAAATTTAAAACAAATGTTAAAAGTGAGGTGGAGGGGCACCTGGGGGGCTCAGTCGGTTGAGGATCCGGCTTCAGCTCAGGTCATGATCTCACGGTTCGTGAGTTTAAGCCCCGCGTCGGCTCTGTGCTGAAGGCTTCGAGCCTGGAACCTGCCTCAGATTCTGGATCTCCCTTTCTCTCTGCCCCTCCCCTGCTTGCGCCTCTGTCTCTGTCTCTCTCAAAAATAAATAAACGCTAAAAAAGTAATTAAAAGTGAGATGGTTGTGGTGTATATTTAATATGCTCGAGTGTTTGGAAACATGAAGTGATTCTGTATGAGCTGGTGGGGTTCATTTCAGTTTGTTCTAAGTTGGATTCGGCCCAAGTATCTGCTCTCAGGCCGTATTTGTGTTGACCGCCTCTGCTGACCTCAGTAAACAGCTGGGTAAAGTCTTCAAATGTAAACAATCTATTCACTGAATAGATGTAAACCCAGGAGACTTTGAAAAGCACAGAGAAGCTGCAGTTTGCCCAGTGTCATTCTACAGGACGATTCCCCCAAGTGCGCTTCACCACGGGTGGATAATGGCCGGTGTTACGGCACGGCATGGGGGCCAGAGGTCTCTCCCAGAGACACTGAGATATGCAGGAGGCTGGGACCCAGACGGGAAATCCCAGCTCAGAGATTGTCTCTGGGTAGACGAAAGAGAGGGCTTGGAACTATTTCTCTTTTGGCTTGGACCTTGAGAGGTGCGGAGACCCAGTGCGAGTGTTTGGGGGCGGGGGTGATCAGGGGTCAGATCTGGGGGAAGGTCGCAGTGAGCAAGTCCAGGTGCCATCGATAAGCCAGCTGCTTACTCTGAGCGTGCTGGTGTCCCAAGTCTTTAGAAAAGTCTTGGTCCCCGTGCCCTGGCCTTGACCCGGCTATGCTAACGGGGTCCATGGGAAGGGCGTGGGTCCCTGAGTCTGAGGTCAGCCTGAGAATGGTGGGGTAGTTTGTACTGAGTGAATGAGATAGGGTCACTCTTACTTCTTTTTTAAAATTTTTTTTAAAGTTTTTTTCTTTTTTAATTTCTAGGAGAGAGAGAGAGAGAGAGAGAGACAGCGTGAGCAGGAGAGGGTCAGAGAGAGAGGAAGATACAGACTCTGAAACAGGCTCCAGGCTCTGGGCTGGCAGTCAGCACAGAGCCCGACGCGGGGCTCGAACCCACGAACCGTGAGATCGTGACCTAAGCGAAAGTCGGACACTTAACCGACTAAGCCACCCAGGCGCCCCTTTTTTAAATTTTTTAATGTTTATTTATTTTTGAGACAGAGAGACAGAGTGTGAGTGGGCGAGGGGCAGAGAGAGAAGGCGACACAGAATCTGAAACAGGCCTCAGGCTCCGAGCTGTCAGCACAGAGCCCGATGCAGGGCTCGAACCCAAAACCATGGGATCATGACCTGAGCCGAAGTCGGAGGCTTAACCGATTGAGCCCCCCGGGCGCCGCGAGATAGGGTGACTCTTAGAGAAGAGTGTTGGGGCTTCCGAGCCCAGCCAGCAGGGAGTCCTCCCCAGTGTCACGGTCCCCAAGGCCACCTGATAGGATGGGATTCAGAAAGGCTGCTACATGGTTTATACAGTGAAGGGATATAAATAAAAAATTTTTAAGTTTATTTATTTGGAGAGAAAGAGAATGCAGGAGGGGCAAAGAGAGAGGAAGAGAGAATCCCAGGCAGGCTCTGCACTGTCAGCATGGGGCCCGATGCCAGGCTCGAACCCACAAACCGTGAGATCATGACCTGCACTGAAATCAAGGGTCAGACGCTTAACCAACTGAGCCAACAGGGCCCCCTGGGATATAGATAATTTTTTAAAGCAAAGGTAAAAGGTGCACAGGGCAGAGTCCATGCGAGACCAGGCAGGAGCTCCCAGATGCCCTCCTCAGGGTCGCTGCAGAGACCGCACGTGACACGTAAAGTGTGAGCAAGCAGGGGAGCTCCCCCGAGCTGGGGGCCCGGGGTTTCTACTGGAGGTCGATGGTGCCGGTGCTCACCCCTCAGCCACTGTCTCCAGTCCCCAGCGCCCTGGCCACACAGAGACACTCCCAGCAGGCAGGATGTCCCAAGGGCCAGGGGTTGCTTCCCAGGAGCCAAAGGCCAGTCTTTTCTTTGAGACGTGCAGGGTGCTGGGCACTCGGAGTCCTTACTACACCCTCACATGTGCCGCACTCAAAGGCTCCCCCTTTACTCATGCAGGAAGGTGGCAGATCAGGGGGCAGGGGCCCACTACGCTGGCTTGCGGGAGATGGGAGGAGACGCTGGTCAGGGTGGCCAACACCAGAGCGTGGCTCCAGCCCCGAGGTCGGCCTGCAGGGGCCTGTAGCTGCACAGGCTGAAGCTGGACCTGCATGCACGAGGGGCTGGTGGCCCGTCCTGCGCTGCCCGTGTCCCGTTTCCCCCCCCACCCCCCGAGCTCCGGGGCGGCCCTCGTCAGCGGGTCAGCGGTGAGCCTTGTTCTCGGCACAGAATGACCCGGGGGGGCGGGGGGCGCCTGGGTGGCGTAGTCGGTTAAGTGTCCGACTTTCGCTTAGGTCATGATCTCGCGGTTCGTGGGTTCGAGCCCCGCGTCGGGCTCTGTGCTGACTGCCAGCTCAGAGCCTGGAGCCTGTTTCACAGTCTGTGACTCCCTCTCTCGCTGACCCTCCCCTGCTCACGCTGTCTCTCTCTGTCTCCTAGAAATAAATAAAACATTAAAAAAATTTAAAAAAAAAGAGAGAGAGAGAGAATGACTAGGGGGGCGCATGCCCAGAGTTGGAGCAAAAAGAAAGCCCGCACACAGTTCAGCCCCGAGTCGTCCAAGCCAGTGGCTCCCACCTCCCCACGGGTCCCTCCCAGTTAGTCTTAAATCCAAACTGAGCTTGGTTCTTTCCAGTACTCTCCTCAGAAGCACGGAGAAGAATCCCAAGGTGGGAAGTAAACACAAATGTCAAGGGGTGCCTGGGTGGCTCAGTCGGTTAAGCGTCTGATTCTGGTGCAGGTCATGATCTAGTGGTTTGTGAGTTCGAGCCCTGTGTCGGGCTCTGTGCTGACAGCTCAGAGCCTGGATCCTGCTTCAGATTCTGTCTCTCTCTCTCTCTCTCTCTGCTCCTCCCCTGCTCTTGTTCTGTCTGTCCCTTAAAAATAAATAAACATTAAAAATTTTTTTTAAATGCACAAAGGGGGCAAGAGGCAGCCCAGGTCACATCCCTAAGCGGGTGTAGGCGGGTGTAGGGGGGGCACCTCTGTTTCCTCAAGGAGCCTGCACGGAACCAAAAGCAGGTCTCCGGAGGTCCTGGGGGCAGCTGGACGCTCACGCGCAGGAGCCCAGAAGAGCCCCAACAGGAAGCCGGGGTCGGGCCTGGGCTCTAACAGCAAGGGAGCGGTGGCGGGTGCGGGGCCCGGCCCTCCTCGGCCGAGAGCTCCCACCGGCGCTGTTCACCACCCACGGCTCCCGCAGCACCCCCAGCATGTCTTCGGCCACGGAACGGCTACGCTGGCTTCCAGGAGGGTGTTTCCAACTCAGGTCGGAGCCTCTACCTGGGCCTCCCCAGAGCCCCCCTCTGCTCCCCCATGAAAAGTCGACAGCTGTGTGTGGCATGAAGCCGGGTTCACATCCCACCACTGCCAGCTTCACCCCTGCCTCCCTCCCCTCCCTCCCCCTCGATCTCCACTCTCCACCCACCAGTCACCAGCTGGCCCCCACCCTCCTCAGCCTAACTGCAGGCTGCTTTCTGTGTCTGAATACCCCTTCCCCGAGCCTGGGGAGGCCCTGGTGAGACCTGAGACGCCTGGGTAGTCACGACACCGTGTCGTTATGGTCATCCTGTCCCACGTCGGCGCAGCCAGACGATCCTGGATGAGACAGAGACAAGCCCCATCTGGTCGGAAGCTAATCTAGAACCCCTGGTGGCCCGCTGAATGCTGCTATGCACCGGGCACTTCGGGCCATCTCTGACAGGTGCGGCGCAGGGACGGAGTGGGGACTGGCCCTCGGTCCTCCGGTTCTCCGTGCAGTGACTGCATCCAGCAACTGGGTGGGGGTGGCCACCTGAATGTGGGCACTGAGCGCCGTGTCCAGGCTCTATGCACAAGTGCCCATGAACTCTTGGGCAGAAGGTCCATGCACTGGTATGACGGCGCAGTCCTCCCTCAGAAACACGGACTTCGAAGCTTGCGGGCCCTGGAGGCAGATGCTGGGCGTCGAGGCTGAGGGCTCCCAGATCACGGTTACCCTGGGACAGCCCTGGGGAGGCAGAGAACAGGGCTGCGGGTGGCATGGCCCTTTGGCCCCACTGAGGGACTGTCCTGCAGGCGGGGAAGCAAGTAGGAGGAGCCAGAGTGCAGGGTCTGATGCAGGGTCGAGGGGTGGCTGCCCGCAGCTCAGCGCAGCCCCTGGCCAGCCGGGAACTCCACCAGTGCACGCATACACACACATACACACGTGCACACACTGGGGCCACTGCACAGATCCTGCCGATGCAGTCACTACCGAGCATGACGCAAACCTCCACGGGGACCCTGGCCACTCAGGCAGGCCCACTCCATCACCCGCGGACCAGCACGGCCCCTCATCACCAGGATCTGGCCTTGACGGGGCTGGGGTGGCAGGGGAGATGACCTGCTAAGGAACACAGTCTGATGCGGCCTGCTGGCCGTCAGGGTCGTTGTCCTGTAAGACTCAGCAGAGGGTCCACCTCTTCAGGGACCTCAGCCCAGGAGGCCCCTGCTCTGCGCCTCCCTGGCATCCGAGCAAGCTCTACTGTCGTGTTAGAATGTTCTGTAAAGTCAACCACAGCCCCCCTACACTGCAGCGAGGAGCGTAGGTCTTACTCAGAATTGGGCCCCTGCCTCCTGTCTGTCCGTCAGTAAGTAGATAAGGAATGTCTGCCGTGTGGGAGTTTATCAGAAGACAGGCTCTCACCCCCTAGATGTGTGGCCTTAGAGGAAGGATGTCCAAATGCTCACAGACTTCATAGTGGATGGTTGGGGTCGGGGGTCCCCTAAAAGCCCCAGGCTCCCCAGCTGCGGGCTTCCATGGGACGTGAAGACGGAATTCAGTGGCAGCACTGGTTCTTGCCCTCAGCACCACAGAGGGAGCAATGATTTGGCCAGGCCTCCTGCAAAGTGTGCTGTAACGTGAGGACTTCAGCTCAACCCTCAGCCCCGCAACTCACGAGGCAGTGACCTTGGACAAGTGCCCCCACCTCCCTTGAGTCACCCGAGGCAGAGATAACATCCCACAGTTGCAGACCTTTGGTGACAAGTGTGTTAGGGATCTAAATGCTTGACACGGTAGGGGCTCAGTAAATGCTCGTCCCCTGAATATCATATGACTTCACTCCTATGAGGGCTTCAGGATATAAAACAGATGAACGTAAGGGAAGGAAAGCAAAAATAATATAAAAACAGGGAGCAGGACAAAAACATAGGAGACACTTAAACATGGAGAACAAACAGAGGGTTCCTGGGGGAGGGAGGGGGAGGGCCTAATGGGGGAGGGGCGTTAAGGAATCTACTCCTGAAATCATTGTTGCACTATACGCTAACTCACTTGGATGTAAATTTAAAAAAAAATTAATAAAAAAAGAAAAATAAATTTGTTATGAAAATCCAAAAAATAAAATAAAATAAAAACAAATGTTCGTCCCCGACCCCTGTCCACTCCTACCAAGGGGCACTGACCATGGACATCTGCGAAGCTGGATGTGGTAGATTTCTGTTGCTGTGTTGCTCTTGTAGCAAATAACCACAAACTTGGGGGCCTAAGAGCAGCTGAGTGTCTTCTCTCACGGTTCTGGAGGTCACACGTCTGACATCAGTCTCCCCGGGCCAACAGCAAGGCCGGGGTCCCTACGGAGGCTCCAGGGGAGAAGCCGTTTCTTCGCCTTTCCCAGCCTTTGGGGGCCCCTGCGTCCTTGGCTCGCGGCCAGTTCCCTATCTGCAAAGGCCACCTCTCCACGCTCCGCGTCTGACGCCCCACCTCCTCTCTGATGGTGGTCCCACCTCCCTCTTGTAGGACACGTGTGATTGCCTCGGGCCCGCCCAGACCACCTTGAACTTGACCACATCTGCAAAGTCTCCGGTAATCACACAGCCTCGAGTTCCAGGATTAGGACGCGGGCACCTTCTTGCAGCTCCCCGGTTCGGACTGCCAAACCAGACCCTTGGGAAGTCTACCCCAACTGTGGTGATTTGGACGGGTGGGACGGAGACTACCCTCTGTGCTCGCCTGCATAGTATGTTCTGCTCTCTCAAAGATCATTCGAAGCAGGCTAAGTGGAGAAAAGTTAAAAGATTAAAATGAAAAAAGCCAGCAGCATTGCCAGGTTCCCAGGATCCCAGCTTCGTTGTGAAAGTACCGAGTCAATGCAAAGTCCTCCCTCAGATGCCAAGTATGCTGACACCCGTGTCAGACCCTGACCCTGATCAGCTGACCCCCAGCGGGAAGGCTCGCCCCAACCAGCCTGGGTCCAGGGCAGGAAGGGGCCCCCCTGCAGACTCAGTGTGGACCCTCCCCTCCCACCCAGATGGGCTGGTGTGTCCTCGGCCGCTGACTAACAAAGCCCCTGCCTGCTTGGGATGAGTGACAGGCACCAATAATCTGGAAATGCTTTCTATACTCCACCACCCAGCTTCCTATGAACGTCTTCTTCTTCTGGCGAAACGTATCTCTGTGAAAACTGTTAAATTAGTTAAGTAGAACCCAGTGTCAGAATCCTGGCTACTGGCAAACTAGAATTAATTCAGGGTTTGCTCAAGCATCATTCCACACACCAGAAGTGTAACCTAGCAGTTCAGTAGAGTTCCCATGGTATGAAATAAAAATAGTATTTAAAAAAGATACAATCCCATGGCAGCCAGTGAAATTATAATCTTAGGAAAGTAATTTACAGGGAACTCATTGTCCGAGGCTCTCCCGTCGCCAAGAGCAGTGGGGAAATGCGCTCCATTGAGAAAAACTGTCACAAGTACTAATTCTTGTCGTTTACCTTCAAAGAGGAGTTTCCATGCTTCCGGGGCAACCAGCTATTAATAAGGGTCTGTCAATAAATAGGGGCTTATCTCTGCTCCCGTGTGTCCTCAAATGCTGGTGAAGGGCATACCACAATCGACGTCTAGATGTGGTCCGAGGTAACTGCAGGGATTCCCTTATCCTGAGAGCTCACCGTAGGCCAGGCTCTCCACGGGGATTCTCACATCTCAGCCTTTTGACAAGCCTGACGGAGGTGACATTGGCCGCTTTCCCCATCAGTCGAGTGGGAAAGGGAGGTTATTAGTGTGTCTGGAGTATCGCACACCCAGGAAGAGTCAGGATGGGAATCCAGGAAGTGTGTGTGATCTCAGCTCCTGCCCAGTGGTTGGCTGGTCGACCACGAACCTAACGCTTCTTGTGACCAGTCCAAGAACGGAGAGGGCATCCTTTGCTCGTGGTTTACATATTTTTTTGAGTGCTATACATGCCAGACATAGGGGATCCCTGAGCAAAGTTAGGAAGACGGCCGTTAGAACCTGGTATGATGGACAAACGGGCTGGGAGAGAAGAGAGAGGTCGAGGAGGGCTTTGGGGGCAGCGACCTAGGGAGGGCCTAGGTAGGGGAGTGGAGGGGCCAGTGAGGGGTTCGAGGAACACCACTCTGGCTGAAGCTGGGACAAGGTCTTTGAAGCTGATGTACCGGCCTTAGACCCAGGCCGCACCTGCTCTCAGCCCAGCTGCCCTTGGCCCAGCGCCACAAAGACACTCTTCTCAGGAAGTAGGACGGGGGCCCCTCAGTCACCTTGCGTGTCTGCGCCTGGGCTTGGAACCAGCTCTTCTCCCTTTCCCCCTCCCCACTCTCGCTGGGCTGGCTGTCATAGCCTTCCTAGGTGTAACTTTAAGCTGTTTTGGGTTTATTGGACAATTCATATGCAGAACAGAAAAAAAAATTTTTTTTTTTTTTAAATCACATCAGCTACTTTTTTGTGTGACGGTCCACCAAGATCTATTTTTTTCCTGTCAACGACTCTCAGGAACAAACTGGGAAGCTTTCTCGCCTCTGGTTTAAATTTACTTCAGCCAAACCTGGCCAGCACAAAGGCTGTTCCCCTGAACCCTGAGCCCAATCTCTCCTGTCCAGGGTGACAAGGGACTCGACCTCTTGAGATACAATTTCTCCCTGTGTATCTAACTAAGCTATTTAACAAATACTAGAATTCTCTCTCAAGCTAGGTGCTGTGGCTTTATTAATTGTAGGAAAGCTGCATGTCTCAGATTCTGCACGAGTCAACTCACGAGCACCAGTAACAACAAACCCAAGAGACTTCTCAAAATCTACTGTCTGTCCTCAAGTTTATCTCCAACACTCGCTGCTTAAATGAAGTGCGAGGACACTTAGGGAACCACCGACCTAGGAAACAAAAACTACCTGAAATCATGTGACGGTTTAAGCTTCTAAAACAACCTCAGCTGTCTCTAAAGGGTGTATGAACACAGTATGTTGAAGTTGTGACGATAAGCTAATAAATCACAAAGACACAAGCCCAACATACTCCAGTGGAAAGCTGTGAAGCAGACCTTGCATTTCAAAATAGATGATGTGGGATATTGCTGTTTGTACAAGAACTTTGGTGTCACTGTTCTAATTATCACAGTGAATTATAATTACACAGATCATTAAAATTATTCAGACTGACATAAGATAGCATCTTCAATTTTCTACTTGCTAACGATGCGATAAGCATATAGGGGAAAAAAGTATTAATTAACTTCTGGAAAGAACATTTCTGTTTCTGGAGAGCTTAGGGATTTCCTTAACCATTGGAGCTCTCTGGCAACTGATTCGATCTCACCGTGATTCATGAGCACCGGAGTGAGATTATTCAGTTGGGAACCTTCCCCTGGTCCTCATAGTCTGGGGCGGCTTCTCCCACTGTTTCCCTGCTAATCTTATCATTTCATTTTTCAGACGAACCCGAAAGGCATGTTGGCAGATCTAAGGAAAAGCCAAAAAATGGCAGGATTATGCTAAGTTACCGACTATACAGCAGATGTGAAGGTGAGGAACAATTTTGCTGTCATATGTGAACCCCATGGCCCGGGGCTCCTCCAGGGACAGTATGAAGTGATTTGTCAATGTTCTCTCCAAAGGCCAAGGTCACAACCTTGGCTCTGCCGCCTCCTCGCAGCAGCAGCACGGGGGACACCTAGAGCCTTCCTTCTAGTGTCTACGTTTTCATTTGTAGAACAGGAAAGGTCACTTGGCTGAGCTCCAACCTCCCTTAGGGGGTCTATGTAAACTCATTTTGAGCAGTCACCAAGGCAATGATGGGGTGGAGTGCGCAATTCATGTACTAAAAAACCTTGTGAGAACAATTTGCTTTTCTCTCTCTGAAGCCCTGAGCTCAGAGACTGGCCAGGAGCTGCCCTCTAACCAGACTGGGCGGTCTGGTCTCCAGTGCAGTGGGGGTGGGGCTCCCACTTTCCTTTCCTTTCTTTCGGAATCCCCAAAACCTCTTTGGGAGGCAGGGTGGCAGGGACCCAGAAGGTCCATCCTACCTACGTCAGCCTGTTTTCAGAGCTTTTTCAAGAGGTGCTCAAGAGGATTAAATACACAGAACAAGCCTGAGAACGGCCCTGGGGAATGAGCCACTCTTCCTCGTCACCTTGCCCTTTTCACAAAAACCTGCATTCTCTGTCCTTCCTCTGCCACCGGAAAGGAGCAATTCCAACAGATGCTCTGTTTAAGGCCCTGGAGATGAATGAAGGCCTCTGGGGACACAAAGGCGCTTGGTGACAGGGTGGCTTTCTTCCCAGGAGCCACTGTAAAGCTCACCTCCGGCTCCGCCTCCAGCCTCAGGACAGAGAAACACTGGGAGTCTTACAAAGAGATAGAGATACCGCACTGGAGGAATCTCTGCTAGGATTCCAATTAACCCCTTTTTTATTAAGACCTTATTTTTTTTTATGTGTCAAGTCCTTTTTTTTTTTTTAAAATTCCAGTATAGCCAACATACTTTGGCTAGTTACGTAGTTACATTAGTTTCAGGTGTACAATATAGTGATTCAACGGCCCCATATATTACTTGGTGCTCATCATCCCCATCACTTATTTCACCCATCCCCCCACCCACCTCCCCTCTGGAAACCATCAGTTTGTTCTCTATAGTTAAGAGTCGGGTTTGTCTTTGTTACTTGGTTTCTTAAATTCCACATATAGTGAGATCAAATGGTATGTCTTTCTCTGACTTAACTTCACTTACCATTTACTCTCTAGATCCATCCATGTTGTTGCAAATGGCAAGATTTCATTCTAGTGTGTTAGTATACTTTAAATACTCAGTAGTGCAATTACTGGATTGTGTGGTAGTTCTACTTTTTACTTAAGGAAACTCCATACTGTGTTCGAGTGGCTTCACCAGTTTGCATTCCCACCAACGCACAGGATTCCCCTTTCTCCACCTCCTCACCAACACCTCCTATTGTTTCCTGCATTGTTGATTTTCACCATTCTGACAGGTGTGAGGTGGCATCTCGTTGTGGTTTTGATTTGCATCTCCCCGAGGATACGATGTTGGGCATCTTCTCATGTGTCTGTTGGTCATCTGGATGTCTTTTTTGGAAAAATGTCTATTCATATCCTCTGCCCATTTTTAATAGCATTGTTTGTTTTTTAGGTGTTGAGTTATATCAGTTCTTTATATATTTTGGATACTAACCCCTTATCGGAAGTCATTTGCAAACCTCTTCTCCTATTCAGTACGAGGGTTTCATTTTGTTTTTTCCTTTGTGCAGAATTTGATGTGGTCCCAATGGTTTATTTTCACTTTTATTTCCCTTGCCTCAGGAGACCTATCTTGAAAAATGCTGTTATAGTTGATATTGGAGAAATTGCTGACTATGCTCTCTTCCAGAATTTTTATGGTTTCACGTCTCACATTTAGGTCTTTAATCAATTTTGAGTTTCTTTTTGGTATAACGTAAGTGGTCCAGTTTCATTCTTTTGTATGTAGCTGTCTCGTTTTCCCAACACCATTTATTGAAAGGACTTTTTCCCATTGCATATTTAAAAACAATTTTTTTTAAATGTTTTATTTATTTCTGAGAGAGAGACAACATGAGCAGAGGAAGGGCAGAGAGAGAGGGAGACACAATCTGAAACAGGCTCCAGGCTCTGAGCTGTCAGCACAGAACCCGACGCGGGGCTGGAACCCACGAACCGGGAGATCATGACCTGAGCCGAAGTCGGAAGCTTAACTGACTGAGCCCCCCCCAGGCGCCCCTCCCATTGCATATTCTTGGGTCCCTTGTTGAAGATTAACTGATCATATAATTGTGGGTTTACTCTTCTGTTCCATTGATCCATGTGTCTATTTTTATGTCAGTGCGATACTATTGATCACTATAGCCCTGTAACATAACTTGAAATCTGGAATTGTGATACCTCCAGGTTTGTTCTTTTTTTTTTTTTTTCAAGATTGCTTTGGCTATTTGGGGTCTTCTGTGGCTCTATACAAATTTTAGGATTGTTTGTTCTAATTCTGTGAAAAATGCTGTTGGCATTTTGGTAGGGACTACACCGACTGTATAGATTGCTTGGTTAGCACAGACATTTAACCAGTGTTTGTTCTTCCAATCCATGAGCATGGAATGTTTTCCATTTGCGTCTTCAGTTTCTTTCATCAGTGTTTTATAGTTTTCAGAGTACAGGGCTTTCGCCTCCCTGGTTAAGTTAATTCCTATGTAATTTATTTACTTTTGGTGCAATTATAAATGAAACTTTTTTTAACTTTCCTTTCTGCTGCTTCATTATTAGTGTCTAGGAATGAAGTGGATTTTAAATTCTATGACTTTCCTGAATTCCTTCATCAGTTGTGGTAGATTTTTGGTGGGGTGGGGCGTTCAGGGTGTTTTCTACATAATATAGTGTATATACCACATTTTTTAAGAAAATAAAATGCTGAGTGGATTCCTGTCTTCGGAAGATTTCTGGTGACGTCTCCCTGTCTGCCAGTAGCTCAGCCTGTAAGCACCAGACCTCAGGGACAGGCGAGCGGGGCTGCCTCCTCCAGCCTTGGCCTCTTGCTTCTCGGCCCGCCGCCTGGGCGCCTGGCTGGACCGTCAACACCCGCCGGCACTTACAGGGCTTACCTTCCCTGGCGAAATCAGACCATCACGTGATGGCCATTTTTATATCAAATTTAACAGAAGAGTATGAGATTCACTCCTCGTTTCTAAAAACAAGAGGTCACAGGCACGTAAAATGCACACTGCTACAGACTGAATTTCGTGTCCCCTCATCATTCCGAGGTGGACACCCACCCCCCAAGAATGGTGGTGCTGGAGGAGGGGGACTTGGGGAGGTGATCAGATGAGGGCAGGGTCCTCATGAATGGGATCTGTGCCATATAAAAGGGACCCCAGAGAGCTTCCTCCTGAAGACACGGTGAGAAGACACCGTCTATGAACTAGGCACAGCCCTCACCAGTTAACCTGCGCTAGAGCCTTGATCTTGGACTTCCAGCTCCTAAGACCAAAAGAAATAAACATGTGCTGTTCAGAAACGCCCCAGGTTGTGGGACTTTGCTGCAGCAGGCCCGAGCAGAGTAAGGTACAGTCTTTCTGCGATTCAGAATGAACGACTCACACGCAGGATCCCCGGGTTGGCAGTTTATTTTAAAAAAACAACACCCCAGTTATCACATCTTCTTCCTTGTCCATCATTTTTCTTAACAGAAGAAGCTACGAGAAGTTTGGGGAGATATATTATCTTTGCAGACGGACACACGTGCAGTGCAGAGGACTCATGAAGAATGATTCAAGAGCTCCTCTTTTTACTCCTGAATCAGGCATGGAGCAAAGGACAGTCTCCGAACAGATTCTGTTTACAGCGATACCCTAATACAACATTGAATTATTACAGTGCAGTGGTTATAATTAAGTTCACAATAGGATATGCGCAGCCCAAACACCAGACACACTCAAATCACCCAACTGCTTACAGGCTGGAGGAATCTGGGTGAGCAGCTGCCGTCTGGAGAGCGAAGACCAGAATCGGTAAGGTTTTGCCGGCAGGGAGTCTGGGCGCCGGCAGCCCCTGCTGCTCCGGGAGGCCCCGGGGCCGCCCTCACTTGGAGTCTTGGTCCTTCTTTTCATCCACAAGGGCAGAGCGGATCCCCAGCTTTCTCAGTTCCTCCACCAGGTCCCCATTCTGGTGCATCTGCAGCAGAATGTCACAGCCCCCCACGAACTCGCCGTTGAGGTACACTTGTGGGATGGTGGGCCAGTTGGAATAGTCTTTAATGCCTACGGGGAGAGAACATTCCAGTGTCATTTCAATGGTCAGAGCAGAACTCTTCGTGGCAAAATCTGTTTCCTGCACGCACCCAGCGGGATGCTGGTGCTCCCTCCTCCGTCCCTGGGAGACACAGGGTGCTGGCCGCGGAGCAGAAGCCTTAGCATCAACTGGGTCACGGTTCAAACCCCGCCTCCTCCAGTAACAAGCTATGAGGCCTCAGACAAGTTGCTCAGCCACCTACCCGGTCCCACCCCCATCTCACAAGGCTTTCGCGACACCACAACCAAGTAGGAGAGGCCCTCGTACACGCTCTGACACACAACCCGCAGGGACTGATGGCGGGGAACCGACCGGTTCCACTAAGTCCCACAGCACGCACTGAGCCGCATTCTCCCCATTCATCCGCCGGCCGTGGCTTCGGGGAGACAAAATGTTAAAGAAACGCCATGCCTTCATTTCCAAACGGACTACTGAACATGGGTCCGCCAGGCACCAATGGTCCAACTCTGCCAATGACAGTCCCCACCTCATGGCTTTTATGCTTGTCTGGGTTGGTCACTGGTTTTTATCTTTAAGTCTCTGACCCAGAGAAAAATCCTTTCCTATGACCGACTGCAGCCCTCACCCCCTTCAGCCCCTCGGATGCGCTCCCCGCGGGGCGGGTGGATTTGGCTCAGCCCAGAACTCGAAGCGACTGAGTCAAAGCAAGGAGAAGCCTGAAGCTCGCTTAAGGCCGGTGTCCTGGGCCAGGAGCAGCGCCAGAGGAGGGGGACGCCCTCCCCGGTCAAGAGCTCATGGAAGACGAGGAACCAACCAGCATGCATGTGATCAGTGCTGTGTGTGAGTGGCTCGGAGGACACCCAGAGGGCGCAGCTACGGGGCTTTTCTGTTCAGTTCTGGGCCATGAGGCTGATGCTCTTAACAAAAGAGGAACGAAAAAATGTGGTTTCAATCTTAAGACAGAAGGTTGCTCTTTCCTCACATTCTTCCAACCATTCTACTACCTTCCTACTTGTGTGCTGAGATGAGAAACATGTTCAAAAACATATCCATCCAGGAAAACATGTGTCGGTTCTATTAAAAACAGAGGATGATCAAAAGCATGGCACATGACCACTAGTCACTATATATATGCTATTTTTAAACATCTATAGATATTTTTTTACTTAAAATTTTTTAATATTTATTATTGAGAGACAGAGAGAGACAGAGCATGAACATGGGAGGGGCAGAGAGAGAGGGAGACACAGAATCCGAAGCAGGCTCCAGGCTCTGAGCTGTCAGCCACAGAGCCCGACGCTGGGCTCGAACTCATAAACTGTGAGATCACGACCGAAGCCAAAGTTGTACCTCAACTGACTGAGCCCCCCAGGTGCCCCCATCTATAGATATTTTTAAATGGCCAAAACGAGCAGACAAATAAAACAGAAAAGTCAACAGCTTGTTCAAACAAAATACAATGCCATGAAAATTAAAAGTCGCTTGAGTGGCGGTTTTCATATAAACAAACTAAAAATACAAAAGCTGGTCCTTGATGCCCTATAATTTATCAAACATTTATTTTCCTAATAAAACACACCAACTTGAGTTATGGCCCCAATCCTAAGATACAATGTGTTTTTCTTTTAAAAAAAAGGCACTGCTGGGGCACCTGGGTGGCTTAGTTGGTTAAGCGTCCGACTTTGCTTAGGTCATGATCTCGTGGTTCGTGGGTTCGAGCCCCGCGTCGGGCTCTGTGCTGACTGCCAGCTCGGAGCCTGGAGCCTGTTTCAGTCTGTGACTCCCTCTCTCTCTGACCCTCCCCTGCTCACGCTGTCTCTCTCTCCTAGAAATAAATAAAAACATATAAAATAAAATTAAAAAAATTAAAAAAAATTAAAAAAATAAAAAATAAAATAAAATAAAATAAAATAAAATAAAATAAAATAAAATAAAAAAGGCACTGCCTTGGAAAACATAGTAACTAAGCTCTGAATCGCAGCACTGAAGACCGCCCCCCAGCCGAGAGCTTTATCTTTCTTCTCCAGACTTCTGTGGAGAAATGGTTAGTGGTATAGGCCCCAGAAAGCACACTTTTTTTTTGAGGTAGATTTGACATATGACATTGTCTTATTTCAGGTATGCATTGTAACGATTTGATACTTGTATGTATTACAAAATGATCACCACAATAAGTCTAGTTAACACCTGATCCCATTTACTGTTACAAAGGTTCTTTCCTGTGATGGGAACTTTTGAGATCACCTTAAAAGTTCACAAATATGCAATGCAGTATTGTTAACTATAGTCACTGTGCTGTACGTTATATCCCCAGAAAAGCACACTTCTAAAGCCGCTCCAAGGGTCTTAAAAAAAATCACCTAGAGGTATGGGGCTCACTAATAAAAGGAAACCTTCAAGGGGCGCTTGGGTGGCTTAGTCGGTTAAGCGTCCGACTTTCACTCAGGTCATGATCTTGCGGTTTGTGGGTTCGAGCCCCGCGTCGGGCTCTGTGCTGACTGCCAGCTCTGACCCTGGAGCCTGTTTCAGTCTGTGACTCCCTCTCTCTCTGACCCTCCCCTGCTCACGCTGTCTCTCTCTCTCTCTCCTAGAAATAAATAAAACATTTAAAAAAAAAAAAAAGGAAACCTTCATAACCATCAGAATGTCTTCAGAGTACCAAATAGCTCGATAATATTAGATATCTTGATGAATTCGTGTTTTCATCATTTGGATACTTGATGCCACAGAGACGACTTAACAGATAAGCTATATTTTATCCTTAAATACAGCCTATCTGAACTTCTTTCACAACGAAGCTGGTTACACATCTTTTTTCAGGGGATTGGGAGTGGGTGTGGGAATTAAGAAATGTGGAAAGTAAATACCAGTCTCTTTTAATCCTTTGAAACTTTCTCAAATACCTTCTATATTGTGTCCATGTACCATTTATGTGCAGATTTTATACCTGGGTCTTTTCAATCAGTAATGCATTGTGTGATGCCTTCCAAGACTATGAAGAGCTACTGACTCGTTCAGGGAGTCCCAACCGACTTTTGAAACACACCATAAATGAAAGCAAATTTGCCACCTGAGGTCCGCCCCCCCCACAAAACCACATGCAGCCAATCCTAAAAAGTAGTTTTTTGTTT